>OW052222.1:230162488-230762488 GCA_932526605.1 Nephrotoma flavescens | reverse complement strand
TTGTTAATTTTTTTACTAGTAAAACTTTAGTATCTTCACGTGCATTCGTATTACCCAGCAACTTTTGTTTTAGTGACACAATGGTCACCTCGTTACGTTCGAAAAGTAGGTGCTTAACGTCTTTTACTTCAGATCCGTAAAAATATTGACATTGATCCGTTATTTAAATATCTGTAGGTAGGCTTTACATTAACTATGTAAAAAGAATACTTGGCTCATCGAGCTCGTTAGTGATAATTTTAATTTGCTTTAATGTTTGGAATGAAGTCAAATGTCACTTACTTTGCCATAGGTCAATTGTCATTTGTTTCTGTATTGATTCAGATTTGTTTCTGTATTGATTATGCCTACTATCTGCAGCATTTACAGAGCCACCTTTTCGTACAAGTGCGCTCGCTTTTTTATTAGAATATCTACTGAGAGTTACGCCGCCCAGAACCACAACAGCATCTTTAGATACTGGTGGGTGGCGATCTCATACGCATTTCTGCGTGTGACTCAGATTCTTCTGGTGTTTCGCCCAGTAGTGACGACTCAATCTGCCTTTCTAATGGTTATTTAAAACTTGAAGAGTTCTTGCATTGCCAGTGGCAAAGTTGTATACTTATCTGTGTTACTTTGCTTCGCTTTAACTACTTCATGGAATAGTTCAGTAATTGAGGGCAACCTGTAAGTTATTAGTTACGATTTTCATTTTCTGGTGATAAGTGGCATTTGGCACCTCATTAAAAATGAGACCGAATTTTCAAGAAAACATTCTGTTGTAGGGAGAGAAAATAGCCCCAAAAGACCTGGAAAATCGATTTTCCGCGAATATCTCCCAAAATATGGCAGTTAAATATTTTTTGTTCGGATAAACATTGAAGATCAGTTATTTCTCTACAAAAATGGTCCGAATGACTTTTTCCAAAAAATTGACCGTTTCCGAGATAAACGGGCCCAAGCGCACTTAGAATATTGAGTTTCTGTGTTGTATGCCGGAGAGCTCAGTCCGTGCATTTACACATGAGCGGGCAGACAAATTATACAATAACTTTGTTAAAAATGCATATTTTCTCATGACTCAAAGTTCATGTGAACGAAGAAATCCGCTATCATACTCTGTGACTTGAGTCACGTTTTGACTCTTTGGCCATATTGGAAAAACGGGTCAAACTTTTTGCTCCCGCGCAATTTTGACCTCGCCAGGAATTTGTTCCTATTTTTTTTTGTAATGCACTAATTTGCTCCAAATTTTCTTGATTATGGGTCCTCAGAAGGTCCTTTGTCATCTGTGAAATTGGTATAATCTAATTTTCTCTAATCTCTAATCAAAATGGGATTAAAACTTTGTTTGTAGAATCCCAATTTTTCGCTGCTTTGGAGCGCGGGGAAATCTTGTAAACAACCGCCAATTAAAAATTCATACAATCATGATCGGACGTCTACTTTTTGGCTGTGCAATTATTTTTTTTTCACACAATCGGCCATTTTCCAATAAATTTAGAAAACCTAAAAGGGCACTTTTTCTTTTCTTGGCTTTTTTTCTCCCGGCTCTTTATTTCTGACGTTTTTACACCTTGACTAGTGTAAATGTGGCATTCTCACCTTTCCAACAATGTATATAAAGTAATCTCATTGACACGTGGGGAAAACCCCGAGTCCTAAACGTAATGCTATAGTTTTGGGAAATAATACATTTTTGACAAACAGCAAGAGCAAATAGAAGAAAAAAATTCGATTTCGAACTTCGATACTACAAATAGAAGATTAGAATCCCACTGCTACACTGAATAGCAAAATAGAAGATTATTCTATTTTTGCTTTCTTCTGTTTTAGTGAATTAGAGAAGAAGATTTTTCAAGAAGAATAGAACAATTCATTGATTCGACGTGATTATTTTGAACAATATTATAGTCAATTATAGTGAAAAAGAGTGATAAAAGTCAAGAATTTTGAAGAAATATTGAGGTTTTTCGTTTAAATTAACTTACAACACCAACCTAAAATATAGAAAGTGATGATTCAAATCTTGTCAAATTGAAGCAAAAGTTGAGCATTTGTTTATGTTGTTTTTATTCAAGAAAATTTGTTTTCTTGAAAAAATCTTGGTCTAAATCTTGGTCTAGTCTGACTCAAATCTTTTCTCTAGCTTGATTATAGAAAAATGGAGGTTAACTCCGCTACACCGGTGTGTTTCTTTTGTAAGGAAGATGTTTCTGGGGATGATGAGCATCATTTGTTTTTGGAAAGGGAAAAAACACTCAGCAAATGTTTTCCTCCAAGAGCTTGGATGCGCGGCCCTTCGTTATAGACAATATTTTATTTCTCCTTGCGATTTCGGGAAGCGATACAACTTCCGCTTTTTTTGGGAAAGAAACACGTCAATAGTCGCCAAATTAGAGGGAAAGCTTACGAAGAACAGAGACACGGAACTGGAAGCGGTCGTTGAAAGTTTTAAAAACCATAATCTTCCCCCACGAGACCGTATTTTAGGACGGGCAAACTGTCATTGCATCGATGTACAGTGATGATGATAAACAAACCTTGACAAAAAATTAGATACAAGATCTTCAAGCGATTCACCAGAGACAGAAACTAAACCGCGCTCAAACTAGCAACCTTGCCACCCACACCTGAAGCTGCAAGGCAACACCTTTATCGAGTATATCTGCAAGTCCAGCTGTGGCTCGGAAACGTACTGTCATTAGAAAAATGGGGATGGAAACGTGTACGGGATGTACTCATGCCGGTCCAAACCACTAAAGAGCCAGCGGTTCCGGAACTCTTAAAGATGATATTTTGTCAATGTAAGAAAGAATGTAAGGGAACATGTTCATGCAAGAAAGCAGGGCTACCATGCTCATGGAACCACAAATAGTTCATGTGAGTCCCGCCACTGTTCGAATTATAAACACAGCCAAGATACGTAATCCGAAGAGGTAGAACTAGAGGTAACTCTAGAACCAGAAGGAGTTGTTGGCGAGGGCGACGTTGATGACCAAGAATTATTATTGGAGTCTTGTGACAGGGACTGGTGATTAACAGGTTTATGTCATAATTTCAATGTATTTTTCTATAATAAATTAAATTTAAAGAAATTTTATAACTCTTTATTCCAAAAACCTCGATCCGGATGGTTGCAAAAAAATTTGCAAAAATTTGCCGAGAATCTGCAAGAAATTGTTGTTGAGTGTAGCGGGTAGTTTCTTCAACTATCAGAAACTCCGCACAATTATTTCTCAACGGACAATCCTCCTTTCACATAATTCTTTATAAACGGACAATTCTCCATGAAAAGAATTATTCCAAATAACATACAACAATCTTGTATATACAAATAATGTACATAACAACTTGTACATAGTAATCGTACAACAACACTTGTACATGCGAAATTTGTGTAAGCAAAATAGAATTGAAAAATTATATTTTGGTTACACAACAATTTCGCATTGCAATAACCTCTACAATCATATCATTGAGAGATACATAGAATCGTATTGATTTTGCATAACCAAAATCACGGAAAACGCACATACACACTACCATGCCATTGCACAATAGATGGCATGGCAATCATCTATGTTTACTAAACATATTGGTAAACGGGTGCACCAAAATACTTGGTGCAATTAAAAAATGCAACGAACGGAAAAACCAGAAAATCCGGTTTTGGATTTCTGTGTTTTTGTTGGATGCTAGGCAAGAAAAATAAAATATAATATTGTGTCTGCCTATTCGAATTTGGATTTGGCTGGAGCAACATCGGAGCTCATCACTCACCAGCAACAATAAAAAAATATTTTTATTAAATAAAAATTAATTTTAAAAATTAAATTTAAAGTTTTTGCATTTTATTATAATTATATTTATCAAAGTGCTCCGCATCATACACTATATGAGTATTATGGGTAAATATTCTTTCGTTAGGAAAAACCTCATTGGACAATAGTTTGTCATATGGGCAAAACTGATTTTCGCTAGTTTTCCGCCATTTGGTGGGGTCCATCCTGCTGTAATTAATCTTATGGTCTGCTTTCCTAATAGGTATAGCTTGAGTCCTCATCTCCGAGAAAAACAAGATGCTCGGGAACATAAAAATTCTTGAAAATTCCATGGTTTACGGCGTTTCCCATTTATGGCTCGGAGGATTTTGACAGTAGATGGATTGTACTGGCGCCATCTACAATTGGTTTCCACAGTCCAAAACATTGAAAATAATGTATTTGCAACACTTCCCTTCTCAAATTTCGAAAAAAACTTGCATATTTCATGTTGAGACTCATGAAATATGCAAGTTTTTTAGTAATTTTGTATTTTTTAACTCGACAGTAAGACCATTTTTGGAGAAAAATAACTGATCTTCAATTCTTCTGCCATATTTTGGGAGATATTCGCCGAAACCGATTTTCAGGGTCTTTTGGGGCCATTTTCTTCCCCTAGGTACCAAATGCCACTTATCACCAGAAAATGAATATTGCAACTAATAACCTACAGGTTGGCCTTTTTTTCCTCCTTCATTTACTGGACTAGAAATACTTATTTCTTGCATAGCACATTTATTTAAGTTTCCTTTTATTAGAGTTCCACCAACGATTTCGTTTTATAGCTCCTCTTTTCCTAGGAATATTACAGATTACTGGCTAACTGGAGGGCTCATATGAAATTTTTCGATTTTTTTCGACCAGTTTAAATTTTTATTTTATCGTGACAGTTGCGATTGTGATTTTACATATATGTACATACATACGTAACATACCACACATTGAAAATCCGGATAATTAAAAGCGTAAACGGACTGTAACAAGTGCGTACAACAAATGTAAGTGGGAATTTAATTAAATTATGTCGATTTTATATACGTTGGAAAATATGTAGGAAAATCAGTGGCAATATGTTAAAAACACCAGCGTTGTGTCGCCAGCAGTGGCAAGCGTTAATTAGAAAATATAAGTAACACATTTTATTTTTATTTACATATTTGGAAGACTTTGGAATTATTATTTCAGATACTCACACAAAAACAATCCGCAGCGGAATGGGCGGTGAAACAGCGAAGGTTGATACTCGCGCCTCTAATTCCTGGCCTCATTTTGACGCAATACATAAGTATGCGTCAGAGAAAGATAATTTTCACCCTCCAGATAAAATTTGCAGCATCTACGGAATGGTAAATAGTAAATAAGCAGCTGATTATTTTTTTATCCGACGAAGAAACTGAAAATCTAGATGACCGGACATCAACCCCAGGAAATTCTTCGAATAATTTAATTTTGACCCCATAAATGGTCGACCATAGTACATTCGGAAAAAATCGCTTTAATGATTTCTTTTAGTTTCATAGTATGGTGAACTTTTTTTGATAACATGTGCGTTCGAAAAAATTCGCCTCAATTTTTTTTTTTAAGAGTGTGTTTTTCAATTGGTTTAAATGCCGCAACGTTCGAATTTTTTTAAAGATGTTAATTATTTGTTTGTTGATAGAAAATTTTAATTACTATTTTTAATTAATTTTATGCCACTATTATGATACTTACCTCACCTCAAATCACCGAGAAATACGTCATAATGGTGACTTGAACTCACCATTTTGAAATATTTGTTATTATACTTGTTGCGGTGAGATGACTGCGGTGAGTGTCAAATATACTCACCAACAATATACTGGTGAGTTCATAGTGATTTTTTGACAAATAAAATGAAGATGGATGGCAGAAAAACGTAAGATTTAATTCGTAATAAGTTTTATATGTTTTATATAGGATTTCATTTTATAAAATTATTGCATAATAAAAAAATATTTCTAGTCACAAAATAAGAATTTTTAATGAAAAACACACGAAACGTGAATATTGTGAAAATTGTACGTTCAAAAACGCTGAAATTACAATATTGCAAACTTAACAACCAATGGAAATTGTGATGGTAAACAAACACATCTCACCAAAATACACTATAACGTAAAAACGAAATAACAAAATCACAGTCAAAACTATTTTCTATTACGGTAAATCCCGGACTTATCGAATTTTCAGTCAGGCATCTTAATGGCAAATATCGGAATTGTGCTACTTGCAAGCGGACTATTCTGTGGCGAGTTTGATAACTCAAACGGGATGTCACTAGATGTCCAACTTTCTCTTACATACCGCCCAACTATCAAGCCCAGCAATATTGGAGTTTCCATTAGTCGCACACGAATTAGACCCACGAAGTCACGAAGTGCTCTAATTTTTTCCGTTTACATAGGTTAAACGGTCATGCCGCGTATTACTCGTCCAGCGGTCATTACCTTTTGGTGCTGGCCCGATAAGCATCGTAGACTCGTTTCGATTGTGTGCAGATGGTACTCGATCGGTTCACTGTATTGGGCATATATTGAAAATAGCATGTACAAACTTCCGTTGAAATTCCGTTGAAATGCTATAAGTGGGTGGAGATGCGTTCACATATCTCTGATTCAACTATTTCAATGTCTTAAATTTTAACTATTCATCATGTTTAGTGTTTCATTTCACACGACGCACATCACTTTTGTATACGTTACAAGAAACGCGGCCTACTTGGTGATCATGTGGTTTTCGCATTTCCTCGCAGCTTGCGCAACTGCCAGCGGCAGGTTTGCCTTTATTTTGACAACCTTTATAACCATGACCACGTTTTGCACAGTGAGAGCAGGTCTCTGTGCGCGCCCATGAATTCTTTGCAATAAGATCGTATCGCAGCATCTAAAGCACCTATAGTCGGCGTCATAAACTCTCTCACATGGCATCGAACCCAGTACACGTGCAGTCTTCCACACTTTAGCCACATGTTTTTTGTTATGGGTTCAACTTCTACCACCTCGTGAGCGGTCTCTTTATTTGTCGCACCAGTCTAAATAGAACCATAAAATCTCTACGATCCAAGCAGTTTTCATCAAGCTCAGAGCTGATATAAACGATAATTACCTCAGCTAATCTCTTAATAGGCACAGGTTCAGTGGCTAACCAACTCTAGAATATGAATTTTCATGTTTTTTATTTGGTTTGACAATTCTCGAAACTTAAGCTCAGTAATTTTCGTCTTCCTTGTATGCTCTTCCTTGTGTGCTGCAAAATACAATTATTAAACTAGCCGGCAATATTCCTGAAATTAAGAGTGGTAATGTGTTTATATTTTTCAGCGATTAATGCATTTGTGATATCCAAACATCAAGAATTAAGCGCGCCTTCCGAAAACCATATTAGCGATGAGCAAGACCTACAGATCTTGCAATCACTTCTTCAGACCAGGGGTGACATGTTCTACCATCACATTTTCGATACTTTATCGAAGTTTATTTCTCATTTTTCTAAACTAAAATGGACAACTGTTTCATTTATGAATTATTTCTTTTCTATTGCTATCACAACCTACTAGTACAAATGCGAACAAATTGTCTTTCTCTAATTTCGTTCAAGTGTCGAAAACAAATTATTTCTTGATAGAAATGGAGTAGAATATCACAATTTTTCAATCTAGCAACCTGGTAAATGATATAAAATGTGAAATAGTGTCAAATTTTATTCTAAAGAAGCGAGACATAATCTACGATAAAGCATCGAAAATGTGATGGTAGAACATGTCAGCACAGACGTAGAGCAATCTATCGATAAATTTCCTGACTCCATCCAACAAACAAATTGAATCCAAGTTCCTTTACAGTTCACATTTTATTGTGACGTCTGGCTTCAACTCAATTATAGTATGCGATAGAAGATACCGGGCGGCCTCGCAGTAGTTAAGGTTTAATTGATTTAGTTTCTACAGATGATTGAATCGTACTACAGAAACCACACTGAACTCGATTTTACAATCGTTTGCCTTATGGTTAACTTTGCAGTACCTGAAACAGAGGTTCCATTATAGGTTATCCTCGATTTTGCATGAGGTCGCTATCTGTGTCCGGGTGTGCGCTGGTCTAAGACTGGCTACGATATTTTTATCGAGGTCGTTCGATTCTTCAATTTGTTAGTTCTTAGTTATTTTTCTTTGTTGTGCGACCTCATGGATGTTCCAAAGCACCAGAGTAGTCAAGTCGTGGTCCCCAAGAATCTTAACTACTAGCTTACGTTGAAAATACATCTCAATCATACCGCCTTTCTCGATTTTTTTACGCAGGCACTGTATCAGACCCCTTTCGCCTGTGCTGTTCAAATTGGCGCTTGAGTACTTGAGTTTAATAAGTTGGGCTAAATTTTTGAATACGCAGATGACGTCATCCTTCTTGGACAGCTTCATACTGCTCGATCGCTATACGCAAAAAGACTTGGTTTGAAAGTGAAGAGCAGTCAAATAAAACTCATATCAACACCCAGGAACATCTCTATGGCAAATATTGAAATCGAATTTTTATAGCGTAGAAGACTCAAATACCTCTGGACTTCGGAAAGAGAGATGAATTTACTAGCCAAATAAAAAAAGAAACACAATTTAAATCTTGGCAATATATTGTTAAGCGATAGAAGACAGCGGACCGAAGAGCGCGCCTCTCGGCAGATCTTCATCGTTCCAAATAGCGAAGATGAGATCGTATAGATTTGATGAAAGAACAGTGCCGCCGTATTTGCCTGCGGGGACTATGTCGAGAGCGGGCACATTTCCATTTTTAAATGCTCAGGAAGCATTATACACTTGGGTGCAAAAAATTTGCACAGTTGCATTTTCTCATTTTTTTTAATTTTCTCGCGAACTGAAGTGTTTTCATGAATCAAAGCATATCAAGTTAAAGATCATTTAATCACCTATCACGTGAGTGTATAATCTGTTCAAAACCAGGACAATAATAACAATAACCTGAAAATGCACGTTCCAGGTAGCGGCGATTCCGGAACTTGTGGCAGGTTTAAAAGGTAAGTTTTAATGGAATTGTCATTATTCGCATATCAACGATAAGCCTGAATGGCCTTCTATTGATTACGTCTTCATCCGGTACAAGAAAATGAATACTACGCCAGAGCTAGCCGCTCAAGTGGTTGCACTAATTGATGCGGCCAACCAAAGTGAAGTTGCTCGTCAACAAAATTTGTGCCTATTTCCCGTTCGCCGAGTGTGGCAGAGATATCAAGAAACTGGCGGCTACAGACGATGATAAAGTTTTGGCTAACCCCAAGGCGCAATACAGCCTCATGATCGCTTACTTGTGACGATTTCGTTGAGAAATCATCGTTTGAATGCCGGCAACGATAGCACACAGATCAGAAATCGGGCCGAGACTTATCCCAGCCCAAAAACGAGTCCGCCTTCAGTTTGCTCGAGAGCATTTGGAATGGACAGAAGAACGATGGAGAACAGTCCTGTTCTTTGACCAGTGCAAGATGTGTTGCATTGAAGAACGTGTCTTGTATGGCGGTGGATCGTGCATGTCTTGGGGTGGCAAGCCAGTGGAGACAAAGACAGGGCTTGTGTTCATGTCTGCAAGACGGTATACGGTTGGTATAGTGTAGCAGTATCTTCAAGAGGTGGATGTGCCTCTTATGGAGTGGCCAGCTTAAATCCCGGACCTCAATTCCATCGAACATTTATGGGAAGAACTGAAAAAATGAGTTCGAGCCAGAGATATAGCTCCAGCAAATCTGTAGGAGCTACAACAAACGAGCGCAGTGGAATGGGAGGCGATACCTCAAGATTTGGTGGAAACTTTGGTGAAATCAATGAAACATCGAATGGAAGCTGTCATTCGGGTTCAGGCGGGGAATACTTAAAAGAAAAATGCTTTTTTCTGATTTTCCTGTTTTAATTCGATCTGTACCACTAATTTTCATGCTGACAAATTCACAAAAACGTGTGCTTCAGATGTTGATTCAAATATCACTTTGTTGGTACGGTATAAGTACAAAAAGGTACTACTGGATTGGTGTTGAAAAAGACTTCTGCATCTGCATTCAAGAAAATAAAACAAACATTGAATTTTTTGATATTTTTGAACTTTTGTTGAAAATTGATCAATATGCGATTTTTTCCACCCAATATTTATAGAAGCCAAATATATTTTTACATTTGACATTTTGTCGTTCAATGTTGTGCCGTTTCATTATAAAATGAACGTGTGTGATATAACAAAACGTTGCTGTTGCTGCTGCATTGAGAGTTGTTGGAATCGGTATCAGTTTTAGAAGGAATTATGTGAGATGAAGAGAAACCAAAAATTCCTAATGAATGTTTAGAAGGTTAGCAACTCCTTTCGTCTGCAGGAGTACATGCAGATATAAGAGTATCAACTTTTTTTGGATAGCTTCATAATTATGTCAGTATTTGATGTAAGATGTTGATTGATGAGCGTATTGTTGTTATGTTGTCAGTTGTCTTGGATGTTCAATAAGAAAAATTTGGTGGCACAAAGTATTTTTACGTACTCTTTTCTTAACTGTAAATCCGATTTATTGTTTATGCTTAGGGCGTTGTAAAATTTTAATCCGATTCTAAGAACGCACACTTATCTGTAAGTTAGAATGTTATGGAAGTTTTCTTATTCGAGCGTGCTATCGAAAATCGAATGATAGTCATAAAATCACACCAAAAATATTTGGCAGCCAAAATATTAATGGTCAAAATATTTTGCTCAACATAACTCGTCACTTTGTACGCAAAGAGTGTTTAAACAAAAATCATGTGGCATTTGTATCTCAAAGCAAAACGTACTAGTGCAGCTAGTGCCCAGCTGGGATAGTTAGGGCATATCCTAAGATACGTCCGAGTAATGACAATGTTGAAACTGGAAGATGATGCTGCCAAGCAAGGCCTGCTGTTTCAACAGTATTGCAAAGGCTCAACTCGGGTGTGTTTGCAAATATGGCTTAGTTAAATATAAGGTGATTAAAATTAACCGTATTTCCGAGCCCAGGGACATTGATTCCAGTCTATTTGTAATCTGCTGATTACTATAACACCAGAAAACCTTTCGATTTCCGAAATGTTAAACTAAACACAAACCACAAAAACTTCAGCAACATGAATATGAGTGGATATTCAACATCGTATACACGCAGAACTCAATTACAAAGGATGATGAAAAATATAATTGGAAAATTACTGTCATAATCGATAACTATAATATCACTTGAAAATACGTGTAATTAAACATAATTGCGTTATATAATGTCAAGAGATGTGTTTAAAAAAAACTTGTTAAAGGGGATGTACAATGTACATGCAATATACAGCTCATGAGGGTGTTAGCAAAGATTTCACACAACGTATTTTCCGTATAGAAGTTTTTTTAAATTTTTTTTTTATCGAGAAGATAAAAATAAAGCTTGTTTGCAGTCATTAAGTCATTTTATACCTTAACATGCGCGCATACAGTAAAATGACTCATATTCAATTTTGAGTGGACAACGAGTGGTATTTATATACCATCGAAGTCTTGCGGTTTAATATTAATAGTTTCAAGAGAAAATTATCTGATCTCGTGATTATTTTAATGTCGCCATATACATAGCTAATTTATGTTGGTTGATCGTCTACATTATAAAACTCAAACTATGGGAAACACCCAAATTTATCGTTTTTTGTTGTCACGATCACGACTCACGATTAACAAAATTCTCGCTTGACGCAAACTGTAAACTCAATTTACGTATAGATATTGTCAGAATCGCGTGCGTACATAATTAATAATCGTTGTGACATACACAATAAAAGCTTGTTGACATCAAATATCAGACAACAAATTTTTTTACTCATACTTAATAATTAATTAACATTTTAGAAATTAATTTGTTTGAAATGGACCAAGTGAATGTAAAAAAGGGAGAAAATAATAGTATTCGGGGGTTTGGAGTTTGGTGCAGACTGCCAAATAAACAGGTAGCTGAAAATTCACATTTTTATTGTTAAACATATCAAAATTTTTACGCATCTTTTGTTATACTTGATATAAGATCACTGTCACATGCACCTTAATTTTAAACTTGAATTTAATATTATATGACAAATAGGTCGATTAGACATTTAAGTTTTTTACTATTAGTGTTATAATAAATTAAATATCTTTCGTCATCGATATGTGGTTTCTCTCTTCCTTATTCTTTGTATCGGGACTTTTGAATCTATACCAGATCTATCTATCTAAACAAGGCTAATGGGAGCATCTTTGGAAAGTGCATCTTTTTGTGCTTGTAACAAAAAAAAAACATTGGTTCTAAGTTGTTTAAAACCTGGATAACAGATCTACAACTACTCTTTGAAATAGTGAGAGTCAAATACCAATTTGAATATAGTGGCGATTAGAGAAGATCAGGGGTTCAAGGATCTGTAAAGAGAATGTGATAGACTCACTAAACTCCAAAGGAGTAACTCAAGGTAGATACAGTTTTTTCAAACCAAATAAGACGCGTCATCTACTACTTTTTACATGATCAATTACTCGTATATAACGTCGATAACTATTTGTAACTAGGTTGTTCTGAGGCGCTTCGCGCATGTTTATTCCCAGCAAAGTCTAATTAAATATTTATTAACTAATTAAACAACCAAATTTTCCGAGCTTTTGGCAATTACGCCATCATCAGGGTTTGTTGTGTTTTTTTATTAATTTAAAAATTCATTAATTGAATGTTAAAAAATTCCATTGCGAGAAAAAAACGCAAAATGTTTTACTTTAGTAGGAAGTATATGTAGTATAAAAGTATTTTTGAATAGCAGTTCGTCAAATTGATACCTATTTGTTTTGTTTTTCAATTCAATTGTTACAGGATGGCTTCTGCCATCCCGCAGATTTCATCTGATATCCCGCAGAGGCCTTACACGGTGATTTTGCTGACTAAATCTCGGAAAAATGCGATGGGTCGTGGTGTTAGAGGCTTGCGGGTATCCTGGCCTACACCGTGATTACAGAAATTTTTAACAATAAAAAATAACGCAAATAATAAATAATAATAAACCAGGTCTTCCGCCGAAATTCATCGGCCGGAACTTAAGAAACGAGCAACCCAACTATAACCGAGAGAGATGCCTTGGTGCGCGCATCCGTCCGAATTCAAACCGCGTAGAGCACTGGTTACGAAATCAGATGCAGGGGCCAAGGGACCGCAGACACTACACCGACACGGAACGGAATCTCCGGTCCCACCATACCAAACCGAGAAGAAATTAGCAATTCATTTTTTTAAAAGAAAAGCGATAAAACGGAAAAGGTATAACTTCCCAAAAGGATAATGAGGGAACGAGACCAATGTGAACACCGCGCCATACACCCACGATGCGGCGCTCGATTACAATAAAAAAAATAAAAAATTGTACTTTAAAAAAAAATACTGTTGCGGCCTTGGTGCCCTTATGCCTCAGGTAGTGCCACACCCGGACCGTTGCGGTGCCATTCACCGATACCAATAAACCCCGAATAGCCTGTTGGCTAACGGTTGTTGAGGGCGTTGTCCCGCCAAAATACCGCAAATATCGGGCGTCCTTCCGCCTTTACCGTAAGCAACACGTGGGGCGTCCTTTCGCCTTATCCGTAGAAAATCGTTATCCCTTCCGCGTTTTGTAAAAACGTGACTCGTTGGCCACTTGCAAATCAAATAGAAACGTGGCGGCACGTCCACCGTTATAAAATTGAATAAAGTTGTGCGTCTTCCCGCCGTAAATAATTAGGCATCTCCCCGCTCGGATAATTTTAACAAACGGCCGGTTGGCTGATACAATTTCTATCCAAATAACTGGGCATCCACCAGATAAAAACTGCCGTTACATCTGCCTGCAGAAATTACAACTTGCAAATGGCCCCTTTGATGGCCACCCGTATGTCGCGGTGTAAATTGTTTTCACCGTAAAAATAATAAAAAAAAATTTCAATGGCCACGTTGTGGTTGTTGGCCCCACAAAATTAGCGAGCCGATAAACAAATTCCACCAATGCACAGTGTATAATTAAAAATACAAAACACCAAATCTCGTACGCAATCTTGATTTCCCAATTATCACAAATAAACTTCTTGGTTCAGAATAAAAATTTTCATTATATTTAAACAAAAAAAAATATTCACATCAAACTTGTTTTACTCAAAAACTGACTTTTTTTCTTTACATACGGAACTCGACTTTATTTTATCAAAATCAAAAACTAGACTCCACTAAAAAAATATTTTCTCCCACCGCGCAACGTACGCCAGAACGAGCAACATATAACAAATAATATTCTTCTAGAGCGCATTGCTTCGCATACACTCAATGCACATTGGTCTCGCTCTCTCTTTTAATTGAAGTTCAGCATTGCTGTCAGACATAACGCGAGATTCGCCATAGAAATAAATAAACAAGAATGTTCGTTCGTAGGGAGGGAAATGATTGTTCACAATCGAATTTTTTAACATTCAATTTATGTATTTTTAAATGAATCGAAAAAACACAACAATAGCCGAAAGCTCGTAAAATTTACTTTTTTAATTAGTGAAAGTTTATTTGTCTGTCTTATTAATGAAATTTTTCTGTTTTCCTCATTTTTTAGAATTTTAACTTTTGATATCAATTTAAAAACACGTCCTGTCAAATCCAGATATTGCAAGATATTAATGAGAAAATAACACATACTCTTTCGATTTTACCATTGCATTGTTGCTGCTTTTTGTGTATTTGAAAAAAAGTCACACACACACCGTAACAATTTCTCCCAATATTTAAAAATGTTTAATATTGTAGACTGTCTTGTTAGTAAACGGTTTAGCTCCGTCAATCCCTTTTCCTATATCCTCAGGTTACTTATAGACCAACTTAATGAATAAATACAAAAGCACGCATTCCATGATCACACATACCAACTCAACCTCTTTCATACATATATACATATAATCAAATTTCATTATCATTTTTTTTTCCTAAAAATAAGCATCCAGAATTATTTTTCATTTTGACTAGTCCTTACATAGATTTAAAACGCCATTTGCATACTTACATTATATAAATTACGGCTCGCTGAATTAAGAAAAGCTGAAATTGGTGTTTTTATATGAAAAAATTGGACCTTTTTTAAGTCATACTTTTCACAAATTTTCTGACTTAACAAAGGTGTTTTACAAAACCAAATTTAAATTTAAAATGACACAAGAAAGGCATATTTTATGTCATTTTACAAATATATTTTTTAATTCATTTTCAAAATGACTTTAAAAAGGCATATTTTATTTCATATTATATAAACATAAAATTTACATTTGTTTTTAACACACTATTCTGCAAGCTATTTTTGAGTTTGATACGGATTTTCATCCAGTAAAACTTTAAGTTCTTCGATTTCAAACTGTTTTATTGCACGAGGACGTGGATCGTCCTCAATACTAGAATTGCCATCACGAAATCTTACAATACCACTTTCTTACTGTTGAATGACTCACAGAATATTCACTCAACGTCGAAATAATCCATCCCATATAGCTTGAGCAGCAAATTTTTCATTCCAAAATTGAATATAATGCAATGACGCCAATGTTGCTTGTAGACATCCATCTCTTAGAATTGATGCGCATGGAACGGCAGCTTGTAAATAACTGAAACCTATTTCATAAAAGCAGCAATGACTATTATAAGCTACATAATATATCCAAAATGGCGGGCGATTTGGATACGTACAAATATATTTTAATCCAACCAACTTGAGAGCCGAGTTTCTACCTGCACACCTTATAGTAATTTTGTGCAATCAAAATATTTTCTACAAAAGTATAGTCTAAATATATATATCGTGTTAAGTATTGCCTTGATATTATACACAGCTTCCACTTTAAAAAGTGAATATAAATTTTTGATTAACTTTTTAACGAATATTATTTAAATGCTACAATTTTGAAAACTTATGTTTTTCCTGAATGAATGCGATAAATACTTCACTTCGAAGCTAACTTCGTTTGGTTTTACAGATCTGAATGACATTTAGGTATCGAGTACCTTTTCCTCGAGGCTGCCAGTACAGTGGTCACAACATAAAATCGTAATTTCAATTGTGCTTAGTTAAAGAATTTATCTATATTGGGTTTATTTCAATATTTCAAAAAAAGTATGCCCCGATAAAAGCAACATTTATCATATTTGTAAGGATCTATATACATTTACATTAATCATATTTAATTAAAATTAATAATAATAATTTATAAGAATTTTAAATAACTGTATAATTTAAGTTAAGGTTAGCCATATATGGATTACGCGCAAGTATTTTAATTGCATGGTAGTTTAGAAAAAGTATGTACTTTGTATAAACTTCCTTAATCTGTATAATAATATAGACAACTAAGTATATAGTTAATTATATCGTATAAACGCGAGCCTAATTTATGCATCGCCAAAAGTCATTTATAAAGCGCGTGTAAAACATAAAGCGATTAAGCTGATGCGACCTTTAGTTTTTATGGTTTATGCAGAAATAATGTTTAGGCGCGAATTTACATGACAAAAGCGTTATATTCACCTGTATTTTTAACTAAGAATTATCATATACATAGTTGTTTGTTGTTGTTTCTGCACATTCATAAATAATTTATATTCGCACTCCATATGCAAATTGTGTACATTGATTTTTACTATAAAACGTTTTAAGTGGATATATATTCATTTGATTATTTAGTAGAGGCATACCGGCACTCGTCAAACTGTCAATAAATTCAAATTTATTCCTTTTTCCCACACATGATTTTTTTTATATTATGGCTTTAGGTGGCTATTAAATTATCTGATAATAAATGTTTTAATTATAAATAAATTTTTATGTGAATTTAGCATCACAATTTATTACAAGTGTACACCAATACAGAATTATTAATCGATTCAAGTCTGCGAGACTACATATTACATGTGATAATTAGTTCATTTGTTTTTACGCATAAATCAAAGTTTAATTTAAATTAGCTTAAGTCGTCTGAACTGGAATTAACTTGTGAGTATCAAGGAATTTGTGTAGTAGGTAAGCAGCAAACGCATCGAGATTTTTCATATTCACCGAATTTCTTTGTCTCGTTCATTGACAGAAAGTACCTGCTCAGAGGTTTCAATTAATGTTAGGGTCATAATGTTACCTTGGGTTGTTTATTGAAACATGACCAAGTCATGGCAAACCGTATGAAAAGCAAAAAAAAAAAAAAACGGAAACTCAACCCCATCTCTATTGTATCCTCAAGTAATAGTGTCTCATGACGCGAAATAAATGAAAAAGAAAAACCCAAAACTTATAAACGCAAAAATTTGTAGGAACAATACATAATTTGTGTTTAAAAACAGTTCATTGAAAATTTGTACGGTTTGATTGCAAATTTGTACAAAAGAACATTTTCTAAAAACAAAGCGCGAAGGGCAGGGTACCTTAAATCTAATAAGTATGTAGTTATGAATTTTAGTAAAAAATAAAATAAATATTTGTTCATGAAATATCACGAACGATATTGGGTTTGTTTAACAAGCCGGTGGATACGTATTTGTATTGTTTGAGAGGTACGTGAGAATTACTACAGTGTTCAATTTTCTTATTTGATTAAACAGTGCTTGTATCCAAATTCCTTCCTTACTATTTTTGAGTGGTAATTAATTGAGTTTTTTTTGTTTATCTCCTTATTGATTTCATTAGTAATCAAACAAACTCCGCGGGATTTGAAAAAAAAAATTAAAAAAAGGGGAAACGAATGACCGCAGTCGGATTGACGTATAGAAATTATATGCAACTGTTATATTGGATATTGTGTGCTTCATCCATGATTTAAGTGCAAACGTGCGCTTTGGGATCTTACCAGTTGTAGTGTAATAGTGGAATCTTTCCGAATTCGTATATCAAAAAAAATATATAAAAAATTGCATTTATGTATTTACTTTAGTAATTTTTTTTACTGGTGGTAAGTTTTTTTTAAAATTATTTATTATGTTTGGTTTCTTCATTAACAACGATATCTATGCGATATTCGGTATTTTTTTTCTTGTCTTTTTAAAATACTGTGAATAAATTATTAATTTATTTCTTCTTTCAAATTTTAAATTTTTTTTATATTTTTTTCCCCGTTACCTATTTTATTTTATTTTGAAAATTTCTGAATAAATTTAATAATATATTTAAAAATTTCATTTTTCCTTTATTATCATTAATATTAAAACTGTTAGTAACATCTTTAAATATGTTGTTTTTAATTCAACTGATGGAATTGTTAAATTACATACAATTGAGGATAAGAAGAATAATCGTTCGGGAAATAAAACAAAAATGATCGTTGTCGAGTTGAAAATGGAGAAACATGTTGCTGAACTTTTTGGGGAAAGCTGAAATAAAAAAGAAAATTTTCCAATCTGATATTGGATTTAATGCAGTTTCGGGTAAATCAATTTTTATTAGAAATGGGTTAAATATTTATAAAAGAAAATTGTTAAATGAATCTCAAAAATTTAAAGTAGATTTTAATTTTAAGTACTGTTGGATTAGAAAAGGTATAATTCATATGAGGAAGGACAGCTCCAATATGATATTTATAAAGTCTTTTAGTGATCTTGATAATTTAAAATTTCATTAAATGCATATAAAAGTTCTTAATTTGTATATTATTCTTGTTATTGTAAAATGATCCTCAATGACTAGTTTAACCTATTCTATCCCATAACTATTTTATGTGTATACGACCGTGCTCCCAGAATTTTTTTTGTCGGATAATTTTAATTTCGAATATAAAATTAAACTGAAGGTACAGTAATGAAAGGCTCCCTGAATTAAAAAAAGATGAAATTAAAAAGGTGGACTTAAAAATCATTAGTTGAAAATTTGGAATGGCTTTAATTTACTTATTACAGTAAAAGCCCGATTATTCGGCATCCAATTAACCGGAACACTCAGTTTACGTGAATTTTAATTTTTAGGATTTTTTTTGCTTTTTTCTTTATTTTCTCTTTCATATGCATTTTTAATTCATTTTGAAATTTGCAATTGTTTTTTGCACATTTTCATTAATGAAAGCATTAGTTGAAAATTTGGAATGGCTTTAATTTTCATATTACAGTAAATGTCCAATTATCCGGCATACGTTACAGTAAAAGCCCTGTTATCCGGAATGCTTTGAAATTAGAGCATTCCGGATAATCGAAAATTCCAGATAATTGAATGCTTCAATAAAACTAGAAATTGTACGAGAATTTCGCTCGATTTCATTACTTTTTAGGACTCTCATTTATTTATTTTCAAACTATGTAACAAAAAACAATTTATTGTAAACAATACATCAGTTCATTGAATTTATTCCGAATAATAAATACATATATTATGTATAAGAGTACAACCATACGAGTACCCAAAATTTAATAATACATATATGTATATCCAATATTTCACTAACTATGTAATATACGACTTTACACATTCAATTCAAATAGAATAATGCATAAAACAGAAAAAAGTAAAGGAAAGTATATTTTCTATGAATCCCCGAATAATAAAAAAATAATAATATCCCATGTAAAAAGCAAAAAGTAAAAAAAAATCCTAAAAGTTAAAATTCCGGTTAACTGAGTGTTCCGGTTATTGGATGCCGCATAATTGGACTTTCACTGTAATATGAAAATTAAAGCCATTCAAAATTTTCAACTAAGCTTTCATTAATGAAAATGTGGAAAAAACAATTGTAAATGAATTAAAAATGCATATGAAAGAGAAAATAAAGAGAAAAAAAGCCAAAAAAAATCCTAAAAATTAAAATTCACGTAAACTGAGTGTTCCGGTTAATTGGATGCTGGATAATCGGGCATTTACTGTTATACATTTTTACGTTTTATTTCGATCTTAAATACACATTTTATTTCATTTTCAAAATGAATTAAAAAATACACATTTTATGTATTTATAAACACACTTCTTGAATCATTTTCAAAATGACTTATGATATGCATTAATAAAGTCAGCTTTTTTTATTTCATTTTCACTACAGATTTTAAGTCAATTTTAAAATGAAATAAAAACGCTGGTTTTAAGTCCGAAAAAACACCATTTTTAAGTCAGCTTTTTTTAATTCAGGGAGCCGTAATGAAATATGTTTTCGACAAGCTTACCGCAACAATAAATAACAAATACTTACAAGGTTTAGATATCTTGTTGGGAAAATAAAACGATGGAAAAGAAAAATATCGCATAGTTGTTTTCGATTATTTGGGTTAATACTGGCAATGGTCGTTTTCATCCATTTGGGATGAAATAAGTTAATAAGTAACATTACAGATGTTACTAACATTGGTCTAAAAACATTTTTGGATTGTAAATTTTGGGTGGCTCATCAAAATATTAGAAGCATACATAGGAATTTAGATAATTTTATTTCTCATTTACCAACTTTAGGCTCTATGCCCCCGATTATATTTTTAACTGAAATTTTTATGAAAGAAGCGGACGTTAGTTTATATGATTCATCACCGGGGGTTATGATTTTTATGCGAAATGTAATGAAAGCAACAAAAACGCGGGAATTGTTTTTTATATTAAGTCAACATTAAAGGCTAAGGTTTTAACATTGAATTTTTGCACTGCTGATAATTTATGTTTCATTAGAACATAATAATATTGTAATTGAATTTATTTGTGTTTATAGATTACAATCGTTTACTCTGTCAAATTTTATTGAAGAATTGGAATCTAAACAATTTTAGATCAAAAAATTTGATAATTATTGGAAATATTAATATTGATTTAATTTCCAATTCTAGTTCAAAGTATGAATATTTAATGGTTATGGCGTGAAATGGTTTACAATCCTTAATAAACAAGACTACCAGAGTGACTAGGTTTTCATCGACATGCATTGATCTTATCTTTGTTAGGAAAAAATCAAACAATAATATTAAGTTTATTACATGCTGTATAAGATAGCAGACAATTTCCAAAAGAAAAAATGTGTTTTGCTATTCACCGCTAGAGGCATCACTATCACAAAAATGACATTTTTTCTGCTGATATTTTTTGACATCAGCAGAAAATTTTTGAAATTTTTATGCAAATTATAAATTCTCAGCAGAAAATTTTCAGGTGTGAATCTTATGTTGCTCATGTATATAGATTATGATCTCAGCTACTATAAAAACATACACCCAGGGTAGTTACAGGGGGGTTTTTCTAACACTTTTGTTAAAAAACTGAAAATATTCACATCAAAATTACTTCAGGATTGTATGGAGTGCTTTGAACGATGGCAATTTGTTTGATGTTGCCCTGTATTTGCATAATGATGATTATGGTAATTTTAGTATATTTTGAGAGTCATTACACACTACATACGCAAATCGTTTTTTAAACAAATTTAACTTTCATCGCTTCAAAACCTTTAAACATATATTTTCTCTTCATTTTCATAAACTCTTTGATTTTTCATAAAACTTTCTGCTGAGAATTTATAATTTGCATAAAAATTTCAAAAATTTTCTGCTGATGTCAAAAAATATCAGCAGAAAAAATGTCATTTTTGTGATATTGATGCCTCTAGCGGTGAATAGCAAAACACATTTTTTCTGTTGGAAATTTTCTGCTATCTTATACAGCATGTTTATTACTAATGTTTTTGATTTTGAGATTACTGGTTTAGGTATTAAATTTTTAAGCTATACTCATTATAGTCCATCCAAATATCGTCGTCGAGAAATGCAGAATGAGCAAGTCCAAAATCATAAATTTTCAAGACACAGTTATTGCGCCCTTACACTCATCTTTGCAATTAAATAATTTATTTTTTTGATAGAAATTTTCTTAAAACAGGCTAAGTGTTAAGAAAATTTCTATCAAAAAAATAAATAATTTAATTGCAAAGATGAGAGTAAGGACATTTTAACTGTGACTTGAAAATTTGTGATTTTGGGCTTACTCATTCTGCATTTCTCGCCGACGATATCATTGTTTTAGGAAAATTCGTCATATTTTATTTAAAAATTTGTTAGAAAATGAAAGTTGGTCGACAGTTTATTTAAATTCTGATCCTAACTATAGCAGCATCAGTTAAATCGACTTTCAAGTTTACAACAGGCGTAGTACATTGGGATGGAAAATTATTTGCGGAGTTATCTGGAAAGGAGACCGTGGGTCGTTTGCCGTTGATTATTTCCCATATAGATGGAGAACAATTATTAAGCGTTCCCAAAATATTGCTGAAATATTGCAAAATATGGCTTGCTTCGATACACCATATTCAAATACTGGAAGATTAAATGGAACAGGTATTATTCAGAAACTGGAATCGAAGTTTATTATATCTTCCTTGTCGACATCTCAACAGATTTTGTTACACCAAACACTGGCGATTTTTTAAAACGTTTCAAGATTTCCAAAGATTTCTTAAACAAAGACCCGGATATGTGGCCTCAGGGTGATAATTTTAAGAACGGAATAAAGATTATCAGTCAAATAAAAGTCTTAAATGTTAAGTTAATACAAGATTAAAATAAGAAATTAACAAAAAAAGAAGATGATATGCAATATTCTGCTACAAGTCGTAAAGGACTACACACAGAAGTTTGCAACATATACCAAAACATCCTTATTGGGTAGAAGATCAACTTAGATATCACACAATTCATAATATCATTGTATAGAAGGAACATTATGCATTTATAATAAAAAAAAAAAATAGTAATAATGGGGCAAATTCTCGTGACATAAAATTGCTGTTATGTTATTTTATTTCCCCGCTTCCTATTGGAATTTGTATTGAAAAACAAAAATAACATAGCATAACATAAAATTTTAAATCCCGGAATCGACCCCAATATGTCTTGGCTTTGTATTTTAGAAATTTGTCAATAATCTCGCTATTTGATAACCGATTTTCGATATCTTTCATGTTTTGGAAAGGTAATTATCACCTCTATCCACTACAACATTTAGCTTAATTTTTTTTTTAAAATAATTTTTCTGTTCGTTTGAAAGTGAAAAATTTAAAAAATACGGTTTTTATCGAACTTCGCGCTCAAGTCACGACCTCTAAACCACCTTGGATCGACCCAATAACTTTTCTGTTTAAGTTTTTAGCATAACCTCACATTTCTAGGGTATGTCCCGTTAGAAATTGGAACTTTCGAAAATATGGTCCACCCTACTGCACATGTTATTTTATAGGTTATACATTTTATAGCAGAACATTTTTAATTTATTTTCGAAAATTGAATATAGAAATGAAATAACATGACCAACAATATTGGGGTCAATTCCGGGATCTAAAATTTTATGCTTTGTACGTTATTTATGTTTTTTCAATACAAATTCTAATAGGAAGCGGGGAAATAAAATAACATAACAGCAATTTTATGCCGCGAGAATCGAGCCAATCCTTTTAAGGATATATAATAGTCGAAAATTAAATGAAAAGATTTTTCATTTTTTTAAATAATTTACATTTAAATTGATCGAATTTTTTCTACCATCTTGTCTTTGTCGTATGCGCTCAGCAAAAATTTTGTGTTTTTCCATGAAATAGAGCCATAATTTGACAACGACATTGAAAAGTTTCTGCGTAACAAGTAACCATGGGACACCAAAATGTTTATGTTGTCATATTATTTTTGAAGAACATGAGAAATACGTTGTATGATTTCAGTTTACTACAGTAATCCCTTTGATTTCACAATTTTTAGAGATATCCTGGCGAAACGACTAATTAATCTATTAATATTAGCTGCTGGACTAGAATTGAATTTCGAGAATAACCAAAATTTCTATTTTTAATAAATAGTAGTCGGTTTAGTACTGCCCAATGATTTTTCTTTATTTTTAATAATATGCAGTATAAAAGTTCTGCAGTAATTTCACATACATATAGAATACTACTGCAGTCTTTCTTGAATCTACACTTGCTTGATTATGCAGTTCTAATAGTTTATTGTCAAATCGAATCCTTCTCGATCGAGAAAATTTATGTTGCGTTAATTTAAAATTTATTTGTGGCCATAATTAAAAACATCGATATTTTTGCAGAACTCTCTAAAACACTCCGTTAAAATTAAATTTGGACCTAACATTTGGACACATAATTAAAATCAGGAATTCTTTGATTAAGGTAAGACGATAATTGTAATAGTTACGTCAATATAGCAGACAGTAATCAATTTAAATATGTTATGTATTTTACAAGCATAAGAAAACCAACCGATATAGACCTGTTTATCTGACAATGACAATGACTGGGAAAAATGAAAGTAAACAATCGTGTTTAAAGCGCAATCTAAAGTTGAATGGATATTTTTTTTTCTTGTGGTTTGTGTACACTTTTACATGCACAAGCTTTATTTATTGCTATATTATAGCACTTTTAGTTTTTTAGTGTAAAGAACTATCTGAGGTAAAGGCATTACCTTTATAAACCAATATATTATTCTGCTTCGTTTATGTCCGGATACGCGTATATAAAAGTAACAGTTGGCCGGAAATCATTTAAATCCCAAACATTTTATGTTAAAAATGTTCTCGCAGGAAATGTGGGTGTGTCAAAACTACAACACATTTAATAGTGAACTGAATATAATTAATTACTAATGGATTGTTACCAGAAATATCCGATTCATTCTGGTATTAGATTGTGTCTCACTATAGAGTAAAGTTTTTGGGGTCATGAAATAGACAAAATCAGTAAAATAAAAGCAATAAAATAAATTATCCATAAACACTTGAGCTTAATAATGTGCAAGAACTAGAAAGCACATTTTAATCGACGATTTTAATGCAAATAATTTTAATTATGGTAAAAACCAGTTACCAATTTTCCGACATTGTATAATAATATGTGTAATAGTTTTGGCTTGTGTGTATCACGTTTAAATGGAGTGATTTTGGCAAGCAAAAAAAAAATCGTCATTGTCTCTGTGATATAGTTAATTTGCGATGGAGAATGATAGAGTAGTTTGGCAATGATAGTAAAAGGTCCTTGACATTATAAATGTGTCTGTCATAAATCAAATGAGAGGCGATTCTATTTATTTACCATATAGATGACATTTTTAATTCAAAATATGTATTAAAACTCGGTGGTTATACAGACGCTCTGTATGGTCCATGCAATATTATATGGACAATGTCGACTAATTTTATCAAATTTGTTAAAAAAACAATTCACGCAGTATATGTGAAAATTTTAGTCTAATTAATGATATGTCGTTATCGCAGTTATTCCGATCAACTAAATTGACGGTCAGTTCATTCCAGTAATTGTATCGAAATGTAAACTTCAGTTAACCGTTTAGACGATTCACCCAGTCGATTACCGTTACAAACGAATAATTTGGTGCTAGACACTGGACATTCGCATGAAGCATTTCGACGGAAGAGGGTTATCAACAAAATTTCCGAAGAAAATATCAGCCTTTACCCCTAAGCTTCGAATATATTGGAGAAAGACACTTGTCGATCTTCGAAACCGTCAAAAATGGTCTTTAAACACGTCTGAATTGGTCAACAAAGGGACTCTAAGAAATCATTAGCATTATTAGCAAAAATAATTTTTGCTTGGGTTGCAGAGGCAGTCCAGTAAAGACAAATTTATCTACCAAAAGAATTTTACAAGAAGCCAATCAAAATTTTTAAAGCCTTCACACTCTTGTCTCCTTATACATAATTAAAATCAAGCGTTTTTTCCAAGTCTTGTGTTCAAAAGGTTGCCCTCATCAAGAATATTTGTTATTTATTTCCACGTAGGTGGAAAATTTATATAACTAATATCCCGCATAAAATTTAAGAGGTCCCGCATAGAGGAAAGACATATTAATCCAGCAGATTGTGCAACGAGGGGTTTATGCCCGAAGGAAAAGTTCAACACAATAGTATGTTAAGTATAACTCGGTAGCAACCGCATTGATTTCTATGCTGCTAATAAACCTGTCCTATCCTCACGTCCTAGCACAAGTTTAGGCTTAGCTTTACAATACAACCAATCAAAAAATTTGTATACAGAAAGTGGAAATTGGGGCGCAGGTTTTCACAGATAATTTACCCATGAATCGGCCAAAAATTATAAATGATTTTCGTGATCGATGGTAAAAGACGACGGGTCGAGTCATCCCCATACATTGCTTACTGTAGAGACAGCAGAATTTATCGGTTTCCGATGACTAAAATTTTTTGGATCCGGATCAAAAAGGTGTTAGTTTTCACCATGATGTCGGCATTTTTATTGAAATCGTTTTTTAGTGATCTAATGTGAAATCCAATATTAATATTGGCTGTAAGGTTCACTGAGTTATTTGTATTTGGCAACCTCCTTATCCTTTATTTAATGCATTTGCTACTTTAGAATCGCCTTTGAAATAAAATAGCAGCTCATTCAATCGTTAATCTTCACTAATTGTCGATAATATTTGGGTGATTTAGAAAATCGGACAGAGATTAAGGAGCACCGTGGCTTTATGTTTCATTCGTGCATTATGCCCCAGTTATAGGGATGCACCAGTTTTATCAAATCCAAACTTTCAACACTCAGTTAAAGAATAGATGTTTTGTGAAAACAACACACAACACGTGATTTTGAAAATGGTTTCCGCTATCAAGCTAACTTTCATCAGTTCTTTACCGATAATGATACAAAATACACAAATACTTTCTTTTAACATACAATGATTTGTACCGTATCATTAAACCAAGGTTTCGCGCACTGGTTTAACATCACCACCGATTTGACATTGTTCAAGGTAGTAAAACATTTTATTTTATTTTTGAAAATAGCTCGCGCATTATTGAAATTTCTACACTTGAGACAATTTCGAGACCTTCATATGCAAATGATATAGATTTTGTTTATCGCGGTAGCTCATTCGCGTATATACGCATACAACAACATTCATATAATGGTACAATTATAGAGCTAGCGATATATAGCTATTAGCTAGGTAAATAGATTATTAAAACCTTGTGGTCGAATGAATCATACCGCGATATAACAAATAATTTGTATTAGGAAAATAATAATTGGTATAATGATTTGGAGTAATAAACCGTTAAAATTTGGCGTTGATATTGAAATTTTAATTAAATTTCACGATTTGTTTGATTTAGAAAATTAGATATTAGCTTAAGAATTCTAACTCATTTTGGTGGTTTTGTGCAAGAGACGGAAATAAATTATAATATTTTTTTTTGTTATATTTAACAATTACAAGCATATTTTTTTTTATTATTTCGAGAGGCGCATTTACTTCTTTATAAGAATTATTTATGGTTCGAATTCAAGTTTAATTCCTGTACATAAGAACCGGGTCTCCAAACTCAATTGATTCATTATTTGCATACTAACAAGATTATCAAAAAGTTCGAGGTTAATTGATTGATGTTAAACTTTTTCACGATCATGACAGCAGTTTATTTGTTCTTGTGCTATATACAAAATGCAGTTAGTTACTCTTCATCATCTTACGGTTTGTGAATAAATTTCTACTTATCTGCCCGAATTTAGTACAAATTTTCGTGACCGCATTAGAACATCTTAAAAGAAAAGTATTAAATGTAATGAGACGAAACCCGTGCTAGCCTGCTTTATCCTGCAGTCCTCGGAACTCGGAATTCAATGGTACAATCATTCATGGATCCGAAGCCAAATGATTACGCACACGGACACGAATCCCCAACTGGAATATAAAAACTCTAACGAAAACATCAAATTTAATCTTAAGCTGACAAGGGAGTGAAATGTGTTGATATCGAAATAATAGGACTCAATGAAGTATGACGCTAGCTGAATAATAACAGCATTTTTCTACTCGAAACGAACGCTTATTGAGCAATATAGTTTACATACCTATTTTTCGATACTTCAATAATTTAATTTATTGTTAAATTTGACCGTAATGAAGGTGTATTAAAAAACCTCAATTTTGTTAGAAGATCTATCAGCAGTTTGAAATTTGGAACGTTGCTTTTGAACATTAATTTCTGCTTTGGCTATAAATTCTAAGACACTTTTCCGAAAATGTTAACTAGAAGGCCTAGTCTTATATATATTCTACTCAAAACAAAATAAGAAACAGTTGTACTAGCGTGTTAACTTTCGTTGTAGATCAATTTTACCTAAACTAATGATTCCATATTTTTCATTGTTCTTTTGGTTTTTTGTGTACCTAAAACAAGGGGCGCTACTAATGAATACGATACGAAAATATATTCGATACGAAAAAGATATCCGTTACGAAAACACCTTGGTATTACCCCCCCCCCCCCCCCCCTATTCCTGAATACGAATACGAAACGAAAATGTATGAATTCGTATAATTGGTATTCCTGAATACGAATGCGTACGATTCTAATACAATACGAATACGAAAATGCACGATACGTTCAAAAATTTCTCTTATTCCATCATGAACGAATTTTTTACGATGAATATTTAGTTAACGACTCCAAAGAAAAACCCAAAAATATATTTGAGTTCTAAATAAAAGACATTATTTTATAATAATTTTAAAGAAAATATTTTATTTTGAAACTTAAATATGGCCGTATAATTTGTTTACGTCAATTTATGTGAGCATATATACAAATATGAGTTACGCATAGTCAATAATCACCGTGTTTTTTTCATTGCTAATCTAATTACTAATCACAACATTACTAATCAAAAAATTAAATTAAAACTGTCATTCGACTGCATGAAGTTAAGTAAACTTCATGCAGTCGAATGACAGTTCTACTTTTGTGTTTATGTTGTTTGAAAAAAAAATTCTCAAACATTTTAAAACTCAAATAAAATGCGAAATAAATAATAAATTAGATAAAGTTAAGAAAAATGTTTTATTAATACCTATTTAGTTTTTCACAATAATAAATATAGTGAATAATTTTTTAAGTTAAGAATTTAAGTGCTGTGCCTGTGTGATACTTATAAATATAATGGTTACTCCAACTTCATAACACCGTTGCCCACCATTTGATCGTGAATTTCATTAAATGTCCTAATTTGTTTTGTGTTTGTTTTGTAGAATGACGATGAAGATGAAAGACGACGAAGTAGATCGGTGACCAGTAGTACGAGTAGTGTAACGAAAACTGCGCCGATGCAGGCTTTCATTAACAGTACAAAGTATACAAATATTATGTAAAATTTAAATTTCTTAAAAAATATTTTGATCCGGTAAAATGTGGTATTTATGATTTCATTCATAAAGGTTAGTAAAAAGTCTTTTAATACGAGAATGCAATTCGACGTGTTTCGTAATATTAACGCCGGAATTCATAATATTAAGTAATTTCTTCTTGTATTTTTGGATCGGAAAAAATACAAGAAGAAATAGTACGTTATAAAAGATAATGAACAGGTTAGCAACCATTAATAGTTTATCTCGTATGAATGTCTGATGGTTTATCTCGTATGAATGTAGGCGGTAAAGGAAATGAGAATGACGGGGAATCGAAAAGGATAGTTCAATTGCTGAGTGTAGTAATGATGTGCAGGATCCAAAAGCAAACTCCAAAGCTAAAGCAAAAAAACAACATCAACAAAGTTCAACCGTACCAAAAGGTAAAGCAATGACAAATGCTAAACTTGATACGGTACCTTTATTGGATCCCGTATTTGCCGATATAAAATTGAATTTAAGCGATATATGAATAGTTCGAATCGAGCTTTTCTAAATACGCTGGAATCGAATAACTCGGAAATTTTATTTGATTACGGTAATCAATACTGGGATAATACACCAAATGCATTTATATTCAATGACACCCGTTGAAAAAGAAATTTTATTTTATGAATTACAAAAAGCCCGACGGCCCGTTAAAATTAGGACAATATTTACGGAAAACAATATTAGTTATAGGGCATGCGACATGAATAAGTACGTATTTGGGTTGTGCCCATTCATGCTGTAATTCGCAACTTAAAAACCGTATGGTCCATTATTTCGCATTTCCAAAGAATGAGGATTAGTAAGTTCCATTGAATTATTTCGATCCTGTAGGTAGGTAGAGGATTTTAACCCAATGTACTATTCTTTTCTAGCGCTCGGAAATGGGCAGTCAAGATCCGCCACTTAATTCGAGACCCAAGAAGACACTGCGGCCCCTAACTGTACGAACCCCAATAATATTTGGTCAAATATTGAACAATTTATGCCCGGAGGAGAGGAGCGATTGCTCGATCCAGTTACGATAAATCACAGACGGAGAATGATATCACGTTGAGCAAAATGCCTTCAATAAGCCTGCTTAAGAGACAGCACACGGAAGAACTAATTGATTGGAATGTGCGACCAAACCTAAGTAAGATTCCCGGTTGACGCTCGGCCCATCCGCACACTCTTTTACATATAACAAGATGGAGGGATAAGAAAGGTTTGTTAATTATTATGGAAATTGACCCGGTTTCAGACACCTAAGTAGTCAATAGTTAGTAAATTGTTAGTTGAAATGTAAGTAATATAAGACGGTTAGCACAAGACAACACAATTATTTTTGGTTTTTTTAAAAATTATAATTACATATAATTAAAATTTATAATTAATTAAGTTGCAGTTACTTTCCTGAAATAAAATGTCATTATTAAGATTTAAATTAACTTGAATAAAATAAATATAATGTTACGATTAGTATTAACTAAATTAATTTGGTTCTCATAAAACAAGTTAAATCAAAATAAATTAAAATAAATCAAAACCAGAAATCACCAAATATTATAGTACTCGTATCAAAACAGAAAAGGAACGCACGACCTTCTTTCTATCTTCAACTGAAAGACTCTGTGAATCTGTTGATTTAATGGATTTATTTATAAAAAGTAGTTAAATAAAAAATTAATTAAATTAATTATATAATGTGAAGGTCACTTGTCCTTGCCATCCCTAATATAATACAAATATGTTTATTTATAAAAATAAAAAATGACCAAATGAAAACTAGTTTCAAAAACAGCTAATATGAAATAGAACCCCAATACCTAAACAAATTAAACAACTTTAGGTTCCTTGATAACCAAATAATCCAATCGTATTAATCATACAAATATAAGTATAAATCATAAAAAAGTATAAATCAAAAATAACAACCATCGAAAATTATTTATCCAACCTAGAACAAGCTAATCAAAACCTTCACCAATTTACAGTCTCCCAAACCAACCTCTCCATGACAGTCTTCAGAAACAACCTAGAAAATAATTTAATTAAAGAAAGTCATGATCCCTGAAAAACTATCAAAATACAGCAATATTTAACTGCATTTCAAATTTACTCTGTTACTCTGCAGATATCTTGGAAGCATATCTGCAGTTTCAAAAAGTAAATATCCGCTGAAATATCAAATTTATTAGAAACCCAATAGACAATATAATTCCTACCTTGTCTGCTTTTCTGACTTTTGAACTAAATTTTATTTTTAATTAGAAAGTATTACGACTTCAACGATCTTCTGTAATCAAAAATCTTCATTAGAAAAATCTAAATAAATTAGCTTAATCAGGAACTGCATTGAATACTAGTATTAATGACAAACACCTAATAAACACCTAACACCATATAATAATTTAATACTCAAATGCTGAATAATTGGATGAAGGAATATTAGTAAAATTCTAGTAATCTCTGAAATCACATTGTGAAAAGAGTTATTTTTATAAATAGTCATAGTAAAATGTACAGAAAAATTTTTTTATGTTTATCCAGTACTCGACTCCCCCTCTAGAACAAAAAACCAAACACACTGCAACACACAAAGTTGTTTCCGAAACAACCCCAATAGACGATTCGAATCCTCTCAGCGTCAAAACTCTACCAATCTCCAAATGATCTCCCACCAACATCACTAATCAACAAAACACCCATTTTCACAAAGCCTTGACGAATCCATGACAGATTATAAAAGTATCGTGACAATCCTACAGCTCAAAAACCCCAGCGTGCGACCGATCATCCTAAAATTTCAATAAAATGACTCATCTCTCGCGAAACTGACGGCAAACTTCTTCAACAACATCTATAATATTCAGCAAAGAGACCAATCTGCACACACAAATCCAAACCTCAGGCAAGGAGGGTTCCATGCAAAACTGCAAATTTGCCTTCTTATACCAACAATTGATAACCACATCAACTCCCAAACAAAACAATTTAAATTAGCCCAAAATAGCTTACAAATACACGGTCACGACAGCATATTATTGTATATGAATATAACCCTCTGTAAGTTGAGAAACACAATGTTCCATAAACAACCGTGTTTTGATCCGCCGGCACCGACCAACCACTCCTCAAGAACGAAACCCATTCAAAGCAAAGCACTCTACTACAAATATTAAAGAAAATTTATTGCAATACAATTCCACAATATCATCGCCGCCTCTGTGTAAACTGATCACACAACTGAAATCAATGAAAATGCGAAAAAACAAGGAAAACAACAACTAAAATCTATGATTTGCTCGTTTGTTTTTGTTTATTTTCATATAGAAAAACATTTACACACACAAGCACAAAAAGTAAATAGCTATGCATATAACAAATATATAATAATTACGAATGACATAAATAAAATGAAATGAAAACAAAAACTTCCCTGGGGCGGTATGTTATAACATCACTTCGAATCGAAATTCGAAAAAAGTCGAATGGCGGTATGTTGTATCATTTTCGAAAAGCAAAATGATACAACTTTCACTTTTTCGATTCGACCCTTTTCGAACTTCGACTTTTTTCGATCGAAGTGATGGTACAACATACCGCCCCTGATCTTGTAAACTGTTTCTTAGCAACCAAACCAATACATACATACATACCCAACGGTGAACAAAGGCAAAGCTAAAAGCATATAATTAGCTATATATACATCGCTAAACCACGTTTTCGGTGGTTATTGAAATGTATATCCCGCTATTTACCTCCAATACTAATCTACATCAAAGATGATCAATTTACATAGATAGAAACCTGCGAACAAAATGCATTTTTCATACAAATCAGCATACTCACCCACATTCTAATAAGAAAATCATGCGAAGAAAAAATTTGTAAAATAAAAATGTTTTTATTCTCTTTGTTGTCTGTTCTCTCCCTTCATATTTTTTTATTATCGTGGCGATCGATACCGACGATCATGTTGTTGGTTTGTTATTTATTTAGTAGACAAAATATGGAAGAAGACGAAGAAATATATAAAAAAAAAAAAAATTTTATATTTACTTTTAGATGTACGAATGGTTTGAAAATAAAAATATTTTTTATTTTTCGTGTGAATGTATGTAATGGAATACAGTTACATTTTTCATACATATTTTGGCTTTGTCGTTCAAATATTATGATAAGGAGAACAACGATCTAAAGCTATTTTTGATTGTTATACTTCATAATTACGAGTACGCTCTAGTAATTTACCCATTTTGTTTGGCGTTTTGAATTATATTGGTTGTATGATTTCGAATTCAATTAGGACAAAACATAATGAACATGGACATAATAAATGAAATAATTAGACTGAATGATTTTACTGTAAACAGATTTTGTTGATTATAAGATTGCAGATAAGGCTATTATCGGACGAATGAAATGGAAAACGTGATAACAGGTCTATATCAAATTAGCTTGGTTGTTTAACAAATTTAGATCAAATTTTCTTTCGGAATTGTTGTCGTAATAAAAAATCTGTGTTTATTTGAATATTGTTTAACTTTGAAATAAGGCCACAATTAAAACGGAATTTTAAAATAAATTTTCCATAAAGTTATGGAGTATCATCATAATAAATCGACTGCCCAAATTGTCCGGACCTCCTAACTTTTATAAATATATTATAATATAATTATATAAATATATTATATAATTGATCGTTTTGGGATTACGATTATCGGATGATTGGATATGGGATATGTATTTCTTAGGGAATTAGGGTTATATATCCCTTTTTCAACCATGGAAAAAATATCTTCATTATATTCCAAACCACACAAATGTGTGACTTCAAAATCATAGTATGTAATGGAGTTTTTGATAAAAAATTTCACTTGTGTTGAAGTACAACCAACACAATTGTGTGTATAGTTATAGTGTTTTTTTCGAACGAAAATAAGTTTGAAAGGAATACACAAATATGTAAGTTGGTTCAAAACACATACAAAAATAAATTTTTGACATGGTACTTCATGCCGTACCCACACAATTGTGTTGGTAAAACGCAAAAGGGATATACGACAGTTGAATTGCATTTTTGAAATTGGCGAGGTTAAATAAAAAATCGGCGTGCAATTGGTGTGCTGTAAATTAACTTTGTTTATGATAAGACATAGTGAAATGGAACTGGACAATTTATTATTTCTAACAACTCTAACGAAATTCAACATACATATTTTATATAAATTAAACTTTAAAGAATTAATTTTAAATTTTACATGAAGGTGAAAATAATGAGTGAATCTTGAACTTTAATGGAGTATCGATATTTAGAATACATATTTATTTTTATAAATTCATTTTAATACCAAAAACGGTATTATTTATTGTACTATTTCTATTATGTATTGTAAAAACATAATCATTTATTTAAAAAAAAATTATTGTTTTAATATTGGCATTTTTTCCTTGGTGTTATTTTTCTTATTTGCCCATTTACAATGGTTCCGGAGAATTACAAGAATCTATGTGATCTATGTATATGATCTACCATTTTTAAATGATGCTCGTAGCATTTGCTGCACTGCTCGTAGCATTTGTTGAATTGCACCTCCTTCAATCAATTCGAGAGATTTTTTTATAATTCAATTTTTAATATTATTGAAGTGTGGTGTTTTACTAAACACCTCATAAAAAATTAATGTAAAGTGTTTTGCGAGTTGAAAAAATTCCTCTGTTGGAGGATTTTTTTTCCCAAAATCTGAATTCGCTGTATAATTTTTATAGTAAATAAAATATTCAGTATTTGTTGTCATCTTTTCATTAGATTTAATTAATAACTCTTGACAATCATTACACTGTTCATATTTATTAATTCTATGGAATATGTAACCCATAAAATATTTTAGTGATGCATCGTCGTTATACTTGTCGCCATATGCAAATTAGTTTTCCAAAACTATGTTCTCTATGCATTGAATATCGTCTAATTCATCTGGGAAATTGTGGTTGTTGATTCCTCTCATTGCGCGCAATTTAAGTAAATTGCCGTTTTCTATCGGATCGTTGTGCTGAAGATCTTCAACGACCATTAATAATCCGTCTTCATCATCAATACAATTAGATAAGTTTGTGTTTTTTAATAATTCTATACACGATATTTGTGCAAAAATTCTGCTATAATTCCTAGGATTGACGGGTTTGTACAATACCCTCCTCTTCCTCTGGTAACTGCGAATGTATTTTCTAAGGCGTCCTGATCTAATCTTTTCGTCAAAATATATGTTACCGAAGAATAATCTTTAAAAAGTTCATCAGCCAAATTTAAAATTCCATTTAATGTCATTATCAACCCGTCAACACACAAATCTTTTGATTTTTTATTAAATTGATTTTTTTTTTAAATTGAATATTTTGCGTTTTCTTAAATATTTAAATAAACGGCATTGTTTTGTCTTAGAGGCTGTTTGTTTGGGTTTCTCGGAAGAAGGTCGGAACTGTTTAGATTATCCCAAAGCTTATTCAATTTTTCTACAAAGTTTGCGGTTCGTATTACAAACGGTTTTCCTTGTTCGGACAATTTATTCATAGAATAATTTGTTCGTATTGCTGCCGCTACAGTGTTGCCAAAAATTTGGACAGAAGTGCAAACCGTCATTTTTTGCGTGTTTGTTGGGTTAATGTGTTTCTCCCGCAATTTTGGGCAGAGCTTGGTGATACTATGACGTTCCATTTCATACAACTCTTTTATAACCTTCCAACTTCCGGTGCCATCTAGTGTTATTATATCGACTACAATTAAATTATTCCGAATTGACTTAAATAATACCATCATAAAATGCCAACACATTTTTACCTTCGACATTGAAAGAAGGTTTATTAGATGGTACTCCAAAAGATTTGTATGCCTTCCGGTTGTTTCATCCTTGATCGCATATGGTGGCTCTTACATCAAAACCCATTTTGCGAGCTGTTTCAATATTTTTTGTAATTAACTCGAATAAATCTGTTCCAGATATCCCATTCTCGGGAACATAATATGATATAGGATATTTGTATTTGGCAAATATTTCTCGAACCATGAACGTTAGGACATGAGTGGCAACATTCGATTGTCTTCGATTTCCCAAATCGACAAAACCATGAATCATGTCGTTATGTTTGTCGTACTCGTCGTACAATAATACGGCACATCTCTGTTCTGGTGGCAGGGATACAATTTTTTGTGAAATTTGGAAAATTATGTTTTTATTTTCACCAGAAAATACATTTTTTATTAGCATCCATTTCAAAATTGAATTCCAAGGTGGTAACGAGAAATTCAAGCATCATCTCATGTATCTATAACACGCAGGAGATGTAAAATATATCCCTTGGGCCAAATCTCTTTCACCAGTTGAAAATCCTGTATATTTGCTTTTCCGTAGAAGAATACCAAGAAACGTTTTGGAATCCTCGCTAATGTGTAGCTTTACCCCTTTATTGAAGTTTGCATTTTTGTTAGCTTTTGTATTTCTTTTCTGTGACTTCCGAAGTTTCAAACGAAGAAGAAGATTTTGTCTTTATAAAAGGTTGTTTTGTTTTCGGTGGAAGTCGGATTGTTCAACTTAAGCATGTTAATAAGCAATTCGAGCACGATGCTTCTAAATCATATTTTTTGGCGTTTTTATCGTTTGAAAATCAAAAATTGTTAAGCATCTCGGAGGAGAACCCTTGGCGTGCGAGTATGTTCTAATATTTTTGTAGCGATCGTGCTTGTTAGAATCATCAATACTTATTTCTGTAGTTTCATTCTGTTATCCGATTTTCGTGGGTATCGCTATTTAGTAACGATTCGGCGGAAGAAATGCTAGGTGAAGGCAAACATAGGTCAGGAAGAGCATTTTTTAAATCTACCTTTACCTTTAGATTCAGACCTGAAATGCACTTCAATATAATCATTTATTTAATTTGGTTATAAAACCAGTTCCATTTGGTTTGAACTTATTAATTTAAAACAAAAAATCATTGATTCTATTTCCTGCCATCAAATTAGATTTTTCATTGACCCGAAGTTCATTTTAGTTGTTAATAAAATGTTCTTTTTGAATTAACTACGATTAACTATTAGTGACTTTTCATCAAATACTTTATTTTCATGTTGAATTAAAAAAAAAGGATTATTTATCAGTTTATGGTATAATGTGTGTTTGTTACACATATGATCCTTCATTCATTTGTAGAAATATAAATTCCATATAAGTTCAACATTTCTAAAGAAGATACAATACATAACACATATTTATTTATTTGTAATGTGTAAACATGTTCAATCCCAATAATCTATTGTTTTACAAAAACCCGATAAATCCGATTTTTCACAAAAATCCTGTTCCCAAATTAATTGGAAAAAATAATTTTTATTATCCTTATCAGTCTGTGGTAAATTGTAACGGTGAGTAGAATTATAATATACTACGAAGCATGTCCGTTCATTTGAAAATGGATAGTGATTTAGACGAGCATTTATACTCGTACACAACTGATGTTGACGATAGTGATTCTTCAGAAGTTGATGACAATATGTCAGAGTTTATTACAGACGAAGAATTTTCTGACGATGAATCAAATCATACACCTGAAGTACCAGTAGATGAGGACATTTTGTTATCCCAAAATGGCGATACCCATTGGAAAACAATTCCTCCTAATCATCAAAGCCGAGTTTCAAGCGCCAATGTAATAAATATAAAACCAGGTGTCAGAAGGTATGCAACTTCCAGAATCACGGACATAAAGACAAGCTTCTTTATACAGTGAATGAAATATACTGTCTTAAATAATAGAAATGACAAACAAAGGAGTTTCTGAATTACAAGCCGAATTGAAACCAATATCTACACGGGAATTTTTAACAAACATCAGTACTAGTGGCTGGTGTGTATAGCTCACGTAACAAATCAACTCAAAGCTTGTAGAATTCTTCACTTGGTCGCCCTATATTCAAACTGCTGTGTTTAAAAAGATTTCATGCTATATCACGGGTTGTAAGATTTGACGACAAAGATACCAGAACTGAACTGTGCCAAAGGGACAAACTTGCGCCTATTGAGGAAATATCGAAGAAATGCGTTGAATTTTGCCAGATCATTATAACCACAAGGTAAATCTTACGGTAGATGAGCAGCTGGTGCCATTTCGCGGGCGTTGTCCCTTCCAATAATATATTCCAAGCAAGGCTTCTAAATACGACATAAAAATATGGGCATTGTGTAACTCAAAAAATGCTTACAAGTTTATACTGGAAAAGCATCGGGAGCTTTACCAGAAAAAAATCTAGCTTTGATAGTGGTTTTGGACCTTGATAGTGGATTAACTAGAGAGTATAATATACCATGTGATAATTTTTTTACGTTGTATCTATTAGCACAAATATTGCTAAAGAAACTTTTGACAATCCTAGGCACCATCAGAAAAAATAACTGAATTACCAATAAATTTTACGGATAACAAAAAAGAAGTTTATTCTTCAAAATTTTTCTTCAAAGAAAATGTAGCCATTGTATCTTATATACCTAAAAAACAAGTCGGTGATGTTAACGAAAATAATCCACAAAGAAGCCGGTGTAAGTTCCAGAGATGACCAGAAGCCAAACATGATCCTGTGTTATAATAAAACTAAAGATGGCGTTGATACCCTAGGGCCTAGATAAGTTAGTCTTTACATATACATGCAGAAGACAAATAAAGTGATGGCCGATGACTTTGTTTTACAACATGCGTGATATCTCAGATAATGGATTCGTGCTTTGCGGTAAAATACATCTAGAATGGCACATTGGAGAACTATTAAAGGACGTTTATTTTTAGAGGAGCCGGGAAGAAGTTTAGTAGAGCCATTTATTAGAATAAGATTCATACAATAAATGGAGTCAACACTAGTCAAAACCGGAAATATGTAATTTATGCCCATCATCAAATGGGCAAGACAAGACAAGTATAACATGTAGCCATGTGCGAAATTTTTATACAAGCCGCTTGTATGTCATTTTTGCCCAACTTGTGAAAATACAGAAAATTTTTATTTTTAATATTTTAATATATTTTTATTATTATTTTTATTTGCTGAATTCATGATTTAATAAAATAATAATTTATTTAATTTAATAATTGTTTCAGCATTAATTTTAAGGATCCCATTTCGAGGTATCAAATTTTCATTAAATAAATCAATCATCTGTTCAACCGCTAAGAAATATTAAAAATTTAATTAATTTGCCCATATTTCAGTTCATACTTAAATCGTAAAATAATTTGCCACATGCATTTTAAATGTATATCATCTATATACATATTAATATTTTGCAGTCGAAAGTACACGATCATTGTAACATAATGAAGAAACAAAAAAGGAATTTAAAATTTCTTTTTTCTGTTCATAATATTTAAAGGGCGAGGAAAAATAAATTTGTAGAAACAACAACACATGATAATTATATTCTATTTTTACGTCATTTTCAAAACAAAAAATATTTGAATGTGTGTACGTATTAAATGAAAGTATATTATAGCACATACATTCATAGGAAAAAATAAAAAATTATTTTCATAATATTGATTCATTTAAAAAGCAAAAAATAAAAAATTATTTATTTGCTCGCCTTCCTTCTATTTCCATTATCATATTTCTACTAAAAAATAAATAACAAACCAACAACATGATCATCGGTATCGATCGCCACGATAATAAAAAAATATGAAGAGCGAGAACAGACAACAAAGAGAATAAAAACATTTTTATTTTACAAATTTTTTCTTCGCATGATTTTCTTATTAGAATGTGGGTGAGTATGCTGATTTGTATGAAAAATGCATTTTGTTCGCTTCATTTTGTTCGGTTTCTATCTATGTAAATTGATCATCTTTGTCTACATGCAAAATATGTATATAATGTACGAGTTATATCAAACAAAAGGTAGAATTCAAAATTACCAAACAAAAACAGAACAACGGAATTAAAAATCCCTTTCTCGCGCAAACAATACTCGAATGACCCACTAGATGAGAATACTAGTACTCTACACCTTTATGGGTTATAAAATACAGTTAAAATGTTTATATACTTAAAATAAATTTGGAAAAAGTATGTATTAATAATTAAAATATGTGTTAATGAATAAATGAATAACACTTATCTTATTTATGCATCTCTTGGAATCAAAAAAGTCATACATATTGGAGGTTTACATACAACGCGTATGATACATTCAAGCAACGGTATCAAAATATGTACATATAAGTGAAACTTGTTACGTATACATATTCTATACCAATGCAAGCAGTCAAGCACACCATACACAAATTTATATAAATATACAATATGTAAAATTTTTCACTTTACTTATCAATTCACACAAATTATTATTATAACATTATTATTAATATTTGTTTCACACATATATAATTATTAGTTATTTATAAGTTATCTATAACACATTTAAATTAAAATATTTATTTATTTCGAGGAGAGACAAAAACACGTCTTTCCTCGACGACGATCAATCGCCGACCAGCACACGGAAGAACCAATGACAACAAATTTATGTTACAGTCCATCTCCTGAATGGAACCTATCTATCTAGAAGAATATGATTTATCACAAACTAAACAGTCGCGAGATGTTGAATCTCCACTTTTAACGTCCGAACCGGATGACGAACTCGAAGAGCGCCTTGAAGAATATGACGACCCACCAAATGAAAAACTGACATGGTCCGATAAATATTTTATAAAAGACGAAGGTTCCCAAACTTCCACCCAAGCCGAATATTTTCTGGATGAACAACCCGAGATTGATCAGTTTCCATGTCGTCTATGTGCTAATGAATTTTTCGGAGAGCAATTACTATTTTTCCACGAAGATGCTCGTCTATATATATTAGTGCTGATCGAACTAATAAATAGTGTGTTACCGCAATTCCGTCCGACGATTATTTACCACAACAAATATGTATACCATGCCTAAAAAGGGTTCATCAATGCGCGAAACAATGAGCTATTTCGACGCGGTTCAAGAAAAACTAATGAACAGTTGAAATCGTGTTTTTTAATTTAATAAATTTTCTTATCAATATACAAAATATTTTTGATTTATAAACATAATTTATTAGTTTTCCTTATTTTTCACGATTTTATTATGTATTTTAAATCCATAGATACATGTTATGAAATTGGACGACTGGCCGCTAACACAAGAACTATACAAAAATAAATTTTTTTAATGATTTAAATTTTACAGTGATACAAATTTAAATTAAATTAGGCAATTAAAATTGTTTATAGGGGAAATTATTTATCCTTTTTCTCCCATCGGAAAATTTTCTGTGAGCTTTTACTAAAATTAAGGCCCAAACCTTTCTTTTGCTCCACTGATTGGCCCAAATTCATAACCGCCACGTCCATTGAACTTTAAAAAAGTAAACATGGTGTTTCCATAGTGATTTACGATGGGATACGGAGAATAATGTGATTCCTGATTTTCGACAGTGTTGTTACATGCATCCTTCGACATCGACCGAAACGGCGCTCGTACACTCGTCCAAAATTGTGGATTGCGATAGCACATCGATATAGCGTTGAGATCACGTCCCGATTTTCTAGATATGATTGTACAATTTCCAAAAATCGGTCGTTATCGGTTCGAGCCCGTAGCAACATTTCACCGTACGTATGCGACTAAATAATTTGATCATGTAGCGTACTTAAATTTTAATAACAATTAAATTATTTGAATTTTTTTATAATTGTTTTTTTAAAATACAAAATCATTTTTTACTAAACACAATTTCGTATATTTTTCTGAACAGGAACACTACAAAACAACAAAAAAATTGACATACGTCAAAATTTGTAGACCAGAATGAAGTTTGCTTTGATTTAAGGGTTGTACAAAACAAGGGAAATTTAAAGTTTCCTCCTGAAATTAATAGTGCGCCCGATAGCGGCTCCCAATAAATAGGTAGAGCAAGATATTTTTTTAATCGATTTTTAACTAAAAAGTTGAATGAAAAATCTTAGTTTAGAGTTAAACAAATTAATTATTTGACTTAGAAAATTTGCTGCTCTGGATACAGCTATCGGGCGCTTTTAAAAAACATGCTTAGTGTCATTTTTCGGACGAAAACCATTTAAGTGGAATTCACAAATGTGTATGTTGGTCTAAACACAACAAAAATAAATTTTTAACTTGATTTTTTTCGTGTACCCACACAATTGTGATAGCCGGCAGGAAAAGGGATGTACTTATAAAAAAATGTAAAAAATCGGTTCCAAAATATAAAATTTTATTGTTTTTTTCAAATAAAATTATGTAAATAAGATACACATTACAGAATTCTTATGATAATTAGCAAATAAAAATTAAATAAATGTTTCATATTAAGTTAAAATCAATCACATTTCAATTAAAAATATCATACTTCAATTAACAATATTAAATTCGAAATTTTTTCTGACTCAGTCTGACTTGAATAAATCGTACACAGAGAAAAAATAAATAATAAGATCTTCCTTTTAACACACGTTACGGGAGATCTTCTTATTTAACGGGGTTTAAGTTGATTTCTCCTTAATATTTGAATAGACAGCACATAAACTCTGCATGAATTTTCACCTTAAAAAATAATAGGGTTTTCGCATTCAAAATATGAAGTATATCCTTTTAATTTGGTTATTTATCAGACAACGCATCTTGAAATAATAAAATAATGTGAATACTCCCGTTAGAAATGATGATCATGTTTCGTCATGATATTTTATTCTTGCTTTTTAGAATGTTGTATAAACCATGAACAATTTCATTTATTCATTTGAGGTCGAGGTAGTGAGTGGATTAAACTAAAAATTAAAAAGTTTAATTAATTATTGTGAAGTGGTTTATTCTAAATGTACGGTGTTCAAGTGATATTAATAACAATTGCATTTGTGAATTTAAATTACTTAATAAAATAATTAATAATAATATTTAATTATAATATACGAATCTTTGATTGGCCGTGCACAATTCAAGCTGCGTATATGGATAACATAGAGGAAAATTGTGATGCTGAAGTAATGGTGTTATATATTAAGCCTTTAGAATTTAGTCAACAAGAAACTGATGAAGTTCTAGCTATTTTGCAATCGTGGAATCTTTGCTTACCAACATGTGAAATAATAATGGCGGGTGGTGTTTACACAATTAAACACTTAGAATGCTTAGAAGTAGAACAGGTAGAAGATATATTTTCTGGTATTGGGAAAACGTTTATCGGTGAGAAAGCAGTGTTCCTAAGTAAATTAAAAGCATGGCGAAGAGAAAAGGTAAGTTAATCGTTTAAGTATTTTATGGAAAAATAAAATTTTTTGTATCTTTTGCTTTTCTGTGGATCAATGTATATACCAATGGTATGCGATAAAGAAACGGAATATGCTTCACAAAATAGTAGAATATTGGATTGGCTAGAAAATATTTCTACCGAACTAAGTAATTTTAGTCGACCGTCTAGTAGTGCCAGTTGTTCGAATGATTTCGTGGAAAATAGCTTACAAAAACAATACCAATTAAAACCCCTATTAGAAAGTAGCATCAAGGGGAAATTAATTCTCTCTTTTTATGATCAAAACAATTTGCTTGATTCCAAAAATCAGAAGGATTTGTGCCATATCATCACAGATTTTTACAAACATAAACAGCTACGAATGTACTACGCAGACATGAGGAACTGGGCCAAAAACATTGAGGTATTATTCCTAAATGAGAAATCGGTAAATAATATTTTACTATCTCTTTCAGAATAAATACATGTTTATTAAGATATAAATAATTTTATAATTACCTCCCTATTTACAGACTACTTACTTCATGCAACGTAAGCCTGACAAAAAAAAACCATACTGGCAAGCTACATTCTCGATGGGCTAATATTCAGGAAAAGTTGAACAATTTGACTGAGGAAAATCTACCACAAGGAACAGAACTAACTGAAAATCGGAATAATTGTGTGTATTTTCTTAATATTCACTTGACAACCTAAGACCCCTATACTTTGGGTGAAGAAAATTCGCTACCGCAGACTTTTTTTATTCAACACCATTTTCTGGCGCATCCTCAATCGATAAATGAATCGAATTGTATATAAGATAATAAAAATAAAATAAGTAAAAATAAATTGTTTGGTGGTTTTATGATTGAAAAATTAAGATATGAACATTTGGTTCGTTTCCATGGTTTATGAAAGTGTACTTTTACAATAAAGAGAAAATCATTATGATCGGGTTAGTTTAAGAGGAATTTCCGATAATATTTTATGTTAACACCTTCTTGATTTAATTAGAAATCCTATTACTTTTAAGACGGTATCCAATGCAATTAATCTGGATTAGTATTATTATTTAATACGAAATCCTATTAAAACCATGTAGCTCTCTACTGGAATTCAAAAATAATTGATAGGAAAATATATTTGTTTTTAAATGGTCTCACATGAAAATATTAAATAGAAAATTCTTATGATTTTAATAAACTTTCTTCTTGGAAAAAAACTATAGAGAAATCAGATTACTTTTGTATGTAAAATGTGAATTTTCATATGATTTTTTTTCTCTGTGTATTCACAGAATCATCCGACTCACTTGGATTATCATTACGATTTTGAAGTGGCTGATAAAATTTGTGACGTTGCAACGTTGTTTGAACTGCTGGCTGTTTCTGTTTTTGGTACATATCTCGGTTTTACTTGCGACAAAACACAGTCTGCGTAAATTTAAAATGTTCATCTAGCTGATCGTCAGTTGCAGCAAAAATTTCAAAAGCAAAGTCGATCATTTCCAATCCTTTCGATATTTCAGCAGTATCCATTGCAGGTTTATTAGACAACTCTGCGATAGAGTTATGATCATCGTAAGGATAAGGATTGCCCAATAAATCTATAAGATCATCATTGGTCATATCTACGAGAGCACATAGCAACTCTTGAATATCAGTGAGCAGCAGTCTGTGCAATATCCCTTTGAACATGAGAAATCACGGACTCGATAGAAGTTGAATTTATTGAATGATGAGAATGCCAGAGTATCTTCCAACACCCGTTCAAACAACTCTGCTTCACCTCTTTCCACGAGTCTGTAATATTTTTGACGGCCTCTAGAACGTTGTAGTTAATCCAAAATTTCCTGAAATGAGCTGCTTAAAAGTAGTCTCAGTTAATAATTCTTAAAAGTAGAGATAACTCTTTGATCCTTTGTTTGAATGATAGATGTCGTGTTGGGTGGCATAAACAAAAATTTAACATTACCAGACAATTCGTTAATACAAACAGGATAGCTCGGTGCTTTGTCGACTAAAACTAGCGCTTTAAAACCTAAATTTTCTTTGAAATAGTATGCCTTAATTTCCGGGATGCAACAGTTACTTGCCCTATCCTGGAACCTTGCCGTCATCCAAGCCTTTTTATTCCATTTCCAGCGCACTTCAAGCTTACTCTTATATACATTTTTCATCGCTCTAGAATTCTGTGAGTTATATATCAGTAGCGGTTTAAACTTGAAATCACCTTCAGAATTTCCGCCAAGTAATAAAGTAAGACGCGCTTTTGTACTTTATACCCAGATACAGACTCTTGTTCCCGGGAAATGAAGGTTCGCGTGAGCATTCGTTTCCAAAACAGCCCTGCTTCAGCAACGTCGAAAATTTGTTTGGCTGTGTAACCGGATTGATGGTGGATTTTATCTCTTCGATAAACATTTGAGCAGCTAGAATATCAGCACTTTCGCTTTCTCCTTTCAAAGCAATATTGTGAAGAATACTACGTTTGGCATCCTCACTATATTTTGGCATAGTTGTTTTTGAGGTCTTTAGAGGCATTTTGTTTTGGTTCTGATAGTATATCCATGAACACAATAACTGTTCCATTTTCATCAGGATTGGATGACGAATTCTTGTAATGAACATCGATATTGAACCTAGATTTGATGCGATGGCTTTTATTTTTACATTATCAGGCATACAGATTATATACGGACAGTTGAGTGAGCTAGATTTTCGCAATTTTGCAATTCCACCTATCTTTTCGTTAATTTCGCCATACCGTTTATTTATCGCCAGCTTTTTTTTATTAAGATCTAATTTGTTTTTAGTGATTGTTTACCCGGTTTTGATTTATTCCGTATTGGGGGCATGTTGAATGTAAATCTAAAGAAGTAGGGATGTATGTCTTCAAACAAATATATTTATTATATTTAACAAATATATTTATATTATTATTAAATAGAACAAGTTTATTGATATCAATTACCTGAATTGCACATCAATTGATAATAAGATAATTAAATTCATCTGATATTTATCAAGAAATTCATTTGTATTTAGGAATGTACTAGTTATTACAACAATAATAAAATCGAATAGAAGGCAACCTTTTTATTTTTCCAGTGGAATTGAAATTTATTACTAAATGAAGTTTGTTCCAGTTAACACAATATTTCACCTAAATTATGCCGCGTTCACATTGCTTTCATTCAACACAAAGCGAAAATTAAGCCATGTTTACATATTTTTTATAAACGCAAATACAGTCATGAACATTTGATTGTCTTTGCGTTTATAAAAAAATATACAAACTGAATTTTGATAGGAAAACCCAAACACGCAAAGTAACAAAACGCAAAACAAGGCTCACGCAATGCTTTCAATACTATTAAGTGTGCAAGTAAAAACTCTGCTTTTTTGTGTCAAATCTTTATTGAAAATTTAATTGTAAATATTCGCTATAGTCTTTTGTCATTTGTCAGGTAGATGATGAATGCCTTCACGATAGAAACGCCTTCACGATAGAAACTTGTTGGTTTCGAATCAAAATAGTCATCGACTCATTTTTGCACATCTTAATCTTTCGTAAACTGCTGGTCTTCCAAATATGATGACATCGATCAGAGTAAGTGGTAATCAGAGGTAGCCAAATCTGGAGAATACGCCGCATGCTGTAAAACTTCCCAGCCTAAGGAGGAGATGAGTTCCTGGGTTGACCTTGCTGTATGTGGACGAGCGTTGTTATGCAAGAATATTACCGGCCGCCTTCATTGGCCCGTAAATGGTATTTTTCTTGTAATTAGGTCTCGTAACGCTCAGCTGTAACAGTTTGACCAGGTTCCAGAAGCTCGTACTAAATTATTCTTTTCCAATTCCACATTAACAGTTTTTCGGCATGAATATTCTTTTTTGCAACTGATGTTGATGGCTGGCCTCCCATAGTTTTCTGCGTTTAGGATTATCACAGAAAATCCACTTTTTATCACCCATAATGATTTGCAGAAAGCAAATCATGCAGATGTCAACTCTTCGGTTTTTGTTTTCTTCGGTCAGTTTATAAGGAACCCATTTTTTTCCTTCTGTATTTTCCTCATTGCATGTAATGTTATGTTGCAGGGTGAGTACCTCCTAATTGTTCTGCAAGCTCCTTTTGCTTTTGACACGGATTTTCGTCGAGAACAAAACTTTAAGTTCTTCGAATTCAAATTGTTTTACTGCACCAGTGGCCCTATTCTGGTTTTCCCGGGAAATTGGGGAAATATTTTGCTGTAATTACAAATTGCTCTAATCCCCAAATATATATTTTCCGTTCCCAAATGTGTATTCTGGCAGACAGGGAATAATTTTTTTGGGAATTTTTTTTATGTAAATATTTATAAACTAAAACACGTAGTGCGACCTTATTACAAGTTAAATTTATTTATAAATATATATTTATTAGCAAAAATAATGTTTCAAAATTCAAAAAGGTGCGAATTACAATTCCGCAAAAAATAATGGGGAAAAATTAACGTCAAAACTGCTATAAAATAGAATTATTTTATCCCAATAAAAAAATTCCCAAACGCCAGAATATACTTTGGGGAATAAAAAATTCCTAACTGCTAGTAAAACGTCACTAATTCCCAATTCCCTATTCCCGGGGAAAACCAGAATAGGGCCACAGGACGTGGATCGTTCTCAAGGATAAATTGCCATCACGAAATGTGGTCACACTTTCTTACCGTTAAATGACTCATATAATGTTTACTCAAAGTCGAATTAATCAATCACATATAAATTGAGCAGCATTTTTTTCATTTGAAAACAGAATAGAATGCAATGACGTCACTGTTGCTTATCGACATCCATCTTAAAATTGATGGACACGGAACGCCAGTTTGTAAATGTCTCAAATTATTTTAATGCAACCATCTTCAGAGCCGAGTTTCTACTTGCACAACTAGGACGATTGGAGTAAAAAGGATTACTTTATTTCTACTATTTAATTTTTCTGTAGAAATATGAAGTGCTTTTCATGTCAAAATAATTTTGTAAATTCGATGACGTTTGTGAATCATTCACAGGAGGATAAATATAGTGAAGGTCTTGTGTGCAGGCATTTTCCATATTAGGTAGTTTTAAAAAACATTTAGTTAACAAGCATAAGATTAGCGTAGATAAACAGTTGAGGTGTATTGAAAAATCCGACAGCCAAGTTCACCCTTTCCTTCAAATGAAATGGTAGTGAAGTTTATCCAAACTAATTCAAAAAAGACGGGAAAGGTTCGGAGCCGAACCCTATAAGCATTTTTGTTGCCTATAAAATAAAAGAAAATAGTTTTTAAACAAAAAAAATCACAAACCACCACACCTAAACATTATTACCACCCTCACCCACCATCCAAAACCCCCAAAACCTATCTCACCCGCACCACCCTATACCGCACCACCCATATTATCACCCTTTAACACCTCCATACCCACTTCCACACACACATAAACCACCCACACAAACCCTCATCCACCAAATCCCAAATTCCCACACCAAACCCAAAACGCCTCATCCCACCCCTCCACCTCCCATACCACCACTCCTACCACCCCCATAACCACACCACTCACACAAAACCTCATCCAAACGAGATATATTTTGATTCCACATTCAAATGCTCTATGAAACCAAAATAGAATACAAAATGACAAAAAAATCTAACAATTTTAAGGAGGGGGGTTAACAAAACCCTACTTACCTTCGAACACCCTAAACACAGAAATGTCCAAATCAATAGGGATCATTCCCAAGAATTGCTTGAACTTTTAGTGAAGAAATTAAGTTGATATCTTCATTCGTTCTCAAGTTATCGTGCACACAGACGGACAGACGGACAGACTGACAGACGGCAAACCGAAACCATATAGCATTTTTTTAACAAAAATGCTTAAAAATACAACAACAACAAACTTATTGTAATAGAATTGGTGTAAGTAAACATTCAGGCGAATTTATATTTTGTAACTAAGACGAGATGTGATTTTTTAAGAGGCATTACGTTCATTCCAAAGTCATTCTAAGTATTTTATAAGCATTTAGCGTTAACTTTAGTGACATTGATAGACTGTTTAAACCGAAATCTAATGAGTCTGACAGGGTGTTTTTAGAAAATACTTAAAATGTACATAAAAGGCTCATTAAAAAACACATGTTGAAATCTCATGGAACACCCTGTCAGATCCATTAGGAAATCATACGACTTACGAGAGACACTCGTTTTGATTTAAAAGTGTACCAATGACACTGCAGTTCATGCTAAATGCTTAGAAAATAATTAGAATGACTTTGGAATGTACTAGGGCTCTTTAAATCTCGTCTAAATTACACAATATAAATTCGCCTGAATGTCTACTTTCACCAATCCTATCACAATAAGTTTGTTGTTGTTGTATTTTTTGGATTGGTTTCGATAAACTTGACTAGCATGTCCTCGTAACACCTCATCAAACATATCGCAAACGGTGGAGCGATTTTTCGGAAGCCTGCGTGCTATTGAAGGCTGACCGATAAATTATTTCAATAACATCGTTGTAATATGCTTTTTTAATCATATCATTTTTTTATGATCTAAGTCTTAAGCTGGGAATGATAAGAGCAAACTATCGTGGGTTCCTCATGGTTGGTCGGCGTCTGTTAGTATTGGAAAAACCTTCCAGCTTCGATTTGGCCGCATCAGCTGCAGATTTCGAGTTATAAAAGATTTTCGTTCTTCTAAAGTAAGCGACATTTACTAGATTGTTTGTCATTTACGAAATAATCGTGAAAATGCTACAGATTTCATATTACATATTATATATGACACGTGATTATTCCGCTACAAAAAATGTTTTACACTTTTAAATTATTTATTTTCTCAAATGCAGCACCGCAACAGTCAAAAATAATTAGGATTGTATCAGCGTTATCTCAATTGTAAATAACGCAAGTTTTTACTTAACTAACGTTATATTTACATAAAAATGTGAAAAGTGCTTTTTACAGTGTAAATGCCCGACGTGACTAACGGTCAAATAGTTTAGTTTATTACCCTAATGTTCAAATGCTGTAACATTACTTGCGTAGAGCAGTAACATTGAAAAATTCTGTTAAATTCCATATAATTCAGAAATCCAATGTGCAGTGCAAAATGGAATTTTTCCCGAACACCTGGTGGTCTATAATTAAATCCATAATAATCATAATAAGTAATTTATTTTAGTTTAGTGCTTAATTACATATATAGGTATAAATTGAATATAATGTTTAGACAAACTGAGGCAATTATAATTTATTATCGCGCGCTGCTATATTTAAATACGAGAACTGTAACAAGATACGTATACATAACAACTCAGCATGCAGCCGTGATTTTAAATTTTTTGCCATGAATAAAATTACGCGATCATACACTGGAGGTGTGTTGATATACGAAAATAAAATTCTTGTGTAGCAATTACTGCGACAAGAAAAAATTCTTATATTTAAATAAATTTCATAAATAATTAATTAAGATATTATTTGTAATTTATTGCAATCTGATTAGCATTGTGTGTATCATGTACAGTAGTAGTGCAGTTCTAAGCAATATATCCGTAACATGTAATTACGATACCTACACACCAATACGTACATAGTTTTAAACATTATGAATTAACTTTGAAATTGAAATAGAAACCACTAAACGATTGAATTACCTTGGCTTAATGTATTCCTCAGTTAACTAAGAACAGTAGCTGTGCACTCGTTTCAATTCAACACATACAATAGCAGCAAGTAAATAGAGAAAATAAATTAATAACAGCGACACAATGTCTAACGCAAAACGTAATGGTCTATTTACCATTGCTGTACCTTCACACTTCATAAGCGCTTACGATCAATCATAATTGTAATTGCTTTATCGTGTTAAAATTTTTAACGAATTCGTAGAAGTTGTTAACGCGTGGTTTTTAATAGTATCTTGACATGCGGCTTCTAATTTAAAATTCTTCAAGGCTACTTAGGGAAGTGTCATGGCATCATGCGTATATGTAAATTGTAGAGGGATCTAATTTTCTAGAAATTTTTCATATTTTTTGCTGTAGTTTAATCTAGTCGACGGTCGAAGTGTTCCTCATCTCTCTCTCAATGCATCCCATTTGTTGGTGCCGGAAAATCATCAAAGTCATTCCAGCCTCATATTCAAATTTACCGATTTGATCATAAATTTGAATCATAATTTTGCAAATGTTAATTCGCTTCATTCGAAAGGAACGACTAACGGAAACAAATCGAAAAGCCGAAAGGCTGCCACTTTTTATTTCGGAAACTGCATAATAATATCGCGTCATTTATGACACACCTTAATTTTGCTTAATTAGCCAACATCAATTAGAAGTGCAATTGTGTTGTTGTTGTTGTTGAAAAGCGTAATTAGCAGGTTGATTGTTTAATTGAAACTTAATTGATTTTTTTTTATTACTCGTATACTCGTTTATTGTAGTTATGCAATACGCTACTTACATGATCGCGCACTTATTAATTGGTGTTAATTAAGCCACAAATCTAAACTTTAAAAATAATAATTTTTATTGAAATAAATGGGGCTAACTAAAATACCTGGCGGTGGTTTCCACAATCAGCGTATTATTTAAAGCTTGCGGTAGCTCGGTGATACTGCATTCGAAGGTTGTAAAAAGGAAATTTAATGATAATACTACGACAATAATAAATATTACTTATTATTATTAAATATTATTAGAGATATTGTCTATTTTTAACTTGTTCACCGCTAAGTGCCTCATTCAAAGGCAACTCGTTACAAGTACCATATTAAAAATAAATGTAGTAGCGTCCCACAGATCTCCTTAAAGTAGGCGCAACAACACCCAAATATTTTTTTCTTTTCATGGTGGTTTCAAAACAAGCTTTACTCAAAAACTCAATTGAACTTAACAGTATTCCAACAAATGTATTTAAAAATTATCTAATTTGCTAAACGAATTTAACACGTCAACGACGCCTTCCTTCCAAACTAGATGTCCGGAACTGCGATTCTGATGAGCTCATTACACATTTCTACATTTTCCGGTATAGCTTTTTTATGTTACTATTTGAGTTTCCGATGTTCATCATCATGTATTTGGAATATCTTTTCGAGGTGCTCCGCAAATATTTGTGCTTTGTTCTCGTTATTTCTAGCCCGGGGTTGCCCAGTTCCGGGGATAATCCAAATCCGGGGAATTACTTCAAAATGGGAAAATCCGCGAAATTCGAGAGAAATCCGTATAATAATATTTAAAATAGGATGGAAAGGATGGAATAACATTTAAAATAGGATTTAAGGACGGAAAAAGCAAACCGTGAAAGAGTTGAGAGAGCCTTGGCCCCAGAACAGTGAGATTGCAGTGATAATAAAAAATAAAATAAAAAAATAAAAAAAAAATTATATTTCTTTTGAATTTGCGCTGATTCTAAAAACCTTTTTGTCGGTCGCATTTAAATTACTCAAAAATTGCTCGCAGTTGCTGGACTTGTGTCTAAATATATAAGAGTAGTCGCCTTGATAATGATTCCATTCTCTCTAATATTTCTCTTATTAACGATGATTTGGTAAGAATTTATAATTGGTCATTATCTAACCGACTCGCTCTTAATGCTAGTAAATCCCAGTCCATTATAATTTATAAAAAATCTATGGATACTTCCTCTTTTCCTGGAATTTTTTTCAGTTATTCTTTAATTCCGTTCTCTAATACAGTTAGAAATAAGGAGTATTTCATACATATCACGTCATACTATTTTTGGGATGCAAAACTACACCGAATTAATTTTCTCAACTTTTTCGATTTTTTTTAACGCTTATTCTATGGGGAACAATCAACTTTTCTACTACAACACCGTAACTAAATGGATTTTCACAAAATCGTTTGCAGATAAGTTTGTCATTTTTTTAAAACTAAACTATAATATTTTAATTAAACTATCACAGAAATCTGGGCCACTAAAATTCGTTTTTTGTTTACATTCATATTTATTCTTGTTAACTTTCAGACTGTCAATTTCTGACTGTCACATAATGTTACTAATTTTGATTGCCAGATGTTTAATTTTATTAAGATCATTTGCAAATTCCATTGTAAATATTAGTATAAATAGTATTAAAATCGTTTGCCAATAAATTTTGATTGGTATGTTTTACGAATTTTTTTCGTCACTTACCAATTTCATTGGGGTACCGAATTAAAAAAGTCAGAATTAAAAAAGTGCTTTAAAAATGAATTAAAAAAGTTGATTTTTGTATGAACATCTGCGACTTATTTTAATTCATATTTTTAACATAAAATTATGAATTAAAAAAAGCGATTTGGAAAAATGAGAAAACTCAAAACTGAATTAACAAAGGCCTATGCTATTTCATTTTTAAAACACCTACCTTAATTCATTTTCAAAACGAATTAAAAAAGGCACATTTTATTTCATTTTATAAATTTTAGTTTTAAATAAAAATGAATTTAAATGTAATATAATATATTATTTGTTTTCTATAGATTTTTATTTTTATAATTGTTGCCTCGTTTATTTATTATTTAATATTTAATTAATTTTAGTTAAATATTTTCATTAATGAAAATAAGATATTCTAATGTCTGATTTTCAGGAATGAAAATGTTTCTGGAAATCAACAGTTTTATTTGTTTTTTCATTAATGAAAATAAAAAACCAAAATTTTCTAAATTTTTACGTGCCAAATTTAAATTTAAATTCCAAAAAATTTTCATTAATGAAAATAATAGTTGCATGGATTTACATTGCCTTAGAGATTACTAATGCTTCAAAAAATTTGAATGTAACGATCGGAAGGATTCAGTAAAGAAAATTACAATTTCGTATTTTGTAATTCCTAACAGTTTAAATATGTATTTATTTTACAACAAATATTTTAGTTCATTTATAAAAGGAAACAAAAAAGGCTTATATTATTTCATTTTATAAACATTTATATTAATTCATTTTAAAAATGAATTAATAAATGCCTTTTTAAATTCATTTTATTGAATTTTTTTATTTCATTTTCAACTCTGATTTTAATTCATTTTTAAAATGAATTAAAAACACTTATTTTAATTCAGAAAAAAAAAACTTTTTTAATTCATGTAGCCATTTCATTTTATTAAATATTCGTATTAAGTTCGTGTACCAATTAAAACAATTTTTTATTATTTTCTATGAGTATGTTCGTTACTCTGCGGTAACGGATTATTTACTTTTATTGCCAAAGAAACTGATCATGTTTTACGGTTTAATTTTGTTGTTTTCTAATGGTGTGTCGCGTAACATAAAAATTGTTTTCCAATACACGTTAAATTTTTATAATTATATTAAGCGCGTTTACCAAATACTAATTTTATTTTTGTATAACTTGTTATATTTATTTTTGTTGGAACATTCATTCATATACTTATTCAAGCAGAATGGTTTGAATATTTGCTGCATTAATTCATATGCGACCTTTACACTATCAGTAATACTGTCATTACTCAAAACATCATTACCTAAAAATATCCAATTTCCATTGCAATTTTAAAATTTTTTATTCTTAAACCACCCACCTTACTTCATTAGGTATAATGTGCCAGATTCTAATAGAAAGAAATTTTTGTGGAAATAGGATTTTTTTAAGTAATGATGTTTTAAGTAATGACAATATTACTGATAGTGTAAAGGCCGCAATTTATTTTCAAAAGAATTTTTAATGAATTTAATGAATAATAACATTAGTAGCTTTAATTTTATCTTACAGAATATCCGAAGCTTAAGGAAAAATTTCGACTTACTCTTGAGTAATATTAATGCCCTTAATTTGGATTTTGATGTCATATTTTTGACTGAAATATGGATTTCTAGTTCGGAAATTTCAGATTACAATTTGGATGGCTATATGCTCTATGCAAATTGTAATGATCAATATAGATCTGGTGGTGTGGCGGCACTTGTTAGGTTCTCGTTGGATTGTCAGATTTTTTCACTAACGTTTTCATCCGCCGATGTTTTGAAAATTGTCATTAGTCTAGCTAAAGTTAAATATTGCTTCGTGTTGATTTATAAGTTGCATTTCTATGGATTTGAAGAATTTTTGAGAGAATTTGAACTCCGATACTTCAAAACATAAAATATTGCTTGGCGATATAAATTTTGATCTAATCAAAGATTCTCAGTTGAAAGATAATTACTTATTATTATGTGCCTCATTTGGTATGGAATCTCTTGTCAATGATGTAACACGACCATGTTCTAATACTTGTATTGATCATGTTTTTGTAGAAACTGATCACCATCGGTTTACTATTGAGCTTAGTAATGTACATTTATTTATATCTGATCATAATACAATTATCTTCAATTTGAAAAATACCAACCAACTGAAGAATAATCGTAAATATAAAAAATTATGTCAAACAAAAATAAATTAAAAAAAGTTAGCAATATCCTTAAGTACATATGATTGGTGCACAGTTTGGAATTCGGATGATCCAAATACAGCATATTCAAATTTTGTCGAAATATTCATTACTAATCTAAATAAACATAAATCGGTGCATAGAATTAATCGTAGAAACTGGAAACTTAAGCCTTGGATATCTGACGCCTTATTAAATTTGATTAATCTTCGGAACAGGTTATCTAAGAAGCTAATCAATGATCGTAATAACAGTTCCTTAAAGAAAAAAGTGGATGCGCTAAACTCTAGAATTAAAACCTTGATACCGAAAACTAAAGAAACATATTTTAAAAATAAGATGTCGTCCGCTTCAGATATAAAATCTAAATGGAAAATTGTAAACAGTGTATTGAACAACGTTCCCGTTCCAGATATTATTACTTCTTTAGAAGTTGGTGAAAATAATTTCGTTTCGGATCTTAATGAAATTGCTAATGTGCTAAATAATCATTTTATTAATGTACCAAGCGTCCTCCTAAATGAAACACAAGAAAATATGACTGTTGAAAATACTGTTCGAAATAATATGGTTTTGACTCGGTTCAATAGTTCGAATTTATTTTTTTTTTTTGCGAACTCAAAAATACCAACTCGTGTGGTATTGATGGAATTTCTAATGTAGTGGTGAAAAATGTGATTTTTAGTATAGCACCAGTCTTAGCGTATGTTTTTAATTTATGCCTTGCTAAAGGGGTGTTTCCTGATAAGTTAAAAGTAGGTATCGTGAAACCACTTTTTAAGAAGGTTCACGGGCTGACCCAAACAATTATCGTCGAATCACTTTACTGAACACTTTCTCTAAGATTTTTGAAAAAATTATTAAATCCAGATTATTGAGTTTTCTATATAAAACCAATTTTCTCGATAAACGTCAATTCGGTTTTATTAAAAATTCATCAACTGAACTGGCTCTTCTTTCATTTTTAATGCCTGTTCATAACAATTTGAATAATAACCTTAAGGTATCCGCTCTTTTTATAGACGTTACTAAAGCATTCGATACCGTTAATCATCAAGTGCTACTGGAAAAGTTATCGCATACTGGTATTAGAGGTGTGGCACTTTCTCTATTTGAATCCTATTTATGTAATCGAGTTCAGACTGTATGTATTAATCATGTCCGAAGTAATGAAGTAATGGTTAATGTTGGGGTTCCTCAAGGATCTGTGTTGGGACCTCTTCTGTTTTTGATTTATTGTAATTCTATTTTTGATCTGGATTTGCGTGGTAATATTGTAGCCTTTGCCGATGATGTTGCGCTGCAGTATTCAAATTTGAATGTAGATTCGTTGAAATATGACGTTAAGTGTGACCTAAAATTACGAAAAAAAATGGTTTTACGTTCATTTCATGATTCTTAGCTGCAAGTCTAAAATTATGAACTTCAATCTCAGTAGTCCTGTCATATAAATTATGGCTCAGTGACCTATCACTCATTGGCGTGTGATGACTCTAATTGCAGTACTCTCTGCGTGCCCATTAAAACAGTTAGTTCGTTCAAATATTTAGGTTTAAATCTTGATTCACAGCTTAACTTTAAAAATCACGTGATTAGTTTAAAACAAAAACTCCGATGTGCTTTAAGATCATTTTTCCATTTGCGTAATATCTGCAGCTCCGAATTTTTGAAATGTCTCTATTACGCTTTGATTGAGTCTCATTTACAGTACGGGTTAACATGTTGGGGTGAAATTTATTTGTCAAACATCAAACCATTATTGACGTTACAAAAAAGTGTGATTAGAATTTTTAATCATGTGCCAAGAACTACATCATCTTTCCCATTGTTTTTAAATTATAAAATATTACCACTGCGGTATCTATATGTATTTAAAGTTTTAAAAATGTTTTATTTAAAAAGTGGTAATCGTTTAATGAATATATATAGTGAGCCATATTTGTTTCGAAATAGAAATAGAATTAGTATTCCGAAACCTTTTAAAGAGCATTTCAAGAATTTCTTTTGTTACACTGCACCTAAGTTTTATAGCCAGCTACCAACCTATATTGTAACCGCGGGCACTGCTAGTCTTTTTATAAAATTGTTGAAAGAATGGTTGTTTTCAAAAAATGACATTGAGATTTTATTTAGAACACTATCCTAAATAGTGTATTATATTTATTTTATTTATAAGGAAAGCGGCAAAATATGTGTCGAATATTCAAACCATGCGCAAATGTTGTTTAAAAATATGTTATTTTGTTATTTTTTAAGTTTGTTAATTATATTTATATATTTCTAGTTTTAATGTTATTTTTTCTAATTTGTGTTATACTCTATTTTATTAGTTATGAATCGTGACTCCAATGCCTTCTATACTACTGGCCTTTTACTACTCTCATTTTTCGCACATGACGTCAATTTAAGTCTATACCGAGACTGCGCAATAGTAATTTTAGGATATTTACACTAACAAAGCAACTAGAGAAAGCAACAACAACGTCGACTTAGCGTGTCGTCATCATTTGGTGTAAGCGGCCAGTAGTTTAGAAGGCATTGGTGACTCCGTGACATTTTTTAAATCAGGAGTTCAGCTAGTTTTATTTTCACTATTTTAAACAATTGATTAATTTAAATTACATGTATAAAAATTTTCCTTAAAACTATGAACATTAAAAATGTAGGGTTAATTTTTAATAAAATTCTTACTTGCGATGATCATTTTATTAAGGTAAGTAAAACGGTTTTTAGAATGCTTAGTTGTTAGTATAAAGTTGTAGGGTTCACTGATACTAATTTTAAAAAGCGTATGTCCCTCTCGCACCTTCTTCCATAAATTTTTTGTATTATTTTTGTATGTAGTCTATAAGTATTCACTTCTTGCAGTGTCCTCTGTAGCAAATGAGCTTGAGCTCAATACGGAGGGTTGTAGCATGGAGTACCAAAATTTGTAATGCCAATGAATAAATAAATAAATAAATAATGTTTATAATTTTGTACTTAAATTAATAAAATTATGAATTTAAATTAGAGTGGTATTAACACCTGAACAAATTTGATGTTTTGATATTTTTTACTAAAAAAAACTCAAATCGGCTAATTGGCCGGCCAGACGGATTTTGTTCCGCATTTCACACAATTAACACTTTCTATGTATAAATAAATTCAAAATGAATGCAAATGATTCAACTCCAAACAGATTGAATCCAGAAAAATCATCTATGAAAACAAAGGAGAGTAAATTATCTTGGGAAATTCCAGTTCAACGATCTTAATATCCATACAACAAAAATGATTTCTCATTCAGTAAAATCTCGTTCTGTTTATTATTGTTTTTCTTACCTGTCTTTTGTCGTTTAATCGATATACACAAACATTAAAACACACCTTGTTTCTTATATGTGTCCGTATACCGAGTACACAATCTGTAAACAGAAATATTTCATTTATCGTTGCATGTACTGCAAATTAGTAAAAGGGCCAAAATTTTTAAGTATACTAAAATTCTAGTATTGACAGCAATTATTCTGTAAAGTAGATCCAAACTGAAATTTTGCTGGCTATTTGTTTTGCAATAAAATGGCGTTTGACGAATTAGATTGAGATTGTGCAAGATAATTAGATTTAGGTTCGAATCGATCTTATATAACAATATATCTTAGATACTAAGTGTAGTATAAAATTTACATACATACAGACCATAAAATTATAATATAAGTACAATAAAAAAAATAAATTTTTTTATGACACACTTACAAAATTTATAAAATGTTTTAATAACATTTTATATAATTTAAAACGATTTAATTGTATTCTTTTGCCATTTTACAAATAATAACAACGGAGTCAATTTATTGTATAATCTTAACAATTACAAGCATTACAATTTTGCAGTGCATAATGTTTAATAGATCGGTTTACACATACAAAGTTCAAGGTTTGCAGAATAATACAATAAAATTCTATCTAAATCTTTGATAGATTGTTCAAGGTTTAGGGCATTTGAATTTTTCCATATCACTAAATAGTGGAACTGCGAATCGTGTGCGAATGAAGTTAAACCTCCAAACCACATATATATATGTAACTATTTGGATTTCCTATAATCAATAAAACCTTTAAAATAAATCTGATATGGTTCTTACATAATTCGTAAATTTAATCTTAGCCACTAATAAGCTATAAAGTGAGAGATTATATCACTAATACTGGCGTAAAACAAATCGATTGGTTTCACCTGGTAGATGCTAGACATTAACAATAAACAAATACAAAAGAAACGTAACTAAAATGATTTAATAGACAGGTTTCCTAATTATGTTTACATTCAGTAGTCTATCTCAATAATCAGATTCGGAAATCGGAAGAAATTCAAGGTTGATTACAAAAACAACAACAATAAACCAAAATCTCTTAATCCGACAGAAAATGAATGTAATTATTACCGATTTTATTTTAATTTTTTTTGTTTATTAATTTTCTTTTAATTTTTTTTTTTTACAGAATTCGGTTAATTCCAGTTTCTTAACGCAATAACAATAAAATCTTATAAAGAAATGGAATGGAAATGACTAAAAAAAAAATCAATATCTTGCGGCAGGAAAGACCTTGCAAATACACCGTATCGTATAATATATAAATTCAGTGTCATTTGATTTAATTGAAAATCGTAATTTTTGAGTTTAGTATTTTTTGATCGGTTAAATTAATTTTGTCATCATACCTGTCGTGTAATCGACGCTTTCGACAATACATAATCTATCAAGATTTTTTAATGAATCCTTCCATTTCCTTCTGTGGATTGGATCTATGCTTAGACGTCACATTGCTGAGTTTGAGATGTCGTATTCGATTTGACACCACAACCCTCCTCTTGTGCGATGAAAACAGTTCTAACATTACATTTATAACTGACCTGACTTATAACCAAGTTCTTTTTATTGTAAGAGCTTGTTCTGCTGCTTAGACCGTTAACATCTAAAATTAATATAAAAGGTTATTGCCTGAATTATGTTTTCAAATTTCAGACAATTTAATGGAGGGAGGTTCGTAATCTAACGGGTCACGTTCTGAAATTGTATTTTTTTCTGATTTAGTACTGATTATGCACATCTATAAGTTCTGATGTATTTAGTTGAGTTGAGTTGAAACATGTCATCATAAAGTAGACTCGACATAAATACATAAAAAAATATGCTAAATTGTAAAATTGTAATTATTGTAAATTTAAATCCAAAATATATTTTGTTTTTGTAAAAAATGCTAAATTTAAATTTCTAATTATATTGTAAGTCAATAAGTCAATATTCATTAATAAAGTTGTAGCCGAACAATGTAGTCGGTGAAGTTGAATCTAATTGTGTTATTATGGTATAAACTTAAAGTGCGCTTCAGGCAATATGACTGGTCGTACGGTCGGATTGGATATAAAATTGGATAGTGTGTATGCATGTCGGTCCGATAAAATTAAGTTGGATGTGTCGGATTAAAATTCCATCCGACCAACCAAATAAATCGAATGGTGTGTATTGTCGTCGGACCATTTTAAGTCAGTTGTGTGAATTTTAACAAAAAAATAAAAAAATTTCTGTGTGTAAAAAAATATAAAATCGTTTTTTTATAATACTAAAATATATTTAAATTGATTTATTATCCAACTTATCCTTTTTGTAATATAAAACGAAACAAACATTTCTTTTATTTTTTTTATTATTGCTAACTATGCAATCTGTTTTGGGGCGCAAGGCTCATCCTGCTCTTGCGTGGTTATGCTTTTTACGTCCTTACTTTACGCATTCCGGCCAACTCGTTGCACATTGCAAGCTTTATATCAGCCTATACTGGCATGGAAGATGGGTCAGCCCATGGGTTTTGTACACCAACAGGGGATCATAGATGTATTACATTTCACCACAAATCGTAATCTGTTGATGAAATTTTACTTTGCATCCTGCCTCTATCGGGATTAGAATCCGGCATCTCCCGATCCAAACGCCAAAGCTTTAACCACTTTTTGGTTGGTACATTTTTAGGAAAATCATATTTTAAAATTGAGTCATATTATGTCGAGTTAACGAAAAACATTTAAACTAGTCTAACACATTTTTTTTTGTGTAATGTGTATGTACAGAAAATAAGAAAATAGTATAGTGTTCCATCAAAAATATCAGCATTATTTTTCCAAAACAAATAATTTGTTCGTTAAAAAATGAATTTGGAGTAACCATGTAATATGGGGGTTATTGTGTTTTGGACTCTATTTCAACATTGTTGATGAACAAACTTAGAAAACTGTTTTCTCGTTACTTCTTAAAAATCTGATTTTTCATCGCACAAAATAAAAACATTGTAGTTTGATAAAGCTTTTCGCAATTACTAAACCAATCAAAAGATGTCGCTAAGTACCTTAAATAGGTTTTAAAAAATTCAATAATTTAACAATTTATTATGTTCGTATACATAATAATATTCAATTATTGTTTGATAAAATTATTGTTAAATGCTCATACAACATATAAATCAAGTTTTGGTAAATTTGTTACGTATTAGCGGAAAATAATTAAAATTAAATTAGTGTACAAAATCAAATAGTTTTCGCTGTTTTGTGAGTAGATTATGATCAATTTCTTTGCGTGTCTTACGGCTTAAGAAATTTAAATAACCGAACCTGTACGAGACAGTTCTAATTTCATAAGGTACAGTATATATAAGTGATACAAATAATGCAAATAACACCAGTGTTCTTGTTGTCGGGTTATTATACAGGGTGGCTGAGACCACGTGTTACCAAATGAAAACCCTGTAATTTTTTTAATTTTGATTATTTTTTATTGAAATTTCGTGGAATATGTTGAAAACATATTACATTTTATGAAAAACATGTTACTGCTCGATATGACCTCCTTTGGCTCTGATTATTTGATCCAGTCTTCCATAGAAAGCATTGCATGCTGACCGAACGTGGGCTTGCGGAATTTTATTCCATTCTCGAACAAGAGCTGACTTCAATGCATCAACACTTTCGTATTTTTTAGTGGAGACCTTACTCTCCAAAATGGACCATATGGAGAAATCCGTGGGATTCAAGTCTGGTGAATATGGTGGCCATTCTTTCGACGAAATCAGCCGCGGAACGCAATTTTGTAAAAATTGCTGTGTCGCTAGAGCTTTGTGTGACGGTGCGGAGTCCTGTTGGAATGTCCAACGATTCGTACCAAAGTGTTTACGTGCCCAAGGTAACAAAGCATCGTTTAGGATCTTTTGGCGGTACACCTCTTGGTTTACCTTGACTCCATGTTCGATGAAAACCAGAGGAGTGCGTCCATCTGCAGTCACTGCAGCCCAAACCATAACATATGCTAGTGATTGCTTGCGCATGGCAACTCTTGTGTCCAAATTATCGTTGGACTTGTGCTCTAACCAAACACGATCATTTTGTTTATTCACATACTGTTGAATGTTGAAAATTTTCTCATCAGAAAAGACAATTTTTGGAATCTCATCACGTTCGGTCAGCATGCAATACTTTCTATGGAAGACTGAATCAAATAATCAGAGCCAAAGGAGGTCATATCGAGCAGTAACATGTTTTTCATAAAATGTAATATATTTTCAACACATTCCACGAAATTTCAATAAAAAATAATCAAAATTAAAAAAATTACAGGGTTTTCATTTGGTAACACTTGGTCTCAGCCACCCTGTATAGTGTTAAGATTATAAATATTTTTTCAAGAACGAATATTTTTAAAATTTCGTATAGTGAGGGATCTAACAAGTACACCGCATGTAACATAAGCGTTGAAATTAATTCTTAAGAAAAAAAAAACAAAAATGCCCGAGGGTTGTTGTGTGCCAAAATACAAATCTAACCATTTAACAAATCATTTTTTCAAATTCCCCAATAACGAATTGTTAACAGACAAATGGGAAAATAATATCTCTAGAAAAAACTGGAGGATCTCAAACTGGAGTAGGATCTGTGATGTACACTTTGAAGCACGATTTAAAATAAAAAATCAAGACGATTTAAATGAACAAGGCAAGAAGTTTATTTCTAATTTGCTATATTTTCTAAAAAGATGGCGATTGACCCACAATGCTGAACCTACCATTTTCCCAGGCCTATATCGTACTATTTATCAAAAAACGTTGTAAAGAGGCAAAGTCCGGAGGAAAAGCAATTTAATAAACAGAAAAAACAATTATTAAAAGTACAACAGTGAATAGAAGCACAGCAAATTAAAAGCATAAGGGATATTTACTTGTCAGCTAAATATTCCATCCTCGATTTTATGTCGAAATATGAGGGTGAGGCTGTGATATTTTAGAAAATTTTTTGGGCAGATGCAAATCCTTTTGTAGATATTAGTTTTAAGAATGATACATTTTTTAATATTATTATTTATTTTAAAAATATTCGTCAAAAACTCGCTAATTTTAAGATTTTATTAGAGTCAAATTTAAAATGCGATACTTATTCTTGAAAATTAAAAAAAAAAAAATTAAATTTGGAATCGCATGAAAAATACGTATATATTTTAATAGACGAAATTCATTTAAAACCGTGTTTAACCTATAAGGGCGGAAATTAATTCAATCGCGAATAATGAACGTGCAATTCTTGCAAAATGTATGCAAGCCTTTATGATATCTTCCTTGTTATCAAAAAATAAAGATATAGTAGCACTATATCCCGTTTTCAAAATGGATTCAAAGTTTTTGTATTCTAAAATAAATGAAGTCTTAGATGTATTGCACGAAGTAGGAGTAGTTATAAGTGTAATATCGGACAAATAAACAGAGCAGCGTTCAAGCATTTTTCACAACCTCGTTCCCAGAAAATTCCACTTTTTATAAATTCACTTTATTTATTAAATAAAAAAAATTTCTTTTAGTTTGATACGGATGAATAACAAAAACCGGTCTTTTAATTTTCCAGAATTCGATAATTATTCTAACATTTTATCTGCTCATCTTCAGGATCTAGAGAAGATATATACACAATGGTTTTGAGGTACGACCTGCTCTTGCTCCTAAAGTTATGTTCCCAAATGCGTTTGAAAGGCAAAATGTTCCATTCGCTGTGGTTTGGTTATTCGATGACAAAAATATAGTAGCCATCAAACACTATCAAGACCTCTTAGGATCCGACTCGATTGGTACAGCAAAATTTATACGAATTATTCGCAAATGATGGACCACTGTCTATGTTAAAACTCCTTTTAAAGGAATTTGTACCCGAGTGCCTTTGGCTAACCCTGCTTCAACTGTAAATAACCTTGGTCATGATTTCTTGAATGGTTTCTGTCAATGGCTAACTAATTAATGCGGCATGCCCAATATTAATAAACTTTCTTTTCGAACCCATTCCGCTCTACTTCACACAAGTCAGGTTCTTCAACAAATCTGCTATTATCTACTAAACGATCCAAATTCAGATATATTTTATTAGGGAAATTTCAAACGGATAGCCTAGAGGCTCGATTTGGTCTATATCGCCAGATGAGTAGTTGTTGTTATAATGTTACCGTTCAACAAATTTTACAGTCAGAAAAAAAAACTAAAATTAATCTGACAAAATCTAAAAAGGAATTGTTTAGGAAATTTGTTTGCCTTAAAGGCAAAATCTGTACATGTATCACCGCCTTAATTGTTTTGAGTTTTATTAATTATGTTAAATTATTATATGAAAGATTTCACGCTTAACTTAATAATGGTTATTTTCGTAAATAGTTGTTTAATTTTTTTATGCTTTTCTGTAATTTCAAGTAAACTTATTATAGAGACATCTGTAAACGGATATTGAAATTACAGAACGCTCGGTTTTGTAATCGCATAAAATTGAAGTTTTCTACGTTTTGTAGTTTTTTGTAATAATATTTAATTAAGAAAATCAACGATTTCAACGATTTTGTACATATTCATTTTCAATAAATAAATTTTGATGAAAAATTTTTTAGTTCTACATGGTGATTTATAAAATCTCGTTTCAGCTCAGGGTTTTCTCTCTTTAATTTTGTTATAAGTCTGATCAGATTGCTATTAAATCCATCGTTCATCTTGAAAATTCTGATGTGCATGGGATCAGAATTTACTAAAGAAGAAATTAAAATCTAAATTGGATGTAAGAGGTATCCGGGGCAGCACCCTTTATTACCTTACTTTACTAACCTACACAACTAAACGGAAAGCTCATTTTTATAGAAAATTATAAATTTATACTCCGCTTTAGTTTAAATTTAATAATTAAATACTACACTATGATGGCTGATTTTCAAATATGTGTTTTATGAATATTTTATTAAAAATATAAAATTAAAATTTAGATGATTTGTTTAATTTTTTATTCATAAATTTATGCACAAAAATTTTCCAATTGCCAAGGTTTCTTATAGAAACTCAATAAAAGCTTCCCCTCTATTTAAAGCTCTCTTTTTAATATTACGGCTCTTAAAAATCATAGATGGCTCTGGTTATATGCTGACGTGCTTTTAACGAACACTTCTATTTATAGTTTGCAAAATTACCGACTTTTGGAATTACCGGTAATTCGGTAAACGTTTCTGAAAAATCCAATTAACCAGGTTTTTACCGGTAATATAAATTAAATTAAATTTTTAATAAAACGAATAAAAAGACAGCAAAATCTAGTGGGAATAACGCAATCAATAATATTGCATTTCAAAATATGTATATGTTAATATACATAATTTTTTCAATTTTAGCCATTAAGAAAAAAATTAATTAAAATAATTATCAATAATTAAAAAAATATTCATTTGTTTTAAATAAAATGTAAGTACTAGTATGCCAATTCCTTCAACCGTTTAAGTCCCAAGCAGCGCGATCGCGCTGAGATTTTATGTCGAGAAAATCAAACACATTTCGAACATTGTCGAAAACTGACGGTGGGTTACCGATTGTGGAAGTTGCGCGCTCAGATTTACTGAAGTAAGTACATTACACAGCTTCTTTTAATGTAAATAGTACACTTTGCAATAGGTTGTCTTTTCGTACTCATTTAGGGAAACCGCGGTTGCGCTGTTTGGGATTCCTCGACAGTGTTTTTTCAATACCCCTGGGACTCAAACGGTTAATTCTCTAAAAGTTCTTTTGCGTATTGAAATAGGCTCAAAAACGCATCGTATCCATTCTGTCGCCATTTAAATTTGATCTAAATTATATAGTTCATATCAGATCAGCCGCCGAAAAAGTACGCTCCGATTCGACACTTGTCGGACAAATGGTCAGAATTAAAGTAAATACCAAGTTTAAATATTTACCTCTAATGTTCTGTTCTTGAAAGAAGTCCATCTCTCTTTTTATCACATTCACTAACCCTCTAGGAACATTCGGAGCATGTGTTTCTAAAAGAGATTTATTAAGAACAGGGGATAAAGAAGTTGAAGTAGATTGATTGATGATCATTTGAAAAAAAAGTAGCGGCATCAGTAAATTCAACAAGTTTGAATTAATTCAACAATTTTTTTGATAATAACAGTTTTGCTCGTTCTATTGAATATTTGAGTTTCATCGTGTTTCTCGCTTGATGGATCATGGAGATATTGTAATATATCAGAATAAATATTCCGTCTTCCCTTAATGCGAACAATTAGAGCTTCTTTAAACTGTTTCATCCTAATATTGATTTTTGTGCACTAATCTCATCTAGCATAAATTTTAAGATTAGATCCACATACAAATTTGCATCTTTATGGCAAAGTACAGCAACTCTTACTGGCTGCAAACTACAATAGTTTTAATATCTATGTTAAACTGAAACTAGTTTTAATATCTATGTTAAAAATTTGAACATTGGCGTGTACATATTTTACATTTGTAGCAGAGGCGTAGCATTTTTTAAGAATTAAATTTAATTAAAAAAAATTATTTTTTGGTTAATTTATAGAAAAAATTGAAATAACTACTAAAATTAAAGCATATCGATTTTTTTTATTCTTACCGAAATACCAGTAAAAAAATTAATTTACCGCTAATTCGGTAATGCGTTTTTGGCCAATTTACCGGTAAACCGATAAACCGATTTACCGGTAATGCATACAATACTTCTATTCAGATAGTCAACTAAGCTTTTGAAATGATTTTATATAACAAGTTAGGTAAGGCAATAAACCGAGAAACTTTTAAATTTTAAGCGTTTTTAAATATATTCACGCATGAACTTAACCTTGCGGTTTTTTGTTATACTTATATTGACATTGCAATAAAAAAATTTAATGGTTGGAACCTTACTCTAAATTGGAAATTTTAATGAGGCCGACAAGCGTGTCCAAAATGAAATGTTTATATAAAATAATAAAAGAAAAAAATTAGAATTCGAGATACATGGACTTGACCTTACCGCAAACGAGAAAAAAGCAGTTCAGACAATTAATCAATCGTTTGATCTAAACATTCACTCTTTGTGTGACTCAAGTTGAAACTTTCAAAATCCATCTACCTATATACAGAACTGTGTAAGTACAAGACATAAATTTATACAAATATTTAAAATACTTTTTAACCATTTAACCATTTTTAATGAACACGAAAAAAAGACAAGATTATTAATTAATGATTTATCGCGTCTTATCGATCTGTTGCTCGATCTTATACGACATATAAGAAATCGTGCAAAACTATTTTGGTTTTGTTGTTTGTTATCGAGAATTGATTACTTTGCTAAAAATTACATATGTTTTGGTTTTTTGGGTCTGTCTAGTTTTTGGAAAAGGGATTGTTTAAATGACGTCAATAAAATCAAGAACAAGAGAATTGGTAGACTGCTTGTCGCGTTATTTAAAGTTATATGTATTCGGGTTTAACAAGAGTGACAATAACCACCTTAAATTAAAAAATATTTTTAGTATACTCAAAGGTAAATACATATAGCAAAACGTAACAATTTTGAAGTTACGAACCTGGCCCGATATATTTATTTTCGGAATCTCTTTAGAAAAGCATAAAATTCAAAGGTGAATTTGGCTAAATTTGAAGAGTTCAATCAGATTCTTAAACAATTTTTGAATGTAACCGATCCTGATAAAATTCGTAAGATATGATCGATACAAAATTAAGACACACTTTTATATAAAGCAGAGGAAAATGGTCAACGTCATGTCGACTGAATTTCTGAACTTTACCACTAAAAAAAATATTCTTTTTCATTGTTAGTTTGTCTCCGTTGAGGAGCGTCAGGTTTTTTTAAATTTCACAACCCACTGTAACAAATTTTTACGTCGTACATCACCCAGAAAAGGGGTTATAAAGTATAGATTTATTTGACTATTCGAATCTCAATAGCTTTTCAAATGCAAGAAACGGAAGGTTGATATACCTAATCTAGGCTTTCCAAAAAATCATGCAGGTGATTCAGCACTTCAAAATATTCAATTTCTTGAAAAAATCTAGATTTCTCTAACTGTAAATATTAAATTTGGGGAATAAACGGCAAATTTTGGAAACTATATTTATACACATTAGTGCTAAAATTAGTACTACCCCTCCTCTTTTTGTAAGTGGGCGGGGGTAACTTTGAGATTAAAATAAGAACCCCTATTTTTTATAGCAGATTCGGATTCTACGCTGTGGAAAATCTATGGTGCTGTAATAATGATATAAATTTTTTGGATTTCTCCATCTAAAAACCTATGCATACGATTCTGCAATACATTTGAGTTGAAATTAACACGTTTTCAATGTAAATACTCAAAATTAGTGAATGACTATTAGGTCCGTTGTACATTTGGGCTATGTTTTTTGACTGCTCTGTTTTCATTTTACAGCTTCCCGTTTTGTTTTTCAAAACTCAAATAAAAGAAACATAAATCTCAAGATCAACTCAATATATAAAGCAATATATTTAAATGTTATATATATGCCTTTGAGATGATTAATTGGCTAACATCGCTCGGAAAATGAGCGCTATGTTTCTACCCCACAGGTTTAAATAAAGAAATTAAATAAATCGGGGCGTACGAGTGGCTTGAACTAAGCTCCACGAATTCGGTTTCACTTATTTAGGCTTTGCAAAGTAAATCGAGAAGCGAAGATCTCAAAACATAGCTCACTTTGCTAAAAAATATAGCCCAAGTGTGCAACGGGTCTTATCGTAACCCATAGGAACATGCGATTAAACCTGCGTTCAAATAAATGTTTTTTTGTATTTGTTTTATAATATCGATTCAGATTGAAGATTATTTCGAAAACAAAGACCTGTTTGAGTTAGGCTATTAATAAAATACAAAATGGAGTGTTTAACTGTACAAGAAAAATTTCAATGGTCCTGATTTATGGAGAAGCTGGCCATAGTCTTGATAATATTTCCTGCTGAAGGTCAAGGTACGATTTTTGTTTTATTTTTTTCAATTTATTTTTTTTATTTAAATATTTAAATTGTTTCCTATTTGTTTGGTTAATTTTCTTTCGATTCAAATATTTTATTTATTGTACTCGAGCACCATACATACGGTGGTCGTGCACGCGGCCGGGGATGTACATTGGTTCTCGCTTCAAATTTTGTTCGGCAACATTTTTCTTTCTGATTCCTTTTTGTTTATTTTTCGCTCGGTCATTCTTTTTTTACTGACGTTATTTTTTTCGATATTTCTCTACTGTTGTTGTTGTTGTAGGTCAATCAAAATTTAGCACTGCGATTTCAGCGGCATTAGGATTATTATTCTTTCGCTTCGTTTTTTTTTAATTTTTTTTATGTCACCAATAAAATCGAATAAAATGAAATATTAAAGTGTATACGGTTCGGTGTGGTGATAGGGGGGTGCTCGTTCTGTGCCGATGCCAGATTTACAGGCTGGGCTTGACACTCCCCTTCATCCCCTTGGGAAGACATCCACAGGGTCGGAGTGGCGAGTCCAGCGTATGTGTCGCCCATTCGGTTCTACTAGGTCTCCCCGTGGCCCTCCGGTAGTGTTGAGCTGTCGGAGTGTGTATTGTGGGAGAATCGCCTCTGGGTGAATAGAGACCTGGTCTGTCGAAGAGACGTTCTTACCCTGTAATGCTGCTTCGTTGTGGCTCGGCATCGGCATTTCGGAGCCGATGAATCCTTGGCGGGGGAGTGGCACCTTTCCAGTAGACAGACAATAGGTACTTGTCATTCGGGGACTTCTGGAGGGCTATATGAAATATTTTTCGATTCGATCCGCCGCGAATATTTCTATTATGTAACTTTTTTTGATGATATTTTGTGTTAGTTTTAGTTCAAATAAAACAGTTTCAAATTAATTGTAATAAATTAAAATCGTCAATTATTATAAAATAATTGAGTAACTTACATTTTAAAAAGTAATAAAGTATTTTATTTTAATAAAAAAATAAGTATAAATTATTGTTTTCGCAAATACGATATTCGTCACCTATAGAGCAGTCGAATTTTGACATTTGATTTTCAATACGATTTCGATTTAGTTTTTTTGGTTCATAATATGGCGGATTTTACGATTCTCGAATTTTACGAAAGCAGAAAAATTTCATAATAGGCCCCCTGGTCGCCGCCGGATGGACGCACTCGGTTATTATTTATTTATCACGTTCCACAAATTTCGTTCGACAAATTCTGATCGACTTAATTTAAATTCAGTTTTTTTTTATTTTTGCTATGATTTTTTTATTTTTTGTTCCACGGTGTATGCCAGGATCTAGCCGGCAAAACATCGCCGTGAGATAGAGGCCCTCTGTGTGCTTAGTTGAAAACCGCAGGTTGGCGGAGAGCCATCCGTAACGTGGCGCCCAACCCACCACAGCAACTCAATAATCAACGGTTTGATTGATACCGCTTCCGAAATTTACCACGTAATCACAACGAGCTGTCAAAAAATATATGGGTTATCCCGATGGGATAACTACAAAAATTAAAATAGTGTTTTTTCCTTTCCCAACATAACAAAATTTCAATTCACAACTTGTACTGAAACTTTTAATTTTCTTTTAAAAATAAAAAAAAATATTTATTCAAGTACCATTTTTATTTTTACAATTATCCACAAGTTGGGACTTAGACCCACTAAAAGAAATATCTCTTTACTTAATTTTAATATTAAAACTCGACTAAATTTGGTTTTCGACTAAAAACTAGACGCTTAACTTTTTTATAGTAAAAAACTAAATTATTATTAAAGTCGCAACCGACCTATCACCGAAAAATCAATAAACAAAAACTCGCACCAAACAAAAATTTTAGAAGACATTTTTTTTTCTCTGTCGGACGAGAATAAATATAAAACAAAACTCTCCTATATCTCATCGCTCGCACACACGCACAAGGTGCACATTGGTCTCGCTCCAATTATTTTAACGATGTCTATTATCTTGTTTTCATGCAGAGTTGAAAGTGGCTTGAGTTGGAGTTAGCGTTCAGCTTTACTCTGTAAGTTGAGTTTTCGTTAAATTATTTTGGACTCGACGAAAGTAATGGAATTGAGTAGAGTTGAAATTCAAAATGGTAGCAATGAAAAATTTTCATTTTTAATGTCAAGGAAGTTTATATCAAACATTTTGATCCACAAATATGTATGTTTACAGTTTGTTCAACAAGAGCGGTGTTTTTTTACTGTAGATCCGAAAGGACCAAAAATGTTGGTTGCAAGTGCAGCTAATTATATAAAAAAATCAAAAACATTTGTTCAGAAGACGATAACACATAATTCAATGTATAAAAATGTTGACGATTTGCCAGATAGAGGCAAAATCCGAACCACTACAATAAAGGAGAATGAGGGCATCATGCAGTTATTTGATGAAAATTCGTTGCTTACGCTGGATGCAGCTGTGGCAAAATTAGCGAAAAAGAATACTATTTTACCAAAAACAACCATAAAAATAACATGGCCTTTTGCACATACTGTAAAACAAAAAAGTATTTTAAAATAATTTTCAGGGCATATAAGTATAATAATACTCTATTATTAGTCACAAATTAAATTAACTTTATCAAGCGGTTATTAAAATTTCAACTCAACCTAACTCTACTCCATGGAAACGATCAACACTATTTTGGAATTAACGAAAACGTAATTTCAACCCAACCTAACTCCAACCTGGTTCATGGAAACATGGTATATGTCACATAGGGTAAATGCGGAAACATAGAATAAAATATTAAAACCTAAAGGTAGATGGCACCACCTATTCAATTACAATGATTTTTTTTTTTTTTAAATGACAAGTAAATAAACAAGTTAAATCGTGTTATGACCCTCAAGGTGTCGTAACAAATATTTTCACACTTTTGCTAAGGATTAAATGAGCCTAGGTTTTTTTTTAAATATTAGCCGAATGCATGTCCCGTGCTGCAAGATTTAAGGAATCAAAGTATTGATAATGCTTTAGTTAATAAATTAACGTTCAATGAATTTTCCAGAAATCAACTCAATGAAATCGCTTCCTGGATTTCAAAACTGGAATTCCAATTAATATGGTGGCTTCAATGATATTGTTGAGTAATTTTTTTACAACCAATCTTGTTCCATTACAAAGGTGCGGTTGGTTTAAATTGCGTAATAGAATTTTTGGCGCACCAATTTTTAATTGTGAAATAGGAGTTCCAAGCAAGTCGAGTGAATTCAAAAATTAATTTGGGTAATTAAAACTTCTTCTAGATCCATAACGCTATCAATCGATTTGTATATGTTTTTATTTGACCTTTATGTCACCCCTATTCCCCTAGTCGCATCACTTCAAGTGATGTGACTACTCATCTTCTTGGTTACTAAATCATTATATCGAAACTTACAAAATAATTGTTCAATAAAGTCGTTCTGGCTTTTCTTTAAATCTTAGTGTGCTGCTTTATAAACATTTCCTATCGACTGCTATCACTTCAAATGACAATTTCTATCACTTGAAATTTTGACGTGACAAATAAATTAAAACAAAATCAAGCTAATACAGCCAACTGAGATTTAAAAAACTTTCATTGAGAATTTTGCACAAAATTATTTAGTAAATTTTGATTTTAAAATCTAGTAACCAGGAAGATCAATAGTCACGTCGCATGAAGTGATACGCCTAAGGGAATTGAGTATGTTTGTTTTGATTTTTTGAGTGACATCTTTATTTTTAGCGGCTACTAGCGCGATCGCTAACCATTGATGATTTGTAAAATTGTTTGCAATATCGGGATATAAGCTGGAAATTAAATTGTCAACGATTGTACAAAAATCTGAGGGTAATGTTATTAATCCTGTTGTATTGTCTGCATCAATTTTTCCATTTCCAACATGCAATAATTGTTTAGAAAGTAAAAGGCGTGATGAATCATTTTAAGTGATAATTTTTTTAAATTTTCTCAAAAATACGATGCTTTCAAACACGCGTTTATTTCATTTGCTGATGTTGATCGTGTGATAATTGGTAATGCTTATCTGTGTACACTCAATCTTGCATTGTTGCAGTACCTTTGCCATTCCAGATGTTTTGGGAATATTTCATGTTGGTGCTTCTGTTAGTTGCATATTTAAACTTCAATGCTTTATGTGCCGTTCTTCCACTATCTAAAAAAGTAGCTGCAATTCCAGAGGAGGCAATGGTGGCCAATGCAATAAAGTTGTATTTTCGTATGCTGAACAAAAGTATTTAATGCATCAGTGTTGTAGTTCTTTCGACATCGAATTTCGCGATCAAATAAGTCATAAGTAATTGCTCGACTTGGTTGGTAATGGCATTTCTAATTGACTTAACACTTTATTTACAATCACTAAGCAAGGGTCCTCAATGTGAATTAATATGTCTTCGGTCATCGCATCTTTATACTTTGTCCACAATGCTAAGGGATTTGAAGGTAAGCAGGTTAAAAGTATTATTGAGAATAATGTTCGAATTTGATTGAGGGAAGCACTAAGTGTTGCATCTGCTAATGAGTTGTCTCAATGTTCATCGTTCTCGAGTAAATCGAAACGTTGGCACACTCCGCGATATGATTCGCAAAATACATTGTTTATGGTTCTCAAATACTGAAACGATGTTGCACCACGAACATTTACCAAAAGCAAACGCACATAATTTTACATTATTTGGATGAAATCTCTCATGAATTGGAATGCTTATGTATCTTCCCATTCGATTTTGCTTAATTTCATCTCAATTATTTTCTGGTGCTACTCCGAAGACGGATATATCGCTTCCTTTATTTACATATTTGCAAATGTATTTTATTGATTTAACTGAATTGCAATATTCTACATTTATATGAGCTTTGTATAATTTTGATAATAAAGTTGAATATGGTACTATTCAACGGTTATCAATTTCAACGTTAGTATTTAGTACTTGCATTGATATTGATCTTCCATTGTCTTCAAAGGAGCGTCGGTGATACAATAAATATCCATCCTTGCCTGTAATCGTTTCAGGAATTAATTGTGTGGCGAATTTATGTTATATGCTTCACATAGGCCATGTACCATATTTTGAGTAACAATTTGGAAAAGCTCAGGATCGTTTGTTGAGTCTGGTATTTCTGCAAATGTAATGTTATTGATTTCATCTGACTGAATTTTATATATGCATTATATATGTAAGAATATGAGTGGCAGTCCTCGCTTTGGCCATTCTTTTTGAATACGCATCGAACAGAGACGAAAGCATTGTGTTTTACAATAATATCAATCAAAGATTGTAATTTCTGTTTAAACACTCGTGCAGTGATGCCATGTCGATTAGTAGGATATTGTCCTGGCAATAATCAATTTTTAATTTCCGTCCATTACGGATGACATGAAATTTTATAAATTTTTTATATTATTTTAAATTAATATTGAAACCCCTGACCGTTTTGTTTAACCAATGACGACCAAACCTTACAAGAACACTCCTTACGCCCTATAGAACATACGTATAAACTTTTGTCAAAATCGGTACAGTTGTAGAGTTTATTGATCGTAAATCTCTTATGGAAACTGTCACTTCCGGTGGATCGATTTGGACCAAATTTTACATCAACCCTGCGTAAAATTTTATCAAAATCAGGTAATACGATATACAATATATTTTACTATAAAAAGGTGTAACATTCAATTTGAAGTTTCATGATCGATGGTGGATAGAAAAAAAAACGATCGTTTATTATTAAACAGAAAGTAAATCACTCGGTGCATTTATGCAAATTACAATTTTATCTACATCACTTAACTTAAATGCATGACATATATTACTCGTATATTATCCATTTAATTAATGGTATAATTAAGTTAAATTGCAAATACATGAAAAATATAAATATTCGCACCGGACATCAATTGACTCTCGAATGTATATAATTTATTAATTTTACTTCGATCACGTCTTTTATCTATTTTTAAGGCATTTCTAATGACCTAATCTGTCAATTTAATAATAACAACAACAATTGTAAGAATATTTTTAGTTCCGATTTAATACAACAACAAAGTAATATGCATAATTGGAATTAAGATGAATAATAATTGAGTAAAAAAGCGCGACGTTTGATTTTAAATAGCACGGTTCATGCTTTTATCATTGAAATGATCTTAACGAACGATCGAGTTCTATAAAACCATGAATATACTTAGATTTAGACTTATGATTAGATCAGGATATAATGTCCGGGATATGAAAAAAAAGAGCAAGGTAAATCGTTTGTAGGTGGTATGTTTATCAACTACAATTTGTATCATTCCGTGGCGGCACTAACTTGGTTTGTTCAAAAATTCAAACTTAAGTTGAAGACATTTGAGTTCTGCAAAATATGAATGGAACTAAAAAATTTATTAAACGATTCTGGTAAAATCGGGCTTGCAGCAAGTAAATTGATTTCTAATATAAGCCTTCAACCGATTGTGGAGATAAGCTCTGTTTGTGCGAATATGGTTATAGTGAAAAATAATAAATGACCTTAATTCCGTTAATGGAGCGGATTGGTTACCTAACATCGATGAGTCTGACAACCAATATTGTTGTATTTCTGCGATGAATAGTGATGAAAAAGTAAGAGCTTATATGGACTAAGAAAAGTATCGGCCCAGTGGAACAACTAGTTACTAAGAATTGTGTTCTCGGTCTTGATTTATGGTCTATTTACGGTCTATTTTTCTGCATTCTGTGATGCGGAGAACATTTGTTGACATAACATTCACTATCTTATGAAGTGGCCGGCAAAATAGTTTTTGACAAAAAAAAACTTCACTTACACCAACATGTAAGTTGGTTCAAAACACATACAAAAATAAATTTTTGACATGGTACTTTTGCCGTACCCACACAATTGTGTTAGTAAAACACAAAAGGGATATTGGAAAATAGTATTCAAATATGCTTTTTAAATGACAAGCCCTTAAGTCGCGTACATGACATCGGAAATAAATAGTTCCAATCAAATTTCGTGAAATGTTTTATACCACGCCTACTTGTTCCGAACTCGAGTTGAAATTGTTTTAACTTTGTTGTTGTTTTAATACATTTTGTTTGATTTTTTCCTATTTAATTTCCGATGTCATGAACTTCCCTTCTAGTTCTATTTTTAAAACATTTTGGTTTTCAAAATCCCGGTTTTTAAAATCCCGGTTTTGTATAAAAATTTAATCCTGATTTTTAGAAAATCCCGGTTTGAATTTTTAAAATTTGCCATGTGGGAAAATGAGTCCTCTAAATGATTTTTTGACAAAACATAAAAATGAGTTTACGGTAATGTTCTAGAAAATGGCTAATAGGAATGGAATTTGGTCAACAGATTTTGTTGAAATTCGATACGTGCGAGAACCTAAAATGATTTTTCGATAAAGTGGTCAATGGAGATGGAACTATGCCATTTCTTAATCGGGGGTCTTAAATGATTTTTTGATAAAGCTGTGGAATATCATCAATAGGGATGGAATTTGGCCATTTGTTAACCGATTATGTTTAAATTTAATCTAAATTGGATTATTAAATGATTTTTTGATAAAGCTCTGCTTAAAAAGGGCGATCTGGACAAAAAGGGCGATACCGGTGCGAAGGTTTTGGTCAAAATTTATGCGAGTGTTCTTTGTGAAGTTTTTGGACACAATTTTATTTCTTGGACAAAAATTTATGAAAGTGTGCAATTTTAACAGAGCATTTATTCGAAACAATGCACAACAATAATTATAATAAATATTGATAAAACAAAAGAAATTGTTTGACATTAAAAAATCTAATATGTCCATTATTATAAATTTTTAAGTAAATCACATACCATACTGTATAAAATGATACACCAGATAGGAAAAATCTCAGAGATTGGCTGGCATACTGACCATAATCGTTCGAAAGGGATTCAAATCAGTAAGCCCTATCTAGGGCTCGTGAATACAATTTTTAAAGTTTTGCCAAACCAATACAGCGAGTCTGAATATCCACGGATTTTCTACTACTCCAAGCCAAACAGCAAAAATCTCAGAGATTGGCTCGCATACTGTCTATAAACGTTCGAAAGGGGATACATTAGGCTATTCAAATCAGTAAATCCTATCTCGAAATTATGAGTAATGCTCGTGAATCGAATTTTTAAAGTTTTACCAAAACAGCAAGTCTGCATATCCACGGATGTTCTACTACTCCAAGCCAAACAGCAAAAATCTCAGAGATTGGCTCGCATACTGAAAATACACGTTCGAAAGGGGATACAATAGACTATTCACATCAGTATGCTTTATCTCGATATGACGACCAGGGCTCGTGAATCCAATTTTTAAAATTTTACCAATACAGCGAGTCTGCATATCCACAGATGTTCTACTACTCTAAGCCAAATAGCAAAAATCTCTGAGATTGGCTCGCATACTGACTATATACGTTCGAAAGGGGATACATACTTTCGGAGGGCTAAACGGAGGAGGAAGAGCGATGCGACTTCCCGCGTGCCCGCAAGAGTTATTGAGGCTTCAAACAATTAGGTATATGATCGGCTCAAGTCCGAAGGACCGAATGTCGAAGGGCAAAATTACGAAGGGCCGAAAGTGTCGAAAGGCCGAGTGTCTCGAAGGGCCGCATTTATCGAAGGGCCAAATGTGTCAAAGGGGTTACTTTTCGTGTTTGGAAATATAATTTTTTTAATTTGTTTTAAGGAATATTTCGTAATTTTTTTTATCCAATATTAATGAATTTGCTTGACAAAATTTTCCTTCACTAAAATGTATCACTGAGGAATTTTAGTATTCGCCTTCCACCCCAATAATCGATTATTATTCGAAAACAAACAAATTTTTCTAGTAAATTTTTGAGCAAGATATCTTATTTTTATGTTAAAATATTATTGAATTAATAAATAATATATTTTCCAAAATCAAGACTTTAGAACTAGAAGAAAAGAAAACCGGGATTTCGTAGGACACCCCATTTTATCACCTATTCATCACAAAGAACGAGAAATAGTCATGACAACTGAGGAATTACCAAAATATTTGGATTACCTTTGTCCACTGTGTCTAACCAAATTGTAATGTAAAATTTATGAATACAACATTTTGGTGTACTACGTCTCTTATCATTCCAACTGATATACAAAAATAATTGATAAGAATTTGGTTAGTTTTAATTCTATCGTAGGAGTAGTCGCACAATATTTGAAAGAAACTGTAAGACTATTAATAAAATTTATTTTAGTATGTAATGTTTAATTAAAATTTCAGATGCGGAACGATTGTATACTAAGTATGGAAAGTGAGGCAAATCGTCTCGCATCGTTTGAAAACTACGCATCAACCGAATGCGACTTTACGGAAGAAGTAAAACAAAATTTTGCACGAGCTGGTTTTTATTGGACGAGCGTAGACGAAACAATTCAATGCAATTTTTGCCATTTTGCCGTAATCAAGTTACTAGCCGGTGATCAAGATCCTATCAAACTCCATACTCATTTTAATTCTACATGCCCATTTATCAGTCGTAAGCGTACTCGAAACATACCAATTAATAACCAATTATTGCTACAATTTTTACCGCCGAATTCAAGGTCAACACTACCAAAATATCCAGAGTATGCAACATCTGAAAGTCGTAAAGTAACATTTCGTCGGTGGCCTCGCACCAATTGTGTGCATATAGAAGATTTGGTGGCTGCGGGATTTTTTTATTTGGGCAACGGTGATAAAGTTTGTTGTTACTTTTGTGGATTAGGTTTAAAGAATTTTTACGAAGGTGAAATACCGTTAGAGTCACATAAAAAAGCACGAATGGATTGTCCATTTCTTAAATATCTGGAGCTGCATTCTAATGATTCACTAGTAACGAGTCGACCAAGAAATAATTTGTTAATATTTATTAGTATTAGCAGCATGGTCATGGTATTAGTTTTTGTTTTTATACTGTTGGGCTCGAGTGCGGTAAAATCAGCATAAAAAATTGTAAAATGATTTTTAATAAAATTGTAAAATATAATTTTGAAGTTTATTAATTATGTGTCTATGAATCTACCGAGGTAGGAACTCAAATTATTTAAAACTCGTTTATGTACTCGTAATTAAAAACTCACTGGGATATCATCACTGATAAAACACTTGATACTAAGTAGAAAAGTGCATTGAAGTAGTTGTAACCTCCAGAAGTTTAATAAATGAACTTCGTGCTTGTTAATGTGCCTACAAAGGTATTTCAACAACATTAAAAACCTTTAAACTTGAACCAGATTCGCGTGTAGTAATCGGACAAGAACAATCAAAATAATGTAATATTGGCATTAAAAATTGTCACCGTCACCAGTCCAGTAGAATATATGCGGTTTGATACTTTCAGAACGATGCCAATCAATTTGTTTCTTTTCCATCTTAGTTCGGAAGGCTTAATGATTAATCTTTTAATAATTATTTATAAATTACATTAGATATTATTGGTTGTTGTTGCAACCTTATCAGTTATTCCTGAAAAAAGTTTGAATTGATAAGATTTTTTTACTTTCTAAAATAGATTATGGTATAGTTTCTGTTATCACAGAATATACTATTTACTAAATATCCATTTGATTACCTAAATTGAAAGTGAATACTTTTCGTGATAAGTTATCGTAATGACGCAATTCAATTCTATAAGACCCAAAGCGGTTGTTGAATTAATAAATCCGCATAAAAGAACATTCGTATTTTATTATTTAAATGTAATTATTATGTACAAAATTTCAATACAAATTAGTTCACAAGCTGAAAAATTTCTATAATTTTAATTTACGCCGCTTCAATAATCAAATAAATATCGCGTTATTCTTCTGGGTTTACATAGCTTCCATTTTTACGTTTTCGGGAAATCCTATGTGGCGCCATCATAAGTAAAATGCTTGCTGATGTGTTTGGCCTTGATCCAGAGAAAAATAGTTCACGTTATTTTAAGAAGAATGGTCACATAATTCAAAATACCGTGACTTCACGTTAATTTGTTGCGAGTAACGTGAAAGGTCGTTAATTTTCAATAAAAAGTTACTTAATTCAACGTGACAAATCACTTTAAAATTGCTTCTCTAAAAAAAGAGCTAAATTACAATTTACTCAGCAAAAAAAAAGAAAATTACTATAAACGATCGTAAATTTAACGTGATAATTAGTAAAAGTATAGATTTAACTATTTCATAAGAAAAAGACGACAGTAGTTATCTGAATAGCGGACTCTTTTAATGTCGATCGACCGATAACCACATTTTTAAGTATCAATTCGTAGTGACTGGTGTTTTTGTTCCTTAAATAAAAAAAAAAAAATTAATAACAATAATTTATTTAATTAAAATGGAAAATAGTGTTAGTGATACTGATGATACTGTGATAACAATTAATTTATCTGATGTCGATAAATACGCTTTAGTGAATAACAAGTGTAGTGGAAATAGTTGATGGACATTTTTGTTTGAATGGTATGGCTTTTGTACAGTTTGAAAACAATGAAATTATTGAGGTACAGGCCATTTTTAAATCGTGGGGACTAAAATATATAACTTGTAATGTTATAAAAGAATAGGTACGGGTTTAATTCAATTGAAACTATTAAATCAATGTCCAATGAAGTTGTTGAAATTTTCGGTAAAATGGAGCCCACAGTATTTTTGGACAACGGTCTATAATAAAAAGAAAATTGGAAAAATGGAAAAAATAAATGGTAAGTAAAATATATTCTTAAATAGAATACCGAATACCGTAACAAATTGTTCAGACGTTTTAAGCGCATCAGTGGAAAAAATTTTAGAACGTCTAAGAGAAATAAGTAACGCAATTGTAGGAGAACGTTCTCAAAGTCCGTTATTAACATATATAGGCCACGTAATATCTTTACCATTAAAGGAACCAACGAGTAATGATGTTTGAAATATTCTAAGAAGTAGCATAAAGGGGAAAACGTAATGTTTTACTATGAGCGCTACAAAAAGTTGGATCATAAAAATCAAAAAATATTGAACTGGTTAGTAAACTTCTATCAAACAAATAATAAAAGGATGGGTACATCGGAAATGCAACAATGGGCTGTAGCAATAGAAAACTGTTTTTCAAATAAAAAATCGGTAAGGATTTTATTGTCTAACATTTTATGTGACGAAGCCAACTTTCAAAGTCGTTTAGTTATTTCCTGTGCTATGCCGCATTTCAACACAACCGAAAATTCTTGAAATCGGTGGCAATTTGCTCACCTGAAACATAATTTGTTTTAGGATTTTGTTAATTAAATCAAATTTTTCGTCGGTTAATTAAACTATTTTTAAATTTTCTCGTCAAACTTTCTCATATTTATGTGAAAAATTCAGACCGGATAATTCCGATTGAGATTATTCGTTTAGTCGTTTAGTAGGGACATAAATATTAAAAGAACCATGCGCCCAGCGTGACATTGAGTGCCGAACCGGCTTGGGTTTAAAAATATTTTTTTTTTACAAAATCTTAAAGCGACTTAAAATTTGATTGAGGAAATTTCAAGAATAAGCGCTCAGCAGGCTACTTCCGAGTTTGATTCGAAAACAAGTGTTAAAGATTTGTGTTTAATTTGATTGTGATTTGATCGAATCTTAATCAAAATCAAAATGAAACTAAAAAAAAAATAAAATTAATTAACGAAATTTAATAAATTAATTAAGGATAAATAAAATAGATGAAATTAATTTGTATATTAAATTTATTAAACTAATTAAATTATTTAAATTAATTACATTTTTTAAATTAATCAAATTTATTGAATTAATTATATTAATTAAATCAACTACATTATTTAAATTGATCAAATTTATTAAGTAAATTAAATAAATTAATTAAACTGACCAAATAAACTAATTTTACGAGATGAATTAACTAAAATAGATAAATTAAATTAATTAATATTAAATTAATACATACAAACGTAAAAAAATTAAATGAATTAAATAAATTAAAAAAATCAAATTATATAAATTCAATAAAAATAAATAAATTAATCAGATTAATTGTTATTAATTAAATTAAATAAATCAAAATATACTTAAATATATTAAAATCATTAAATTTACTAAATAAAATAAATTAATCAAATTGATGAAATTAACTAAATTTATGAAACTATTAAATATCTTATTTAAGTAAATTAATAAAATTAAATGATATAATTAATTAAATTATTTAAATTTGTTAAGCCATTTAAATTAATTAAGTTAACGAAACTACTTAATTAATTATTAAATTTGCATAAACTAAACCAATTAAATTAATTAATTATTTAATTCAATTTATTAAATTTATATAAATTAAACAAAATAATTAAATTATGTTATTTATCTGATAATTTTTTTATCATTAAATTTTAATAGACAACATACTTTTTACCTAGGCAGCCAGGCAAAAAAAATCCAACGGGGAAGTTGCCGTCTAAGTGGAGCAATATTAATCAGTTACGTGGACACATGGAATGCGGTGAATCTAGATCCAGTAGCAGAAAAACTAAGAAGTTTGTAACAATTTTGGTTCGTGGTACCATAGTGCTTGTATAGCTGATCTGATCGGTCTGCCTACTAAATAGACCGATATCGAAGCTATCGCCGTTACCACCACAAAGAGCACCATGTAAACACAAAATATTCGTTGGACTTTGTGGGAAATGTCGCAAACGGCTCAATCAAAGAGTAGCGGAAAAATACAACAGAAATTGCATCCTTGGCTTAAAATCAGGCCTATATGACTATTATTTATATAATATCAGGAATCGTTAATTATGGATATCATATTTATTATATAATATCAGGAATCGTTAATTATGGAAATGATTATGGGTTAAATTTAATGATTAACCAGTCGCACTATTTTGTGCAAAATATTTTTAACAAAGCATTTTTTGTAAAAGGTTTAGCCATTTGTCATTATTGACATGTTTATATCAAATTTACTTATAATCAAAGGTAAATTTAGTGTGTGCAACCTTCACAAATTGTAAACAAATCGTTTTATTAGTAAAAGATTAGGTCATATACTTCGAACGCTATTAAATGCCCCAAATAAATACTTTGTTCTTAAGGCTGTCTTGTTGAAGTTACGTGCTAAATACTACGATAAAGATTTTGGGTATTCGCTCTCAATCTAAAAATCGTAAAAGCTCCAAGGCTATAGACATAACGTCCACAAAATATTTATATCGTTTTATATACAATGTATAGTGCGTGAGCACACTGCAAATTTACAAATTTATTATGCGACAATTCTCTATAAATAAACATAAGAACCTGCGGCATTTTTTACTCCACTTCCGCGTAAATACCGTCTCTTTTATGATCACGAAGTTATATATTTAGCACAGTTCCTTTCACATGTGCGAATTGGATAATGTCCCACACAAACACGTCATGTGGTCAATGTTCTCTATTAATTTTTCACGGAACTCGGTAAAGTCGGATAAATATATAATATCTAGCATAGGAGAACGGGCGATATAAGATCATTATTCATATAAGATTTTGTAATAATTATTATTCATAATATCATTTGTTATTATTAGCAAAATAGCAAAAACTATTAACAATTTCTGTATTGTTGTATTTTTTATTATTTATTAATTGATAATGTTTTATTTTTGTTTTGTGTTAAAAAGAAAATCTTTATTATTCCACTTAAACATTTTTTTTTTATATTGTATAATAACCATAATAAATTAATAATCTAGATTTTATTATTTTATAAAACAAATTGTAATATAAGAATTCAAATAAAAAACTAATGATGTATGTCAAGGTGGCCTTTATTGTTTTGCTATAAAAATATATTTATTTAATTATGCAATTACTCTAAACGTTTATTGTTAACCCTAGAATAAATCGCTCCGGATATAATTTATTATCTTAAGAATGTGTTTCTACAAATTTTAAGTTCATGTGAAAATCTTTAAAAATACAAAAAGATAATATTACACATTTTAAACAGAGATGTACAAATGTGAACTGTTATAAATACTCAAAATTGAATGGTGGATAAAACGACGCAATGGTTAGTTTATCGCTTAATTCATGCAATACACAGTATTCCCTTACCCATCGGCCATCAGAATCAAATGGATATTCTTAGGGTCGAATTCATAGACGTGACTACATCTAATGTTAAATCAACTCTTTTCGAAAATTATTGATTTTATACTACAGTTTTCTATGCTGTATAAGATAGCAGAAAATGTCCAGCAGAAATCACGTGTTTTGCTATTCACCGCTAGAGGCATCATGATCACAAATGAAATTTTTTCTGCTGATATTTTTCGAAACCAGCAGAAAATTTTTGGAAATTTTATGAAAATTAATAATTATCTGCAGAAAGTTTTATGAAAAATCAAAGAATTTATGAAAAAGAAGAGAAAATTTTTGTTTAAACGTTTTGAAGTAAAGAACGTTAATTTTCTTTGAAAAACGATTTGCGTATGTATAGTGTAAGGACTCTCAAAATATACAAAAATTATCATAATCATCATTATGCAAATACAGGGCAACATCAAAAAAATCGACATCGTTGATAGCACTCCTTACATTTTTGAAGTCATTTTAATGTGAAATGTTTTCAGTTTTTTAACAAAAGTGTTAGAAAAACCCCACTGTAACTACCCTGGGTGTATGTTTTTATGGTAGTCTAGATCATAGTCTATATGCATGAGTAACATAAGATTCACACTTGCCGTCAGTAACCTTCCATACATTTTTGAAGCCATTTTATTGTAAAATGTTTTCAATTTTTTAACAAAAGTGTTAGAAACACCCCCCTGTAACTACCCTGGGTGTAAGTTTTTATGGTAGCCTAGATCATATTCTATATACATGAGCAACATAAGAATCACACCTGGCGTCAGTAGCCTTCCATACATTTTTGAAGTCATTTTCATTTTAATGTGAAATGTTTTCAGTTTTTTAACAAAAGTGTTAGAAAAACCCCCCTGTAACTACCCTGGGTGTATGTTTTTATGGTAGCCTAGATCATAACCTATATACATAAGCAACATAAGGTTCACACCTGGCGTCAGTAGCCTTCCATACATTTTTGAAGTCATTTTAAAGTGAAATGTTTTCAGTTTTTTAACAAAAGTGTTAGAAAAACCCCCTGTAACTATCCTGGGTGTATGTTTTAATGGTAGCCTAGATCATAACCTATATACACGAGCAACATAAGATTCACACCTGCCGTCAGTAACCTTCCATACATTTTTGAAGATATTTTAAAGTGAAATGTTTTCAGTTTTTAACAAAAGTGTTAGAAACACCCCCTGTAACTACCCTGGGTATATGTTTTTATGGTAGCCTAGATCATAGTCTATATGCGTGAGCAACATAAGATTCACACTTGCCGTCAGTAACCTTCCATACATTTTTGAAGTCATTTTCATTTTAATTTGAAATGTTTTCAATTTTTTAACAAAAGTGTTAGAAAAACCCCCCTGTAACTACCCTGGGTGTATGTTTTTCTGGTACCCTAGATCATAATCTATATGCATGAGCAACATAAGATTCATATTTGCCGTCAGTAACCTTCCATACATTTTTGAAGTAAGATATAACTTCATAAAATGACTTCAAAAATGTATGAAAATTTACTGACGGCAAGTGTGAACCTTATGTTGCTCATGCATATAGATTATGATCTAGGCTACCATAAAAACAAACACCTAGGGTAGTTACAGAGGGTTTTTCTAACACTTTTGTTAAAAAACTGAAAACATTTTACAATAAAATGACTCCAAAAATGTATGGAAGGTTACTGACGGCAGGTATGAACCTTATGTTGCTCACGCATATAGGTTATGATCTAGGCTACCATAAAAACATACACCCAGGGTAGTTACAGGGGGGTTTTTCTAACACTTTTGTTAAAAATTTGAAAACATTTTACAACAAAATGAATTCAAAAATGTATGAAAGATTACTGACGGCAGGTGTGAACCTTATGTTGCTCATGCATATAGGTTATGATCTAGGCTACCATAAAAACATACACCCAGGGTAGTTACAGGGGGGTTTTTCTAACACTTTTGTTAAAAAACTGAAAACATTTCACATTAAAATGACTTCAAAAATGTATGGAAGGTTACTGATGGCAAGTGTGAATCTTATGTTGCTCATGCATATATAGACTATGATCTAGACTACCATAAAAACATACACCCAGGGTAGTTACAGGGGGGTTTTTCTAACACTTTTGTTAAAAACTGAAAACATTTCACTTTAAAATGACTTCAAAAATGTATGGAAGGCTACTGACGGCAGGTGTGAATCTTATGTTGCTCATGTATATAGATTATGATCTAGGCTACCATAAAAACATACACCCAGGGTAGTTACAGTGGGATTTTTCTAACACTTTTGTTAAAAAACTGAAAACATTTCACATTAAAATGAAAATGACTTCAAAAATGTATGGAAGGTTACTGACGGCAAGTGTGAATCTTATGTTGCTCACGCATATAGACTATGATCTAGGCTACCATAAAAACATATACCCAGGGTAGTTACAGGGGGTGTTTCTAACACTTTTGTTAAAAACTGAAATATTTCACTTTAAAATATCTTCAAAAATGTATGGAAGGTTACTGACGGCAGGTGTGAATCTTATGTTGCTCATGCATATAGGTTATGATCTAAACTACCATAAAAACATACACCCAGGGTAGTTACAGAGAGGTTTTTCTAACACTTTTGTTAAAAAATTGAAAACATTCCACATTAAAATGACTTCAAAAATGTATGGAAGGTTACTGACGGCAGGTGTGAATCTTATGTTGCTCATGCATATAGGTTATGATCTAGGCTACCATTAAAACATACACCCAGGGTAGTTACCGTCAGTAAACTTTCATACATTTTTGAAGTCATTTTATGAAGTTATATCTTACTTCAAAAATGTATGGAAGGCTACTGACGGCAAGTGTGAATCTTATGTTGCTCATGTATATAGATTATGATCTAGGCTACCATAAAAACATACACCCAGGGTAGTTACAGTGGGATTTTTCTAACACTTTTGTTAAAAAATTGAAAACATTTGAAATTAAAATGAAAATGACTTCAAAAATGTATGGAAGGTTACTGACGGCAAGTGTGAATCTTATGTTGCTCACGCATATAGACTATGATCTAGGCTACCATAAAAACATATACCCAGGGTAGTTACAGGGGGTGTTTCTAACACTTTTGTTAAAAACTGAAACATTTCACTTTAAAATATCTTCAAAAATGTATGGAAGGTTACTGACGGCAGGTGTGAATCTTATGTTGCTCATGCATATAGGTTATGATCTAAACTACCATAAAAACATACACCCAGGGTAGTTACAGAGAGGTTTTTCTAACACTTTTGTTAAAAAATTGAAAACATTCCACATTAAAATGACTTCAAAAATGTATGGAAGGTTACTGACGGCAGGTGTGAATCTTATGTTGCTCATGCATATAGGTTATGATCTAGGCTACCATTAAAACATACACCCAGGGTAGTTACAGTGGGGTTTTTCTAACACTTTTGTTAAAAAACTGAAAACATTTCACATTAAAATGACTTCAAAAATGTAAGGAGTACTATCAACGATGTCGATTTTTTTGATGTTGCCCTGTATTTGCATAATGATGATTATGATAATTTTTGTATATTTTGAGAGTCCTTACACTATACATACGCAAATCGTTTTTCAAAGAAAATTAACGTTCTTTACTTCAAAACGTTTAAACAAAAATTTTCTCTTCTTTTTCATAAATTCTTTGATTTTTCATGAAACTTTCTGCTGAAAATTATTAATTTTCATAAAATTCCAAAAATTTTCTGCTGGTTTCGAAAAATATCAGCAGAAAATTTTTTTGTGATCCTGATGCCTCTAGCGGTGAATAGCAAAACACGTTTTTTCTGCTGGACATTTTCTGCTATCTTATACAGCATCAGTTTTCTGCGGTATTTATAGTCGTTCTTAAATCAACTAATTTATTATCAGTTTTTTTCTGTATTCATAGATCGTACTGTAATGCTGAATACATACTTGCGGATACAAGAATTGTCGCAATCATCCTCGCAGTTTAAACCAATCAAATTGCATGAAATACTTTATGCCCTTCCATACATTTTTGAAGTCATTTTAATGTGAAATGTTTTCAATTTTTTAACAAAAGTGTTAGAAAAACCTCCCTGTAACTACCCTGGGTGTATGTTTTTATGCAAGCCTACTCTTGCCGCTATCGAATTGAAATATTTTTTATTTTGAGCAATCATTTCCTCAAGCTTGCTAACCTTAAACTAAAACTAGAACTAAATGTTGTGCTCATTGTAAGCTGCCATTTTTATTTTTGCTATATATTTGTGATGTAAAATCAAAAACTTTAGTAATATTATATAATACTAATATAATACTATTTTATAATAATTATACTAATAATATTAATAAATAATAATAATATTATTATATTGAATAATGTTATTATTTATTAATGATATTAGAATTATGTTTATGTGTAAAACAGTTGTGATATATTTGTCTGTAAAACATGATGAATATTTCAATAAAACTAAATTACTTTTAAAAGAGGTGGTAAAGTTAAAAGTGGATTTTGATAAGGTTGTGAATCCTGTGCGACAACTTTTCGAAAAGTCAGTAACTGATGAGATGCTAACGCGAGAATGGCAAAATGCGACCAGAAATGTTCGATGTTCTGGTCGAACCCGAGCAAAGGAAAAATCGAAAACCGCAAATGAGCGATTGCTTGATTCCTGGCAACATTACTTCGCGATCGGGCTACTCGTTCACTAACTTATAACGATGAATAATTCCATGCTTAGAAAAAAAAATGATACTGGAAAACGATTGAAATCATTATTGGTCGAAACCAGCAATCGATATGGTAACAGAAATTGTCCTCTGGAATATCACTAAATATACAGGGTGTCCCAAAATTGGCAAATCAAACGAAGCAGGGTGATAGGGGAGCTCATTTCCAAGAAAAACAGCCAAGTAAAATTTTTCGAATTGTTGGTGGTGCAAAAGTTATTCCACTTTTTGTGTATTTTAGTAAAATCGCATGCGAGCCCACCAAAAAATTAATTTAAAAGAAACCAAGAGTTCTTTTGTTTAACTTTCTTTTTTAATACGATCTAGAATAGTGTGAATTTCCAATAAAATCATTTTTGTAAGCTACATTATCTTCTGTCAAATGCAAACTTTGGATTTGTGAATTTTTTTTGTTTCTCAAAAATTTGGGAAAGGAATGTACTACAAAAGTTGACCAACTATCAGGAAAATATGCGAGACTAATGCAGATTTTAAAATGGTGTCACCCACCAGGCTATTCACAATAGAATGTTTTTTATCAATTTTTTTTCACAAACTAAGTCGTGTTAATTAAAAAACGCACTTAACAAAATTTCGAGTTCTAAAATAGATGATCTGTCAGAAATAAAACAAATTGAATAAAATAATTTTTTTTTATTAATTTTAAATATTATTATATGGGTTTCCTTTGAATTTCCCGGATTTTTCCTAGATTTTTAGGTAACATCAAATTTTAGTAATTATTTAGTGATCAAAAAGTTTAAAAATAAATAGTGAATTAAATATAAAACTAGTGTCCAAACATACTAAAAAACACAAAAAGTGGAATAACTTTTGCACTATCAACAATTCGATAAAACTTTACTTGGCTGGTTTTGTTGGAAATGAGCTCCCCTATCACCCTGCTTTGTTTGATACGCGAATTTTGGGACACCCTGTATAAACCATTTCCGGTGCATTTGTTAAGCATATGCAACAATCATTCGATAGATGTCAATTTGTGTGTGCTGTACCTCAGTCACGCCATTACTTGGCGAGCTCATGTTGAGTTCCTCGAAAGTCAATACGTAATAACGCCTTAATTATAAACTGGTGAATACGTTTGGTTTTTGATAACTAAATGAATTTTGAGCATCCATATTATCAACAATTTGTTTTTATTAATTTATCTCGAGAACATCATTTTTCATACAATTTACGTCAGCAATGTCCATCACGAATCACTATTCAAAATACCAAGAGATTCCATTTCCAAATTAATTGTGGCATATAGTTTTGGAGACTCAGTAGCGATTTCAAAATGATCCAACATGCAGGATAATTGTCATTGGGTTGGAGTAGTTTTATTGTCTCCAATTAGGAAATTAAGCAGTTCCAATTCTTCTAAGTAAATTTGGTTGACTTAGGTCTAAGGTAAAATATTTAAATATAGTAAATTATATAAAGAACTCAGGGTATTTTATAGTAAAATTACTTGTAACAATATTGGGTGTAGTTCACTAACCATTCGTTTCACTAATTTTTCATATTGCTGCGGTTCAGTTATAAATTTTTCATTTATTTCCACGTACTTTAAGAATACACTGTACTGCTGTGACTTTATTTCTTCCACGTCATGCGGAACAAGTACTTCGATCTTAGAAAATACAAACCCGATGAACATGAATTAGTTCCAGTTCCAATAACATAACCTTAAATTATCTACTCGAGTTAATCGGCTAATTTACCTTCATAGATACATCTTCCAGCTTGGACAAATCATAGGTATTCATCAGTTTGCATCCCCAATAGAAAAACATGACTTTTGCCTTACAGTAAAGTATCTCAAAATAATTAAGTAAAAGTATAAGTAAAAGTATCTCAAAATAATTTTCATACTTTTCTGCAAGGCAAAAGTCATAAGTTTTTCTATTGGGGAAACGAGTTAATAAAAAAAGATGTACGCCAATCTCTTTACAAAAAAAGGGTAATTAGAATCCTTCTGAGCAATATTTATATGGCGTGTTTACCGTCCAAGCGAAAATTACAAATGAAAGTAATGACTAATAGCTTCAACTCAAAACTTCAGAATTTTGCCGCAATCGAATCTGCAGCTATGTATGCTGCATAAATCTTTATTTTCGAACAAGAGCTACCAATTTAATAAACAAAAATCATCACAACAATATGAAAGGCAAATTGCGTCGAGAATGCAGTAAGCAAAAAACTGAGCGTAACCAAACAGAACGAGGTTCATTTAATTATTCCTTTACGGCCGAAGCAGATGGAGACGTTTTTAATGTTTTTGCCTCCACTACAAAATCCGTATGATACTGACGGAATTCGAAGGGACGAAAAAGTAAGTAAAATTGAAAAGAAACAATTACATTTACCAATTAAATAAAAATTTGTTTCAGGAAAGCTATGGGTATCAACAAGATATGGAAGAAGAATAGAGGGAAGATTAGAGAATTTTGGTTTAAGATTGAACTATAGAAAGTGTGAATTCACAAAAAGTAAGATAAGCTATTTAGGCTATACTATTTCGGATGCGGACATTGTTAGAAATAATAAAAACGAGGTTATTTTAAATTTTGAAGTGCCAAAAAGTATTAGCGAGATAATGGCTGATTTATGGTTTAATAAAGAAAGGAGGGGATTTAGCGTGGTCAGAAGAATGACAAGATTCATTCGATTCAATTAAAAAGGAAATAGGTTCAGATACGGTTCTAATGAAATTTGATCCGGAATTACCGTTAGTGTTGGCATGTGATGCATCAAATGTAGGGTTAGGTGCAGTGTTAGCGCACACCGATAGGGTTTGCGTCACGTGCGTTATTAAATTCCGAGAAATACAGTGTCATTGAGAACGAAGGTTTAACGATAGTTTTTGGAACAAAAAAAATTTTTCAATATTTAATTGGCAGACATTTTATTTTGGTAATTACACGGCATGTAGGGTCTGACAAGAATTGTGCGGATTTCATTTCACGTTTTCCATGCAAATTGGATTGTGAAGAGTCTGTAAAAATTAATTATTTAGTATTGGTAGAGAAAAATAAAAATCTCCCAATAGATGTAAATAGAGTAAGGGACGAAACTGCTAGAGACGAAGTTTCAATGACATTTATCGAGACGGTAAATGAAGGTAAAGTTCATGAGTTAAATAAAGAAAAGTTTAGGCCGTTTATTAATAAAAAAGATGAGCTGATAATAGAAAGCCGGATTTTAATGTGGGGATATAGGATAATTATAACGACATCATTACGCGAAGAACTACTTAATCAAGTTCATATCACATATTTAGGTATCGTGAAAACCAAATCGTTGTTAAGATCATATGTGTGGTGTCCAAAAATTGATGTTCAAATTGAGAATTTGATCAAGGGTTGTGAAGCTTGTATTTCGACTTTACCAAACCCACCCGCTTCGACTTTACCAAACCGTTTGCTTATTCATATAGCCTTTGCAGGTCCTATCAAAAACACTTATTTTTTTATCATGCTGGATGCGTACAGTAAATGGGTAGAAGTAAATTACACTGAAACACCGAATACAAATTTTGGAATTCCAGACAAAAAATCAAATGTTTTTAAAGTCTAATGGAATAAAACATTATTTGACAGCACCGTATTTTCCAGCTACAAATGGAGCCGCGGAAAATTCAGTACGCATACTATTAAAAATGCACTGTGTAGCGCAGGATTTCAAAATAATCCAAGCAAAGTAGATGAGATTTTATGTAACTTTCTTACAGATTATAGACATTCAACACTCAAAAGAGTCCAATTTCTCAAGTTCTTAGTTATAAGGCAAAAATTAAATTAGATTTATTGTTGCCAGAAAAAAATAAAGCATCGCAAGGGATAGCTGATGAAGGTAAAAGAAGAGATCCTTATTTTAAAACAGGAGAAGCGATAATGATTAGAGAATATAAGCCAAATAAAATGGAATGGACGATGTACAGGTGCAGAATAGTTAATAACCTCAGAATGGCAAAACGACACATGGATCAAATGAAATCCTATTTCGAATATGAAGATAGTAATACGGGACGAGATAAAAGCAATTTAAAACATGACATACGAGAGGATAAAGCAGTTAGGAATTCTAGTAATGAGACAGCGGTGAGTCAACAGTTATGGAAAATCCATTCAATATAAGCGCTGTCATCGGAGTAGAGAGGTTGAGGAAGGCAATGTTAGGAAAGAAAGGGATAGAGACAATGAACATGGTGAGAGGGGGGAGAATTCAGCGAATACGAGGGAAACAGATGTGGGTATTATTTCGGAATATGCGGAAAGGTTGTGGGACAGGAAGGTGAGATAGATCGAAATAGGGAAGAACAAAGACAATTTCGTGACAGAAATTTGCTCAACAAACCTGTGAGGTTTAGAGTTAATTAAAGATAATAATCGTAAAGCGGAAGTTTTAATTTGTGAAGGAAATCCGTAGTTTTGCTTAATAATTATAAATAATTCTGTGGACATAAGGCGTAACCGCCTAAGTCAATTTTGTGTTTTTTCAGTAGAACAATTTAAAGTTTAAATGCTTTTCCTCAAAAATTTGTAATATTTTTATAGGAAATTTAAAATGGAGCTTAGAGTACAACTGACCTTATAAAATATAAGATAGGTCACATGGTCAGCAGAGGTTATATTTAAGAATATTTATATCAAAAAAAAAGTCGGCGCTTAGGTCTATTTTTCATACTTAGGCGGTTAGTGCATGGACATTTAATTTATCAAAATACAGTTAGGCGCCTATGTATTTCTTCCATTATGGTGTAGTTTTCGTTGTAACTGTCGGAAAAATCTAAAATTTTATGTACATACGTAACCAATTATGGCGAATCTCATGATGTGCATAACTCAATTCTGTCTAAAATCGACTTAGGCGGTTACGCCTTGTGGCCACAGAATTTGTGGAGTGATATGTATGTAAGTGTCATACATGTGTAATATAATTTGAGTGGGTGATTAGATATACTATAAAAATGGAGTTGAATTAAAAACAAATAAATAATTTAGTATACAATATTAATATGAATTTTTGTTAAATGTAAATTTTATATATGTAACCTAGTATTAACATTAAAGTTGTAAGGAGGGAGTGACTGTGGTATTTTATATGTGTTGTCTCTTGGGCGTTTATAAACGTGTTGCCTCAAGGGTGTATAAAACTCGGATAATAATATTCGTCCTTTCTGTCACAAGACAGCGCCTCGTGTATTATAATAGAAGAAACAATAAAATCTAACTAAAAATAATATCATCTGAGTATTTATTAAACGTAAGACGTTATAAGAAGTCTTCAATCATGCTCAGAGGGTTTTTCAGTGTGGCCGGGCTTCCAAAAAAGACTCCTTCTCCTTCATACTCCTTCAAGAAAACTGAAATACTCCTCATACGGCCGTCAAGAGAGAAGGTAAGAGGGCCAACTACCACTAATGACAACTCCTAAGAATAAAACATTGAAAACGATGGTTCGTGAAAATAAACGAAATGTCGCCAATTAATTGCGAAGAAAAACGATCAACAAAAATTCAATTAAGAGGGGGCGAACAGACGTTGCATGACTTTCACCGGTATGAAAGTATAACTGGCCGATGAACAGGTTATTGAAATAGGCGTTTGCAGCCGCTCATCGAAGATAAATATTTCAGCAAAGTTTTAATCTTGAACGACAAAGTAGCTGTTTTGTTTTGGCAAAGTCCGGTTAGCTTTGAAAAATAAAATATTAGAGGCCAATTTTGGTTTCAGCAATATTTGCTTGTGAATTTCCAGTAACGAAAAATAATTATTCATCATAGCTGGCTTTATGTCAGTAGTAATTGTAATCTGAATCCGCCCTTCCACACTTTAATTCTTTCGTCGTGATTCTTTCCTCTTTTCCTTCCCCTTCACCAACAAACTAACAACAGTTTGATGATGAAGAGGAAGGAAACGAGGAAAGAATCAAGACGAAAGAATTATGTATAAGAAGTTGGCCCGAAATTTCCATCCCGAAAAGTTTGTGTTACTGACTGTGGTTTCAGATTTAGTGATATATAATTCGCTAAACCGATATGTGCTTGTTTTTATTATCGGTACAAAGCAAGAGTTGGATTTTTGCAGTTTGGTCGTTGCAACCTGATGAGTAGACCAACATTTTTATCAGTACGAAACCAAGCTACCAAGAGGCTACCTAAGAGAGTTCTCATTGTTGTAAGGGTTTGTGTATCTTTGTGTACACAAGTTCCCTGGGGTTAAAGGTTTGGGGGAGGGGAGTGCATGTTCCAATTTGTCACTGAACATATTTTCTTTCAGTTAATATACAAAGTGATGGATAGAAAGTGAATTTCTAGATGATCATTAAAGTAGATTTAATTTATTAGTAGATTGTGCAGCTTTTTTACTGCAAATAGTAATACAGTGATAGACATTCGTATAAACGCACTAATTTTTTCCACTTTAACCATTTCTTTCAAGAAATCTTCGCTGTTCTTTCTCGATCAATATTTTTTTGTATTATAGTTTATTGTTTGTCTATCGGGAACTTGCCTGCACTAAAAACAAAATAACAGTACGGCGAAATATACAAAATAAAACAAAAAATCTTCTAGCAGTCAGTATTTGCAGAGACATTCGTTTAAACGCAGTACGTTAAGAGTGAATTTTTATTTAAGTTTTAATTAATTTCTAATTTTTCCTACTTATTTTAAGGTAATTACAAGCAATTTCATATTTTGTTAAAAAAAACCGTTTTAAGGGCTGTTTTTTTAGCTATACCTAAAGGTAATCGTTTAACTGAGGTGGAACAGTTATCGATAAAAATATATAAAGAGGAAGGATATTCCAACCAGCAAACTGCAACAAAAATTGTGCGATCTGAAAGCGTCATCCGCAATTTTTTAAAAAAAGGTTCAAATTATGGTGTAAAAGCGCCAACAAAAGGCTGAACAAAGATCTCAGCACGTCAAACTGGTCAAATTCGACATGAGGCTACTCGAAATTGGCTGTAATGCAAAGAGATAAAGGAGAAATTGAACCTTCCTTTGACGACTCAACATATTGCAAGTGTTTTGAGAAGTTCACCAAACATTAAATGGACTAAATTGAGAAGTAAATCGCGTTTAACTACCGTACATAAGGAGAACTGCCTCAAATTTGCTCGTAAATACATGTCGTGAGCAACAGATTGGCAGAAGGTAATTTTTTCTGACGAGAAAAAATTTAACCTCGATACTCCTGACTGCTACAGTTGCTACTGGCATAATTTGAAAGAACAACACAATACGTCATCAGGTCGAAACGTAACTTTGGTGGAGGGAGCGGAATGATATTGGGAGCCTTTTCTTACTATGCAAAGCTTCCTATCTGCGTCATAACGACTCAGATGAACTCCCGCATGTACATGGATTTTTTGGAAGATGTTTTTCTTAGTTACCTTGATGGTATTGATCACGAAAATTGCATATTCCAGCAGCATAATGCGTCTATCCATATGTCAAATGAATCCAAACAGTGGTTTCGCGAGAAAAACAACCCTCTCCTTGAATGGCCAGCTTGCAGTCCTGACTGCAATCCTATCGAGAACCTTTGGGGTATCCTGGCTGGCAAATTCTATGCAAATGATCGGCAATTTGATAATGTTAATGACTTGAAAAGTGCAATTCGTGATTGTTGGGCGAAAATTGATCTAGAAACACTGAAAAAATTAGTAAATTCAATGCTAAATCGAGTGTTCGATGTAATACAAAATGGTGGAGGTCATACAAAATATTAAATTTTTGTGTTTTAATTATCTCGAGTGCGTTTATGAATTTCTGCCAAAATTTTAGGTGTTTCAATTTTATTAAAGTCAAATATTATAATTGTCATTAATTTGGTGAAATTGACAATTTAAGTTAATTAGAAATAATTAGATAGGTCTGGTTGTAGGAATATAATTAAAAAACATGCGTGCATTTATACGAATGTCTATCACAGTATAATTTTATGATTTTCTCGGGCTGTTTAATTTTTCTTTAATTTAACTTGATGATTTAGCAAAGATCACACTTTCTGAAAAAAAAAAAAAAAACCTTTTATGGAATAAAATTTCGGGCCAACATCTTATACATGAAAGAATCTAAGTGCGTGGAACGGCGGAATCGGTTTTATGAAAATTTTATTTTTTTATTTTTTTTACCTTAAGCAAAAGCTTCGTTTATAATACCTCAAGAAAATAAGATTTAACCAAAATTTTGTGAAAACGGTTCAAACATGTAATGTAACTGAGCTTAATAATCCTATATCTAGATGGGCGCAAATCTGCGTATGTATACATGAGGAATTTACTCCGACAAACTATAAAGAAATAATATTATGATTTATTATATTACCACAATTTAACAGTTATTAGTTACATAATTTAGTTACCCTTCACCTTGAATTACAAAATACGGTTACTGAACTATATAAAAAATGCATACATTTTATGTTAATCAATTGGTAGCGTTACAGTTGGCCAATCACTTAAGTAATATTTATAGTTATGAAACAAAATTGATAATTTATAGACATTGGCGCTTCTCAAGATTCATGCAAATGAATATTGATGATGAATAAATTACCAAAATTAATTATGTTAAACTAACGGTATTAAGGGAAATTAATATTCATTGGTATAAAATACAATTATCAAGCAAGACCTTCAAGTTAGCTCAGATATAGAAGAGTTAGCTATTCAAATTTCACAGGAACTAAAATTTTTCTCTTTACCGTATAATAATGGCAAGGAATACCTCCCTGTTTGTGTACATTTCAAATAAAACGGTTCGTATGTACCTCCTAGTGATAAATAATACTATTGAATCATGGAACTTAATCTTTTACTTAAATTAATTAGCATAGCTCTAATTGAAAGCGTATAATTGATTACGGCGTTCACCGCTCATTAATAATGCATATAATATCAATAACTCAACAACAAAATCAATCTATCCAGTAAACGACTTCATTGGCATACGTGTGCTAATTGATCTCACAGTTGGTGATTTCTTGTACAAGCTTTGAATTTGCATAATTATTTGGGGCGGAGTGCCTGAGGATCCTAATTACAATGTTTTAATGTACTACGACGCATCTACCCAGAAAATGTTCGCCAATTATGAAAATGTTACTGTTAATTTGCGTCTAAACGAAAAACGATTTATGCAATTTACCCAACCAATTAATAATATTATTAGAGTATGTCTATAGTACAAGATCCTGTATTACGTAATCTATAATAGATTTGATTTTATTATAGTTCGTATATTCTATAAAGGAAGTCGTTTAATTAATTTAATTTTAGTTTCGTTCAAGGTTAAACGCGATAATTACAATTAGATCATTTTTTTTTGATTGACTTGTAATTTATAAATTATACAGTGTTATAAAAGTGAAAAGTTATTTTTATAGCCGCGATTAGTGTATTAGTGTTGATCACTTTCTAAACGAATGCTAATGAAATATATATAATATTTCAAAATTAGCTATAAATCTTAATAAAGTTCTGCAAAATGATAATGGTGTTTTTCTAATGGAATGTTGATTCATACGATTGGTGTGTGGTTAGCGTACTTGCAGTTCCATAAAAATTAAATACCTGTTTTGTTATGTAAATTATTTATTTATAATGTATGGACCTTGAAATGATGCTTGATTTGTTTTTCTCAAGGTACCATTTTTTCTGTTTTATTATAACCGTTGCGTTCCGGGATAGTGCGTCTCTGGTAACCTCTGGTGAAACCACCCCTTTTGCACTGTCAATCCCCAACTTACCTCGAGCCCTCCAATACTTTATAAAGCGTCGTGATTCATAGTACGAGTGTGGATTGATAAATGTTTAGAATAGCGCCATCTATGCGTCAGAACAAGCAATTTCTTTCCTCGTGAAGGCGGGCTTCTTTTAAATGTCAAATTTTTATGGCATTTTATTGAAAAGTTTTTAAGTTAGAGCCGCTTTTGTAAAGTCACTTTTGATTTTTTTTTAAATATGGAAAAAAATAAATGTCGTGCAGTGGATAAATACTTTTATTTAAAACCCAAATCCAGAAATCATCGATGAGATGAAAACAATATTTTATGAGTATATGCACCTGTAAACGCAACCGTTTATAATTGGTTAAATTAATTTAATCGTGGCCGCGCAAGCACAAGTGATACTGAACGATCAAGAAAGCCAAAAGAGGTAACAACACCAGAAATGGCTGACGAAGAATTGCATATCAAAAAACTGTCAGCAAGATGGGTGCCGCGTTTGTTAACATATCTTCAAAAAATGAATCGAATGCCCATTTCTAAGCAATGTTTGGAGATATTTCAGCGTAATCCACTTGAATCAAAATAACAGTCAAAATAATCGGGAGAAGTTGGTTCAAGTGTTCCAAAGAAAGCATAATTTGCTGCATCAGCCGGTATAATTTAATGGCCACTGTCTTTGGGTGATAATATTCATCGACTATCTTGAGAAGGGTAAAACCATCCCAGGTGATTATTATGCATTAAGCAGTTTGTATAAAAAAAATTAGGAAAACCGTTTGAAGGAGAAAAAGTTGCTCTTCCATCATGACAAGGTACCATCACATTCATTATGGAAAAACAGCAAACTTTGGATAAATTTTGCTTCGGTTTACTTCCCCATCTACCATAATCACCTGATTTAGTCCCTTGTTAAATGATGCAATAATAGCTGAAACGAAAGCTTATTTTGAGAAGTTTGATACATTATATTTTAAAGAAGGTTTATTCAAATTAGAAAAATGTTGGAATAAGTGTGTTTAGCTAAAATGAGACTATGTTGAAAAATAATGTTAATTTTATTTAAAAAAAATTATGTTTACTGTCTCATTCTAAAGATTTATCAATCCATCCTCGTATATGTGTTGCATAACTAACCACCCGTTTGTTTGAATTTTAAAAACCGATTAAAAAATTTCCGAACTTTTAATGCAAAAAGTTGAATAAGGACGTAATACAGCAAACGAGCATGAAGTATCTGGCAAGTTTCTGGCAAAACTTATAAATCCGGTTAAACTGAAACACTAGCGTATGTAAAAAATGTATAACGTTAAGTTAAAAACTTGATGATTAATCATATCACGTTATTAACATATTAATAATGCCATTTAGGAAAGTTTACACATGTGGCCATCATATACAAGTTTTGGGCGTATATGGAAAGGGAGCGGCCACGTGGCTTTAAAAAAGTCAGATATTACTACTAGAAATGGCGTCACTAACAGCTTGTTAGTTACCATTTAGGAAAGTTTGTGAAAGGTTATTAAAAAAAAATATTTGTTTTGTTTTTATGATAACCATCCGATTTTATCATAACTAAACATTTTTCCATTGTTACAGGTGATTTTTTCAGATGAAAACAAATTTAATCTTGATGCGCCAAATGACATTCAATACGTAGTTCTATAAACGGGATTTTGGTGGTGGTAATTTAATAGTATGGGGGCTTTCTGTTCGGCGGGAACCCTTACCTTAACGTCGTTTCCATCCACTAAAATGAACAGCGAGTACATTGGCGTCTTATCACGAAGAAACTTGGATTTTCCGCCAATTTGAGACAATAAATGAACTAACATTATATTCAAGAAGAAATATGCCAAACAAGATTTATTTTTTTTTTTACTGACTTTTTTTATTGAATTAAAAAAGTAGTTATATAACACATCGCCTGAAAATTTCCCGGTCCAACAAAGAAAACAATTTTATTTGGCAAAAATACATTTTATTCATCAACATAATTTCCTTCTGGAGTGATACAATCAGTCCAATGCCTCTCAAACATTTCGATGCCTTTTTGTAGAACGATATCTTTGTCTTCAAAATAAGCTTCAGTTTCGGAAATCATTTCTTCATTGGAGCCAAATCTCTTTCCCTGGAGATTTTTTTTGAGGTCTACAATGCCGAAGCAATTCAATGTGCAATTTTGTCATTGTTGCAATAGATTTGTGACATGGTGCATTCGAATACAGCTTTCTCATGGACAAATGTTTGTGCAAAATAAAACCAACACGTTCTATTGATTTTTTTACAATTAGCTATCTCACGCAACTTTATACTTTCATTCGTCGCAGCTTCATTTGGGCGTCCAGAGCGTGGTACATCGTCGGTGTTTGTACGGCCACGTTTAAATTCAGCATACAAGTCAATGATTATTGGTTTTCGTGGTACAGAGTCCGGATAACACTTATCAAGCTACTGCTTTGCTTGAACGGTATTTTTCCCCATCAAAAACTGTGTTTAGTCATCACTCGAGATTCTTTTTTCCATTGTTTTGAAACTAACAAAAGTAACGTCACTGAAACAAATGTAGCTTGTAAACTAAATCATCGAAATGTCATGCAATTTCATCAGGTATCATTTGAAGGTTGGTAAAATTTAATAATCATATATGGGTCTTAAATTTGTGACACCATCTATGTTTCAGACCGGAAAATTTTTAAGCGATTTATTATAGTTATGCTTCCTTCTTGCATTTAAAAAAATGATTTTTTTGTTTAAAATACTTGAACTTTGTAACGGTTTTTTATATTTTGCTGTATTACGTCTTTCTTCAAAATTTTTCATTAAAGGTTTGGAAATTTAATCCCTTATTTTAAAAATTCAACAAAACGTTTGGTTATCTAGTTTTGCCCACTGTATATGCCAGAGTTATCTGACAAGCTCCGACCTCAACATCAAGGTGGCAGCACACGTCAACAAAATTAGGGGAGTATATATGCGCACTCGTTGAAAGGTACTCACCGAAATATCAGCCGTTTCGGACGCACAGTTGTTGTTTAACCATCGTTTGAGTAAAGCCTCAGTTACAATGCATCCGCTCCGCTCCGTTCCGCTTTTCCGTAAAAATTTAAATTTGACATGTTGTATATAATTTACCATGAAAACGAAAAGGTTAGTTACAATAGAGCGAAGAAGACGGACCGTTTTTTTAAAAAAAATAAAATTTTACGGAAGAGCGGAAAGCATAACCTCAACAACTAATTCGTTCATTCGTTAAAATGTTGTGTTGTAATATTCAGACCTCTATCTGTGTAAATTTAAAGGGCGTACCCACCATCGCCTCGTTTTAAATGTTTTTAGATATTTTATGTATAAAATATGCAAACCGCACAGCAACTTTAAAGTTTCATAATCCTCCATGACGTTTTTTTTACTTTCATTTAAATGTGATTTTGGCAAGCGGAACGGATACATTGTAACTAGCGAACGGAAAAGACGGGACGGAAAATATTTTAGGAAAACGGAACGGAACGGAGCGGATGCATTGTAGCTGAGGCTTAAGTCGATGTGAGTGTTTTTGTGAAAATGGAAAAAATCGAGTATCGAGCTGTCATTAAATATTTATTTTTGAAAGGCAATATGCCTACGTAAATCAAACACGAGTTGGACGCTGTGTACGGGACTACGTGGTCGTACCAGCATGGGTGATCAACATTCGGGACGTCCAAAAACTGCAACCACTGATGATAACATTGCTCAAGTTTGGCAAATGGTGCTAGATAATCGTAAGTATGGAAGACCAAAAAAAGTTAGACACGCCCATTTTCAATTTGAGAATCAAGCGGACTCAATTATATAATTTATGAATTTTTTATTTCACCAGTTAGAAAAATTTATTTTGTCATTTTTAAATAAACAATTAATTATTTCCAAATTGCTCGCTCCTGTCGGCGCTGGCCAATTACGCTAAAAATGGCTAAAAAATTATTTGGAATGTCCAAAGAATTGGGCAGATGTTCATTTCTTGGGTTTATTTTCATTTAATTTGTGGGCATTTTTTATTTGGGGCGTAATATCAATTTTATTGTTGAAAAGATACAAAATTATGTAGAAAATACCCCAATAAAATAAATAATAATAATAATGTAAAAATTGCTCCAATAAACTAAAATGAGGCATTTTGCTTGAGTCTCTAGAGAGGGCTTCCTTCGTTGCAAAATTATAGAATTAAGTCTTAAATCAAAAATACCACAAAACTAAATGAAAATTTTTCCAAATCAATTAAAAATTGTACCAAATTTTAGGCCAGTATTTCACATGCATAAATACCTCAATTTCATAAAAAAACTCATTAGAATGGAATTGCTCAACGCCCATAATATAATTTTGTGAAACATAAATTCACAATATCATTCTTGCCGTGAAACTGGGCGGACGAAGTAATATGCAAAGTGTTTATCAGTTTTACCAAATCACTGTTTGCCAGGTTCAGGGTTTTGGCATAAAGAAAACAAATTAGTAAATATATATTAGCAGTGCAACATGAAAGTTTCAATTGCACTGAAACTTGTCCAGCTCAATCACATTTTTGAACGCCGTCCTGCGCAACTAGCAGGTTCTAGTGGTATACCTCTGAAATGTTCTTGCGTCTCAAATTGACTGTACAACTACCAATATAATTCATCAGCAGAATAGAAAGAATGATAATTCCAGCCAACTTACTGATACAACGCCATCCAAAAAATCATCAACGTTGCCTCCACTTCTATTACAAACCACCTTATTTCCTCCAACGTTTCACCGCGTATTCGTTTTTTCCTGCCCCTTATAATTGTCCACACTTGCACCAGCAACATATCCATTAGTTACATAACCCCTCCCTTTGTAGCATCTACATGCTATGCTACAGTATATTCACAAACTCCACAATATCTCTCGAAGCCACAACTACTCCGTTCTCTACTTTCTAGCCATCATAGAAAGCTAGCCTAAAAATTTCAAAATTTATCGCAACAGTCTTTTGAAAATCTAATCCGAATCGTACGACTGTCGATAAAGCGGAGGATTCATTTGAATGGTCTGGATCAGAATTAGCTCTAGAAATTGCTTTAGCGGTATCAATATTTTGGAAAACCCAATAACATTTCTCCTTCGCAACTGCTTAAGCATATGCCGTGATTATACTGAATGAGAGATAAAACAATGAGACAGAATCTGATGAAAAGTTTAATGAATTTTACTAAGATAATCCAAGTTTAGTTCGCTCGAAGCAGAAAGTCAGACTCTAGAAATTTTAAAGAAAAATACGTCCATTAGTTTACAGATTCACTTCCGGATTTGATAAGTACATGTATTGCCCTGAAGAAATCTGTAGAAATGTTGGTTTATTTTCAAAAAAACGTGCCGCAAAGGAAGTTCCCACCTACGGATGTAATTCGTCTGACTCAGACTACAAAAAAAGAAATCAAAAGAAGAAAAGTGTAAACAAACACACAATCATCGTCATCAATTTGTATTTATTACAATAAGCACTGTATTAATCCGGGAAAGGAAAAAGAGTTCGCGTAACCATAATCAAATTTGGGCGCCGCAATGAAGTAGGATCGTTTAGAAACGATTTTTTTTTTACGGAGCAATGCTGATAGTCATAGTTAAAATTTTAAATGGTCATGTGCATACCTGTGCATATTTAAGATGGATACAATTATTTTCAATTAATGATTTTAAAGTCAAATTTTATTTTATAAAGTGTTTTTTCTGTAGATATCAATTTTTGTTGCCTAGCTAAAATAAAAAATATATTTTTTCTAGTAGCTAGCGATATCTACAGGAAAATAGCTACATTTTAGTAAGCCTTGATTTCGATTTTATTTTTTATAGAAAATATTTTTTTGTTGATTTATATATTTTTGAGAATGGAACCGAAAAGGTTCCGAAAGCTTAAGTTATAACAATAAAAATATAAAAAAGAGCTAAATAACTGTTATTTTAACTTTTATAATTTAATGTTTTTTGGAAAAATCAAAATTGTTCGCACATTTTTCATTCACGAATTAAGTTATATAAATAAAATTTAAAACGTTTGTGGTAGATCTAGCAGTAGAAGCGATACGAGTCAGCAGCCCAAAATTGTCACTGTAATTTTTCGGAAAACAGGGATTTACCGGCGGTTTTTGACTTCCCACATCATAAAACTTTCAATTAACATCATTAAAATCTTGTTGCTTACCTCAGTTATCGCAAATATTTCGAAAATTTCTTCATAAAAATCATAAATAACTATCTAGACTTTCTCGTAAAAACTGGGACTTTACAATTCGCATTTCACATAATCGTTCGCAACTAAGCTAAACAACAAACGGCGAAAGTTTCATCGATATTTGATATCTTTGTCATATTTCTTCCTTTGGTTGAATTTAAGCCAACGGCGGGTAAGGCTCTTGATTCCCCCCTTTACTATAGTGATATTCTAAAGCTCAAAATAATTGTTTCACCTTTAATGAGGTTCGTTAAATTGTTAAATATTAATCATTTTTACAACGTTCGTTTAATATCCACAATGACGATTATTACATTACTCGTGTGGTAAGAACGACATGTAAAATGTTTGTATTATTCTAATTAAATTAAGATTAATTTAATTATTAAATTAAATTAAGATTTAAAATCACTAAATACATTCTGTTGAGACAATTTGACAAAATAAATCAATCGTTTCTTGGTCTACATACACATATTTGATTGATGTGACAGATTTTCATTTATTTGGTATCAAATCTAAACCGGATCCGCTCGAAACGCGATATTTCAAAATGCGATATTTCAAAACGAGATATGACAAAACGAGATATGGTACAAAACGCAATATTTCAAAATGCGATATTTCAAAACGCGATATGGTACAAAGTGTGATATGGTACAAAACGCGATATTTCAAAATGCGATATTTCAAAACGCGATATGGTACAAAACGCGATATTCCGAAACGCGATATTTCAAAACGCGATATGGTACAAAACGCGATATTTTAAAACGCGATATTTCAAAACGCGATATTTCAAAACGCGATATGGTACAGAATATGCGTTGCGAAGCGGCGGGAGCGCAGCTACCTACCTGATACCGATCCTATATACTATCGTTCCTATCGATTTTTAAATTCCTATAAACTGAAATTAAATTTCCTCTTCACTCGCCAGATATAACCCGATCCTAAACTCCCGTTTTATACCATATCCCGTTTTGTACCATATCGCGTTTTGAAATATCGCATTTTGAAATATCGCGTTTTGTACCATATCGCGTTTTTACCGTATCGCGCTTTGAAATATCGCGTTTTGATAATTCGCGTTTTAAAATATCGCGTTTCAAATGGGACCCAATCTAAACAATTCAGATTTATCAATCGGATTTTGAGACAGAAAACATCAACCCGTTACCGTAGCTTGTATTCACCTGTCGGATTAATGTAAACATATTAATGGAAAATTTGTATAAAAAATAAAAATCAACCAAACTCTCTAAAAACGTAATCCATTCATATACGCGCGAAAACATCTTGAACTCAATCTCGTTTGTTTATTTATGCAGAAGATCACGCGACATCATTTTTACAACGTCTTATGCGCCAACGTCATTATGCGTGGATGTCATATAAACACAAAGACTTGAAGCTTGTGACTATAGCTTGCAACATTTTTATCATTTATCTTTCACTCGCGCATTTCATTTGTATTACTTAGTTTGGGAATCCCGACGTAGAAAGATCATAAACCTTGTGTACATGTGTGTGTAATGTTGATTGGTTTATTTTTTTTTTATATCTAACTTGAATGCAGAAAAAAGTTTTGCGTATGTACGTCAGATGATAGTTATTAACAAATATTAAGTAGTGAAATGTGGTTAAGAGTGGCGAACGTCATATATTTGTGTAATACCACAAGCAAACATAGATGATTCATTCATTAAGTATCGTTAAGAGTATAACGTTATTTTAATTCATCTTAACACTTTATGATAGGGGATTTCGCATTTTTTTAATGTGGTAAAAAGCTGTTTTATGAAAATAGGAGGCGATATTTTAGGTATCGTTATTTATTGCTCTTATTGACACTGACAATTTATTAAATTCGCTGAAACAAGGAGTTTTACTTATTTCAGTTAAAAAATTCAATCTGCAGTAACGATTACCAGAATCTTATATTGCCTGTTGATTTGTATATTAACTCTATGTATTACAGCAAATTTCTGCATGATTCATCAATACTTGGAAATTTAGCTATTTATTGAAATAATTAAATCCTTTAAATTGTCAATCCAGACATCTTATGCTAATATTAACCTCTGATTTGAATTATTAAGGCTTCACAATATATTTAGGCTATAAAATATTTACTCAAGCTCAGACGGCACTCACTCGCCATGAATTCCCTCAGTTGTTCATACCATACGTTGTTCGTACCCTTAGTATACTTCTTAGTATTTATTCGAGGCTAGGTGAATAAAAACAGGATGTCGGCAATTTGATATTAAATTATTTACAGTTATAATAAATAAAATACATGATACTTAGTATATTTTAATTTGGTTAAAATGCCACATAAATACATAGTTAAAAAGTGTTTAAATTGGTGAAAATGTTCGACAATTATATGATTGCATATCTTACGTTATTGTAAACGAATAGCCAAATTAAACATGGAAAATTTGTAAAATTAATAATGTTTATAAATATTATATTTACTACGAATAGCTATATGAAATGTGTAAATATACATTTACTACGTAATCCAGATCGAGTAAACTTAAATTAACTTTGGATTGAAATGAAGTTATCTTTTTTAACGAAACAAAATTATTATTTCTTTTTATATGAGTATTTATTGTCTTTAGACTCGAATCCTTTTATCGAATACATTGAAATTTTTTAGGTTTGAGTTAACTCGACTCATCACTCGAAATTTTGTGGATTGAGCCGACTTCAAACCGATTTTCCAGATTGAACTATATTAATACACACGGGGTAATTGCAAGCTCTTGAAGCAGGTAAAAAGTTTGACATTTTTATTCACCTCAGTTTTTAACATTAGCTGTATTTTGTTGAGATAATTACCACAACACCACCATGGCTAAAGCAAAAACTAAAGAATTTTAAAATTTTGCTTTACCTGAAGATAATGCAGATTTGCATTAGTTGAAATAACTGAATATCGCTAAAACAGCTAAAGCACAAATGCTTTATTTCTCAACAAATGCTGTCTTACTTTGAGAAATTTACAACAACAATCCCACATATATAATTCCAAATTGGAATTATTTTAGACAAACTTTTCTGCTGGTATAGAATTATTCTATTCTACCTGTAGTTTTAATGTTCACCACCAGGGCAATTGTATTGAATACTTTTATTTTTAAATGTTGGCAATAAAAATATAAAAGTGATTTTTGTTATTTTGACATCGCATTTTTCTAAACAACACGAGCAATTAGTTACGATTTGTAATAATATTCAATAATGTTCTAGCACATTACTATTTAATTGAATGTATTTAGTTGCATTTTTACGTTGTTTTCAAATTCAAAATGTAATTTTTACCAACTAATAAAATTAAATTAAAAAATATCTTTGGTTGTTACTTTGAGCACAAATTAATTCTATTCCAGAATGGTTTTAACTTTTGCCAAAGTAAGACGACAAAAATACAGCTATTATAATTTTTATGTCCTAGGGCAGCGACGTTGTAATACGTTAGCTATCGATATGAAGTATATTTCTTAGCTCATATTATAACTACCCTTGGATTGTAAACAGAACACATTTTAAAATAGAAGAGAAACAGCCACTTCTAAAACAGTTTATATAGTGTAAGTACTTTATTTCATGTCAACCGCACTATTTAGTACAGTTTTTAAAATGAAATAAATGAACTGTAAATATATTATTAGTCGTCAAAAGCAAGTTCAAACATATAATTCTGAATTTTTTTCCGACCGGCTAGAACATAAAAAGCAAACAATTCAGGACAGCATTTTTCAGGACGTTTAAATGCAGTTTCTCGATTTCTCGAATTATTTATTTGTACATATAAATAATTGCTGTATAAATTTGTGCTTGTGAGTGCTACACTGGAATAACCATGAAAATCCATACGTATTTGAATATTATGGTTAACGTGAAAATCTATATTTGTTCAATATGAACAGGGTCATTTAACTGCAACAATATGCAGTTTTACAGAATGTTAATTTTAATTTAGCTATAAATAAAATAATTAATTTTTTACATGCAATTCTGCACTTTTGGAGTTTATAAAATATTAAAATATTGTAATTGATATATGATCATATGTAATGTAAAAAACAACAACAAGAAACTATCAAAATTGTATATAAACGCCAAAAAATAAATGAACTACTCAGTTCTAATCAAACTCTACTATACGCTTTTATTACAATATTCCGGTATTAGCCCTCACCCGTGGAAAGCTCGGAATTAAAAGTGTATTAAAAGTGTTAAATTAGTTCAAGCTGAGGCTGAATTAAACAGTGGTCCTTCGAGCCATTAAGAACAGGCAAAAACAAACGCGTATTCTACATTAGAACAAGTAACACGCGATAATTAATCAACTGGCGAACGAGAACTGCCTAAATTCAAAAATGGAAACCCTTGCATTCAATCAAGAACAGCTTGCGACTCAGATTGATAAAATATGTATTAATTATAAGAAGGATGGCCCAGAGAGGAAAACAAAAACTTACCTCACCAACCGAATCCAACAATTAAAGGAGCTTTATACAAAGTTTCTAGAAACAGATGAGCAAATAAGGAAGCTGAAAGATGTCAACTTAGAGCACCCGTACTTTAAAACGGTAACAAGTGTAGTGGGAAAATATAATGAATTTATTACTATAATGCGTGCAAAACTAAACAACGGCCCACCACTTACACCGGTCCCAGATCATCGCAGTAGAAGCCAATCAGAGTCGAACACCAGTAACAACAAAGATGCAGGTTTGGAAACAATGAATCCAGAGTTGCAGCAATTAATAAAACGACAGACGATTCGGATGAGGAGTCTCTACAGGAAGATTGATGAGGCCGAAGACCTTGTCGTGACTGGGCCAAAACCGGCAATGAAACTGTCACTTGGAGTGATGCAAAAACTCATGGAACAAATAGCTGAACTCCATGAGGAAATTTGCATGCTCGTTACTGATGAGGAAGAACAACGTATAAAGTACTTCACAGAACAGTACTTTGAGAACATTGATAGCAAGTGTCAATCAGTAATCCTTCAAATAACAACGAGGATAGATGAAACCGATAAAATTATACCAACAAACCAAACAACGGACATTCGGCTACCACGAATTCAAATCCCAATATTTGCTGGAGATTACCAGAAGTGGACTGGATTTCGTGACACATTCACCAAACTCATCCATGAGAATAGACAGATCAGTGATACCCATAAGAGGACACCCACAAGATCCAATTGCCCAAGAAACTGAGCTTGGTTGGATCATAATGGGCAGCACAGGCAATAACCAAGAAGATAAAATGTTGTCAATGGTCACAACCAAAACAATTAAGCAACAACTAGACTTATTAATTGAAAATGATGCCATTCCGCAAGAAAAAACACATACCCAGGAGGAAGCAATCGCTGAAAAGCTATATGCAGAAAGCACAACGCGACTACCAGATGGGAAATACATGGTACACTTACCGTTCAAAGTAGAACCGTCTATGCTAGGAGAATCCAGAAAAAAAGCAGTAGCACGATTACTGCAAATCGAAAGAAAATTTCTAAAAGATAAACCATTCGCTAAATTATATCACGAATTTATGGAAGACTATCTAGCGCAGGGGCATATGCAATTGGCAAAAGATGATCCAGATGACAATCCAGTATACTATATACCACATCATGGAGTGATCAACCACGAAAGTACTACCACAAAGCTAAGAGTAGTATTCGATGCATCGAGCAAAACTACTTCGGGATTATCGTTAAATGACATAATGATGAACGGCCCCAAAATTCAAGGTGACCTAATTGACATCATCTTGAGGTGGCGAACACACAAATTCGTGCTAACAGCAGATGCGGAAAAGATGTTCCGGCAAATCTGGATGCATCATGGTCACCAGAACTTACAACGCATATTGTGGCGAAAAAATCCATCACAAACAATAGGAGAATACAAACTAAAAACGGTTACCTATGGAACAACGGCAGCGACGTTTCTTGCTGTAAGAACATTAATGCAATTGGCAGAAGATGAAAAGAACAACTATCCGACAGCTGCAAGGATCATGGAAAGAGATTTTTACGTGGATGATCTACTGACTGGGGGTGACAGCGTTGAGGAGGTCGTAACCATTCAACAACAGATGACAAGACTTGCACGGAGCGGAGGATTTCCATTGCACAAATGGGCGTCGAATTCAGCTGAAGTCATGACTAATGTTCCTGACCACCTACGAGCAAAAGGAATGATTAATTTAAAAATCAACCACATAATAAAAACACTAGGGATTCTCTATAGTCCTGAGGATGATACATTTGAATTTGACCTGACCAGGCTAAATCTTTCAACAGAAGAACCAACGAAACGGCTACTGTTGTCCGACTCTTCAAAATTATTTGATCCTGTCGGCTGGTTATCACCAATAACGATAACAGCAAAGCTGTTAATGCAAGACACTTGGAGAGCTGGTACACAGTGGGATGACAAGCTACCAGAAGCTATTGAAGCAAAATGGAAAAAGTATAAGAACGAATTAGATGAATTAAGCAAAATAAAGGTACCAAGATGGGTTAAAACAACGTCAACACAAAAATCAGAGTTACATGGATTTGCAGATGCTTCGCAACAAGCATATGCAGCGGTGGTCTATTTAAGAACCACAAATACGTTCGAGCAAGTTACAACCAGTTTGCTAGTAGCAAAAACCAGAGTTGCTCCAATCAAAACAAAACTGACAGTTCCGAAGCTGGAACTAAACGCAGCGCATCTGTTATCTAGGCTTCTAAGATACGCTAAAAATACCATGAACATGCAGGATGTAAAGATGTTCGCTTGGACGGATTCCACCATAGTTTTAAGCTGGATAAGAGCTGATATTCCGAAGTTAGAAACCTTTGTAGCCAATCGGGTATCTCAGATTAAAGATAATTTACCTCAGCTACAATGGAATTACGTACCAACAAATCTAAACCCAGCTGATTTAGCAACAAGAGGATTGGCAGCGGCTACCATCACCCCACAAGGCTCGATCTGGTGGACGGGACCAACATTTTTGCAGGAAAATTCTGATGCATGGCCATCATCACCTTCGCACAAGGGTCCACAAATACAAGGTGATCACAACCAGGACAGCGCAGCGGATATCACTTGTCTTACAATAACCGCTGAATCTAAAGCAAACGCGCTACATGAATTAATTGATAAAATTTCAAACATTCATAAGTTGAAGCGTATATTGGTGTACTGCCAAAGGTTCATAAACGTGCATGTTCATAAACAACGGCGACAGTCGAAAGAAGTGACAGTACCAGAACTGAAACTCGCGGAAGTCCAAATAATTAGGATTGAACAACACCGATACTTCCGTAAAGAACTTCAGGCATTGATGAGTGGGATTTTATTAAATAAAAAATCCAAACTATCTGCGTTAAATCCAGTCATGAGCAAGGATGGGATATTACGATTACACGGACGTTTACAAAATTCGCAACTACCAATGAATCAAAAGCAACCAATTATATTACCGAAGGAAAGCTCAATCAGCAAGCGAATAATTGAAGATGCTCATACTACTACAACACTTCATGGGGGCATACAACTTACATTGGCAGATGTTCGCAATAAATTTTGGATAATTAATGGTAGAAATCTGACACGTCATATTATACAGAAATGTGTTACATGTATAAGATTTAAACAAGTAACCCTCAACCAACTAATGGGTGATTTACCGTCCTGCAGAGTAACTCCATCACGGCCATTCAGCAAGGTGGGTATTGATTATGCCGGGCCGATTCAACTGAGGAACAAGATAGGAAGAGGTCAAACCACGTACAAAGGATACATTGCGGTATTTGTCTGCCTGACCACCAAGGCCTTACATGTAGAAGTAGTCAGCGGATTAACAACAGATGCATTTATAGCAGCTTACCGCAGGTTCACATCTCGCAGGGGGTTGTGTAGAGAAATCTATTCGGATAATGGTACCAACTTTGTTGGTGCAGAACGAGTACTGAAACAACAACGCACGAAGATTGCAGCTCTAGAACCAGAAATTGCAAGGGTATTTCAACAAGATGAAACTACCTGGCACTTCATACCACCTGCTGCACCACACTTTGGTGGCATATGGGAGGCAGGGGTAAAGTCAGTAAAGACTCACATGAAGAAAGTCATAGGTGAGACCGCATTGACATTTGAAGAAGCAACAACATTAATGACTCAAATAGAGGCATGCTTAAACTCTCGACCATTGACTACCTTGTATGACCATCCGGAAAATTTAGAATCTTTAACACCTGCGCATTTTCTAATAGGCGGACCAATAAAGGTAGTCCCAGAAAGTAATGATGTTACTTGCACGCTAAGAACACGTTGGCATTTAGTACAAAAGATTGTAGATGACTTTTGGAAAAGATGGTCTAGAGACTACCTGCACCAGTTACAACAACGTACTAAATGGAGGGAACGTCAGCCCAATCTAGTTGTAGGGGATGTCGTTCTACTGAAGGAAGAATCACTGCCGCCGTCACGTTGGAAAATGGGGAGAGTACAGGAGGTGCATACTGGCTCAGATGGCTTGGTTCGTATTGCGTCCATAAAATGCAGCCAGAATATCTATAAACGACCTATCACTAAGTTGTGCAAGCTACCAAGCGAAGAAGACAATTCATGGTCACAACAAATAATTAACGCAAATAAGACTCCAGATGCAAAACTAGCAACACCTAACACCAATGACCCAGTTAGACGCCAACCAGGAAGACAGGCGAAAGGGGGAATCAAGCTTCATCTGGCATTATTGGCCCTGATGAGCATTTGTTTTTCTACCACCAGCGCCAAAGAACTGATGCAGATTGAGAACTTCAAACATTCTACTGGCATATATCTTGAGGAAATCAGTAAGATGGAGCTAGTTGCCATGAGATGGACTTTGGTTGTGCGGTATAATTTAAATACGTATTGGGAAGAAACAACTCAAGCATACCGCTTAATAGATGAACTTGCAACTATGTGTAAAACAGTACATTCGGTAATAGATATGGAGAGGTTTAACTGTCAACTAGTAATCCAGCAATTACGATCTCAAATGAGTAGAATAGATGAAGGCAATCAATTACTGATGTCATCCAATAAAGAAGTAACCAGAGCGAAACGGGGGATTGGTGACACTACAGGTTTAGTGTTAGGTGACATGTTTGGAATATTAACGCAGAGAGAAGCAGATCAATATGAAGAACATTTTCAAACTATAGAAACCAATGAAGATCATTTATTACTGCTAATAAAGAATCAAACCTCCATGATTGATAACTCTGTAAAACTATTCAAGCACAGCCAAAATGCCACAGTACAGGCTATTAATAACATTCAGAGGAGGTTGCAGCACTTAGAAAAAAACATAAATAACACACGTGTAACGGAACAACAAGTATTAACTATTTTAATGACATCCCTTGAACTAGTCGTTGCCACGGGAAGTTTACGGGATGTGCAGGAGGCGATACTAGAGGTTATTCACAATGCACATCTAAACATTTTACACCCACTTTTATTGAGCCCATCACAACTTGAAGAACAAATAGCATCTATAAGAAAACAAATACCAGTCTCCATTACAATTCCGGGTCACGGATTGCGCAAGTTAGACCACTTATTTAAAAGTATGACAACCAGGACTAGAGTGACAAAAGCATATGTGATAATCGAAATTTCAATTCCCTTATCATATGTTTGGTCCTATAACATTTATTCAGTAGTAGCTGTACCTAATATATTAGTAACTGAAAGGCGTGCACATATAGTGCCAACAACTGAATTTATCGCCGTTGATATTCAAAATGAACATTTTACGCAACTATCAGCCAGAGATATATCTAAATGCAACATTATCAATGATGATCATCTATTATGCGAGATACCAACAATACTGTCAGGTGTCTGGGAAGGAACCAACTGTGAAATCGCAATATTGCAACACAGGTCCAATTTACAAGACATATGTGAGATAAAATACCAAAATGTTACTTCAAACCTTTGGATAAAACTATACGCACCAAATCAATGGGTATTCGTAATGACAAAGGAAACAACTGTGACGGTTGTATGTGGATCAGTTACAAACCAAAAGCAATTATCAGGGTCGGGAATAATAAAGCTAGAATCGGGATGCGCCCTTAGAGACAATCACTTAAGCATACTGGCCTCTGATAGATTTGAAACTACCATCGAGAATTTCGGAATTGCACCATACTTAAAGGGGATGCACTTAAAAGATTTAACAATAGAGATATCTAAACAAAACTATGAGGAAAATGAGCTATTAACCACTCCAGATACAAGGGGTTTAGAAGAACAAATCTCCCTTATGAAAGAGGTAGAAGAGAATACAACCAACGAGCACTTTCATCATATTCATCATTATACAGCAATACATCTTATCCTATGGATAGCACTTGCGGTTGGGATAACTGTCATAATTCGCCACATACGAAGAAAGCGCCGTAACCAATCATCCGTTCTTCCAAGTCCCGTCCAAACCCGCGCCGCAAGATGTTCAATATGAACAGGGTCATTTAACTGCAACAATATGCAGTTTTACAGAATGTTAATTTTAATTTAGCTATAAATAAAATAATTAATTTTTTACATGCAATTCTGCACTTTTGGAGTTTATAAAATATTAAAATATTGTAATTGATATATGATCATATGTAATGTAAAAAACAACAACAAGAAACTATCAAAATTGTATATAAACGCCAAAAAATAAATGAACTACTCAGTTCTAATCAAACTCTACTATACGCTTTTATTACAATATTCCGGTATTAGCCCTCACCCGTGGAAAGCTCGGAATTAAAAGTGTATTAAAAGTGTTAAATTAGTTCAAGCTGAGGCTGAATTAAACAATATTTATTTATTTATTTATTTTTATACAATTTACAAATTTTGTAAAACCGCACACCCCATTTTGAGCATCAAAGCTCATTCATAACGAGGGTGCAGTTCAAAGTTTTCTCCAAAAGTTGTATATGCAATTTACAAGGTCAATTATAAAGTGGATGTAACTCATTCATTATCGTCTTCAAAAGTTGGCAGTTGCTCTGAATTACACCAGAAACATGCACGATCGACATGCATAGCCATTGTGTGAATATGTGCCAATAGCTGAGGCCAAGCGCAATTTTACTTTTCTTCAAATTCACGCGGCAACAACATTTTTCAAATAAACAGAGATATCTAAATATAAACGACATTTTACGTATCAGGCGCTTCTCTGACGTTCGTTAAATACTCGTGTAGTGTGTTTTAAGAAGCTGCTTCAAAATGTATCCAAATAATCCACACAAGCTAGAGTACTTCAACATTCTACTGGGGGGCACTGCTTCACTGTAGCAACAAAAATACAATCTGAGCTACTAAAAGGCCAGTACAAATTACTAGTTTTTTCCATTTTGGGTTGAAATAAAAACTATTAAAAAATATATAACGAGGAAAAAGAAACGACTGGCTGACTAATATGGATAACTAATTTAAAAGCAGCAATCGCAACCCATAAGTTTTATGTATTAATAGTTTTAAACTCACCACTTCTAAAATCTTCAGTTCATCAAAATGGTTGCCTCATTGTTTAACAGGAAAATTACGTAAATTTTATTTCTTCACTTTTTCAAAAACTTATACAGCTCTTGATATTACACTTAATATAACTTTTGACTGTTTACCAAAATGTTGATTATTTATATCAAAGTAATAATAATAAAACACTATAAAACTGATAACACCAATATACGAGATATAAGAAAAAAAATATAAGAAATTCAAGAAAAACAACTGTCAAATGTCATGTTTGAAAATCTGTGGTGGATGGATTCGTGTATATGTATTCGAAATCATGTTCGTTGTGCTTCAAAATATTTTTAGTTTTTATTTTCAATTTTTCGGTTATTTCCGTACTATATCACGAAACTTAATTTGAAATTTAAAAGAAGGTGTTTTAATTGGCTAAAACCCGCATTAAAAATTGAAAAATTAAAAATTGAGGTAAATAAAAATGTCAAGCTTTCTTGGCTCACGGGGTCTTCACTCAAAGTCGCTGATACTTTCTCTCATGATATTTTATGTATGTGTATGTTTTTTTCAATATTGATAAATAATTATCAAACAAATATCGTAACTGGGCATTTCAGTCTCATAATAATTTCTTCAAATGTCAAGAAATCCGTAAATATTGTCAACTAATTTATAGATTTTTATGTTAAAACAGTATAGCATTGACAATTTCACTGACATTTCTTAAAAATTTCATGATAATTTTTTCGTGAAATAGCCTCCTGATAATTTGCTGAGAGTTTCAAAATTAGTATAACATATTAACACATGCATTCATAAATTTAGTCTCATGATAGAAAATCTCAGCGATTTTGCATAGTGAAGACCCCGGGTTATATACTATGAGAGTTTTCTGAGACAAGAACTAAAATTTACATTAGAGCGGCATTTTTATTTTATAGTAGAAAGAGTTGGGTAAATTTTTACACCAACAAAAACAAACCTAATTTGAAAAAAATAACGCATACAATTTAAAAAGCTTAAATAAATTATCTAGTTATTTCATCCAGCTTTACATATCAAGCTCAAAATGAAAGAATGCTTAAATATAACAACAAAATGAAATTGAAGCCATTTAAGTTATATAAGGAACATTGTTTTATTCAATCTTTTGTAATTTTGTACAAAATTCAAAAAAAAATGTTTGGCAGTTTCTCGTCTCGGTGTCGGATCATATCCATACTTTAATAGAAAGGATTGTCGGAAATACACATGTGTGCAAAGTTTAAATAAAATCGGGTTTTAGAAAGTGGATCAAAACCTGATTACACAATTTGGTAGGCCACACGACACGAACTTCAATTCATGCAACGCGGTCATCATAGCCAACGACTTGTGACACGGTGCATGGTCCTGCTGAACGAGCACTTTTTTCTTTTCCATTTGGTGCCGGAATTTTTTCGTAGTTTCTACGTTCAAATGCACCAATAACTTCGTCATGAACAAATGATGCAAATTAGGTTATACACAACTTTTTGATTTATACAAGGTATCACCTATCTCTAGCAACTGCACTTTATGGCCTTGTTCACTTGTTGAACGATCTTGTTCACTTTTTGTATCTTTTCTGGATTAACTGTCGAATTCGGGCGTTCATCATAATGGGTAGTTGTACGGGCTATGTTTAAACTCAGCAAAAACCATCGTTTGATGGGTTGTTTCGATGGAACAGAGTCCCTATAATAATACTTACAAAGCCATTGTTTAATCGTTGAATTGTCATACAATTTTGACACATCGTTTGAAGGTTGGTACTTTCTTAAAAATCATAAGAATTTTTTCTTTATTTTTGTTCCACTTCCTTATAATTCTAATGGTTTAAGCTGCGAAAATATTCATAGACGCTCTCGCGAAGCGTTATATTTGATGTTGCCGCATCTTTTTTTCGTATTATTTTACTAGCCATATTTATAACATCTATAACCACCAAATTTATAAGATAAAAAAAGAGTTCTTCTGGCGGTTTCTTCCCTTTGCCAAGTAAACCGAACCTCATTTTCGTTTTTCAAGGGATGTTATTTCATTGAGGTACGAGCTCAACAGGACTTTGATTACTTAATGACAACTCCGATTGCTAATGAGTCATGCTGGAGACGATACGTTTGCATATTTTAAGTCTCGACATTATTATCCTGTTTCATCTTTTCCAAGCATGCTGTTCATACTCACTTCAAAGGTCTATTCTTTAGAATGGACGCTAAAGTGTGTGTTTTTCTAACACTAGTGCACTGCTTTTCTCGTCTTGATTGATAACATTTATTGTGCAATCGAGATTTCCTTGTTCCACACCTTGACATCTCCCTTAATTGTGTTGCTTTGATTTATACTACACCTTCCAGAGAGAAATCTTTATGACTACGAGTTCTGTCATTATATTTTTCATTCTGACCGCAGATCTATCATATTTCCACTTGATTCCAGTCCTCATAAGGGCGCTACTAAAAATTTTATAAATGATCTCACCAGGCATTTTTAGAACAAAAGAGATTTTTCAATACTATACGCAAGATAAAATAAAGTGTACTAAGAATGGCTTATCGTTTGTTTTTGGTATTCGTGTCACCTTTTCTAATGCACTTAAATCACCGCGCGAATAAGAAACTTTTAAGGTTTGAATCTCACTCGTCTTTCCCTCCTTAAATGTTGGAGTCCTATTAGACTTCTTCCTTTTTTTGAAAATATTTATCTATGTTCAATATCTCCTCCAGTGAATTTGTGTATTAACGACTTGTTTTTTTCATTATGTTTACACTGCAAGACGGAAGGGACCACGAAAATTTAATCGTGTAGTGTATTTTTGACTTATTTTAATGAGCTTTATGAGTTATTTCTTGGTATTCCTTTCTTTATATACGTTTTCTTTAAATATATACTATTTTTAACTGCTTCTCGGCTTGTTGTGTATAAAAACCAAGCAATCTACCGTTAGTATCTTCTCCATTTGTAGGTATTTCAGTGAATGCTTTCCTTTTCTCCGGTGTAGAGTTGGAAATGCTTGCGTTTCGCAACTAGACAACTAATCTAATTTGAATGATAATTTATGTTTATCGGTTTTATAACCGACCAAATGGCACAGTGGTTAAAGCTTCGGCGTTTGGATTGGGAGGTACCGGGATCGAATCCCTATGACCCCCTGCCGGAGTGCAAAACTCATGGGTCAACCCATCTTCCATGCCAGTATAGGCTGGCATGAAGCTATGCAATGTGCAGATGGTGATAAAATCGGACCAATAGCCGTACTTCAGCGATTTGGCAAGCAATGCGTACTTGAAAAGCGAACCGCAAAATAGTTGGGAGTGCTTCGGCCCCGGAACAGATTGCATAAATTAAAACATAAAAAACGGTTTTATAAACATTGCAAGATCACAAGTGAGTTTCTGATTTTTGATTAAAATCAATTAATCGGAGAAGACAGCATTTCTGAAAATATTTTAAAAAACTTATTATGAAAAATACGGTTAAAATTCAAGAAGTAATCTTATTGAATTTTTGGAAATAACAGAAATTCTGCTAGGATCCATTTGCGTCTTTATGAAAATTGTTAAAAGGATTCAAATCAAAGGATTTTATGTATCGGAGTTCCTCCAACTCTTCTTTTTCAGAATAAATTGTTTTCGAAAGAATGCTTGAATGAAAGATGTAATTGGGTGCATTACTCAATGTATTAGTAAATTTGCATACATGTGTCAGAACTTGGAGTCACAGTTATTACCCATAAACGAAAAAAATGCAACGTATGCAGCAAAAATATACTTTTAAAACCAATCCAGATGGGTAATTAGCACAAAGAACTTATAGTAACATCGAAAAATAAAGTCCTTTCAACTACCTCGTATAATCTTTTTGTATGAACAAACAACAAACAAACGAACTTCAGTGCAATTGTATTACATATACATACTACTAAATAGAGTAAAAAAAGCAATTAAATAACCTTGATTTATATAATCCTTTGTATAGACAACAAAACTATTTTGAAAATGCATTTTTATAACTACATACAATTTACAGTAGGTCAATAATCTATATGGTATGCAAAAAAAAAAATCCCAAAACAAACAGTTACCTCTAAAACTAGTAAATCCAAAAAATTGCGAAAATGTTATACACTATTTGAGTGCAATTTTCACGTAGGCTGGTTGCAACATAACACATTAATATTGTTGTTAATTACCAGGGTCAGAATATTTCCAAACAAATGTCACCTGTACGTAGGTAGTCAAATGATAATATAACTATTGTAGATCGAACTTTTTATACAAAACTCATGAGCTTTTTACAGTCGATACAAAACTTTGAATAAAATAGTACTGGATATATATTATGCAACTATCCGCATGTTTTCTTAAGAATGCGGAACTGGGACTTTGATATACTCTACTAGTAGTAGACAAGCGCAACATTTTTCGTTTCTCGTTATAATTTAACACTGACACAAATTTTAATCAAATTTCATTCATCAAATAAAATCAAACCGAAAACAAGATTGCACCGGTGGCAGTCAAGCGACATAATTTTCAAGTTTATATTTTATGCTTTTAAAATTATTCGCTTATTAAAAATACAATGTAATGTTCGATCAAAATGCAAAGTATTAAACCAAATAACGATTCATTCAACGAATTGAACCATATGATTGCATAATAATAATCACATTTATGTCAGGTATGGTAATTATAAAACTAGATTTTTCAAGCCACTTATCCACATATATCATTTTTACTTATTCGATGTCATCAGCCGTTCGCACGTTTAAAAAAAAATTAAATTGACATTAAAAATGATAAATTATAGTTGCTTAACAAGCCGCCTAGATATGTGATGAAACCAGAAATAGATATTCTTCTATGCAATCAATGATCTCAGATCATTGCATAGAAGAATATCTATTTCTGGTATCTGCTCATCCAATAGCATTTGCTCAGTAATAATGATTAGGAACTGTCGGTAAAATTTACTTTCCGATTAATTAGGATTTTTAACATTTCTAGTGAAAAACGAAATACACGGGGTTTTCGAGATCGACTATTATATTGAAAGAACTAATTACACTTTTTAATACATGTTTAGTTCGAATTTGAATTGACAAAACAAAAAAAACAAAAGGTTGCAATCAAATTGAAAATAAAAGAGAACTTATCGAAAAGAACACAATATTTTTCAATTTCAGTCAATCATATCATCTAGTTGCCCTACAGAAAACTGCCACTATGCAGTAATTATGAAAATTTATGAAAACAATAAATTGCATTTCAGTGATATTACTCATGGATAAATTAACTTTTATTTGAAAAATTTATTTATTTTCTCAAAAATATATATATAATTGGTTATAAGATAACAACATTTTCCACTTTATATGATACAAAATGATTCAATTCCACAAACTTAAAATTAAATTTTTTAATTATTAGTTTCGCATATTCTATTATTAAATTTTGATTATTCATAAACACATTTTTATTAGCATTTGTTTTTTTATTTCGCAAAAATATTTTTGCGATATAAAAAATAAAAAAATAATAAAAATTGCTAATAAAAATGTGTTTATTAAGTGTAAGTGTATTTCGCCAAATGCATACGGCAAATACTGTTAAAAGTATTAATTATAGGATAAAGATAAATTTGTAATTAAATTTAAATTTAAAATAATACTATCATAAAATAATTTAAATAATACTATTATATAGAAAGAGCAGACAAATAATAATACAAATAAACATCTACAGTAAAGTGACAACTTAGTACAAAATGTCAACAAAATAATGCGAATATTATTTTGTCTCCAACCTAATAATAACCAATTAATATAGGCGTCAAAAATTCGAACTAAAAAATCATTGCAAAACCATTTCCATAAATAAAAACGTATTTTATCATTTTAAATTCGTTTCCTCATTAAAATTAAATCATAATTTAAAATAATAAGAACATAATAATATGTATTATAAAACACATAATCATCACAGCATCAAATAGTAATAACTTAAAACGGTTCATTGGGTAAAACGAACGCACTTTTAAATAAATACTCGAATCCCTCAACCAGAAATTTTCAAACGTGACATTTTGCAGTTGTTTTTTATCTTGTTAAGTTTTTATTTGTGTAGTGATAGTAATTTCATTTGAAAATAATTATCTATGAACTATTTTGATGGAAATATTCTACATTTTCGTTAAGTGGTATGTACCTAATTTAAAATATGATATTAATCGAATGAAATGGCATTATTTTAAATAAATTTTATGGTATTTATTGGGAAGGAATGTAATTTTATGATTCATACAAAAACTTGTCTAAAACATGTTTAGACAGGTACTTCATACAAACAGTTCTTGAGATTGGTCATAATTTTTAGATTTTGGTTTTTTTTTTAAACAAGGGTGATTTAAATTTACGGTTAATTCAAAAAAGTAAATGTAACGGGAAAAGTTATTTCAGTAAACATACAGGACGAGATAATAAATCAATATTTAAACTACCAAAAAATACAAATTTTTTGGATACATCGAGACCCGCGAGATATCCCTAGAGTATCTTACTGATAATTAAAGGAAAGGCCATTGAGTCTCAACATACAAAAGGCAAAACCAAACCGGATATCTACAAGGTGTTCATCGAAGATGCGTACAAAATGTTAATTTATCACGATGTCAGAAATAATTTCGAAAAAGTTTACTTGATTCATTGAATTCTTAAAATGGGAAGGCTGTGTCTAAATATCAGACCATTTGTCTACCAGACCTGTTTGTCTTGGAATTCATTCTATTACATCTCTAACAACAGATTAGGCCCGTTGCACACTTGACCTATGTTTTTTGACTGATGTGAGCTATGTTTTCATTTTACAGCTTCTCGTTTGGGTTTTCAAAACTCAAATAAGCGAAACATTGTAGATAAATTTGAGATCAACCCAGTTTGTACAGCAATATATTTAGATATTTTATTTTCGTCTTGAAGATAAATAATTAGCTCGCATAGCTCGAAAAATGAGCGATTCGAGCTAGGTTTCAACCCCGCAGATTTAAATAAATAAATCAGCGCGTACGAGTGGCTCCACGAATTCGGTTTCACTTATTTCGGGTTTGAAAAGTAAACCAAGGAGCTGTGATCTCAAAACATAGCTCACTTCGTTTAAAAAGATTAGCTCAAGTGTTCAACGAACTGTAGAACTAATGTAGAATTATTTTCTGATTTGACCCAATAAAGTCAGCTAAACTATGATGAAAACCATTCAAAATTAAAAAATAGTTTAGTTCAAAATTCAGTTATATAAAATAAATACGAAAGTATTCTTCCAGCGATGCAGCAGTAGTGAAAACAGTTGAGAAAAATTAGGGAATGGGGTTTTACTGAAAGACTAAACAGAACACGCATACACAGATTATAAATCTACTTCTGTTCTAACTGTGCATATAGCACCAAAAATAATTCTTCAAAATCGGTTTGCTTTCTAAGGTTATTGCTTAAAATTTTGTTAATTGTTTGTTTAAAGTTGCAGTAGGAAAAATTTAGCCTTGCCACATGCACATAACACTTCAAACCGCTCCAAAACAAAATGAAACTACTAATCTTCAGTTAAACGAGGCTTAAGCTTCCGGATCATTTACTAAATAGTAATGATAATACACGCATTTATAAACCATGTTTTATAAATAATCAACCTTGATAATCAATTTACATTTTTAATAATCTCATTTGTTAGTCAAATGCATAAATTATAGAAAATAAAAATAATTATTTAAATCGATTGAAAAATTGTAATAAATTATCGTGAACAATATAATAACAGATTAAAGTGTCAGATTATCAAAGTCCTACACCCGATTTGACCCATTATTTTATATCCAATCGTATTCCTCGCATGTATGGGTTTGTCATTTAGTGGCGGCGTGGCTACGGTGTACGTTTTTCCAACTTTATTATATAACTTTTATAAATATGTAGTTTGTTGTTCCTTGAGAATTTCCTGCTTGTTTCGTTGTGCTTATATGAAAATTTGTATTATTAATTTTCGAAATTCGATTAAATTTTATCGCGCATCGTTTTCTTTAATGGACCATTTGCTTAGTTTTTTGGGATAAAATAGTTAATCGAAAGATATTAATTTATAATTCAATGTTAGTTAGAAATTAAGATTATTAATTAGTTAATTATTCAAAAATTTATTAATTTGTTGTTTTAATGGTTTTGTTATAGAAATTATCGATATATTATTATAATGAATTATTGTGCTTCATTTGAAATTAATTCAATTGCACAACTCTTTCGATAGCGTGTGGTGTTGAGGAATGCAATCGACAAGCAACTGCATATAACGATTGTTATAGTTGACATAATTATAATTTAATGGCGAAAGATAGAGCTACTATAGGGCAAACAACTATATTCGTTGCATGGGGTAGTAAGATTCAGATATTTTTTGTTTCTCAATGGTTTCTATATTCCTTTTGGTTTTTAAAGTATAGTTCACAATTGATATGTAATTGTCTTTAGTTGTTCAGTAACTGCTACTGCAACAAATGCTAAAAAATGTCGAAATTGGAATTGCAAGCAGTTATTGATCCTAACCAAGGAAAAGTGTTATAAGGCGATTTTCGCTACGGTAGACTATCTGGCGTCACTTTACCTGAAATGAAGCTGAAAGTAGTCGACTTACCTGAAAGTTGTTGATGCCTTAAAAGAAACTACATAGTTTCAATAAGCTAGAAGAGCTCCGAAACAGCTAGTCCTCGACATTATGGTACTCAAAAACCATTGCAAGATAAGTACCTAGATTACTCACACGAAACACTCAGCGTTTCAAGTTACATGCTTTACTTCCCAACACCTTAAATTTGTTTAAAAATTCACTAATTGCATACTGCTTATCACTGTTTACTAACTGATTTTTACTATTCACTTTTATTTTTGCTCTTCTTTTTTTTACTTCTTAACTTGCACTGTTCGAATTTCCAAACCCAATTGTTGAGAAATGTGTCGGCTACTGCCCGGGCCTCCTTACTCACAATCGAATTGGCTTCCACCCACTTGCTGAAGTAGTCAATACACACCGCAGTATGTATCGATTACTATCTTTTGTGTTTGGAAATTGGCCGGCAATACCCATTGCTACCCAGTGCTCCAGCATTAGTTTGCTGCGTTCTTCATTTCTCCCAAGGTTGTGGTCCCTTACTCGCAGTACCACACTGTCGGCCTCATTTTCAATGCCCTTACGGCAGTTGACCCAATAAACCCGGTGTCTTATCTGATCCAAGGGAATACTAATATTGCCAGCCATTCCCTTACTGGTCCAATTGACTCATCCGTTTTGTGTCCTCCGTTCAAATGTTCTCGATTTCAACCTTATTATGATTCAAACTATTAAATAAGCCCCTACCGTTCGACAAAAGGTGAGCCCACTTGTAAGTTATGGTTAAAATTACTCGACGTGAAACTTCACATCCAAGGTTGGACCTATGTCAACAACGTAACCTTCAAATATTAGCGATTTTGTATCAGCATCATATATTTTTTTCTTGAGAAAATTTCTTGGGAAGTTTTGTGCCGAATAAGCGTCATTTGTAGAAATTTTTGATTTATTTCTTCAATAAGATGAAGATTATGCAGCTGAGGCACATCGATTGATCGTAGAAGCATATGGTTGGGCTGCCTTGTATTTCATTTAATTTTTTTCTGCCTTGTATTAATAAAATTTTCGGTTCTTTCTGTTTCTGATGGTGAATCCTGCAGTGAAGTTGATCGCTGAAGAGGAAGCAAACTAGGAGGACACGAGAAGGTAGGCCAGGTGGGGCACTGGAATGAATGTGACGAGGAAGAGATGGGACCAGTAACAGCCAGCACCGTGCGGAAGACGAGTTCAAACGATGTATTAATCACTTATAGATGAGGTAATTTAGCGTTGCTGTATAATCCCACGGTGCAAAAAGGATACTGTTAAAATTAGCCGAAAGTTTCCAGCCGAAAGATAATGCAGATAGTGTCTTGAATACAGCAAAAATCAGTTATGAACTCGAATTTAGGAGAATTTAGGATCGGGTTACATCATTCGGGTGAAGGAGAAATTATTTTAGTTTATAAGAATTTAAAAATCGATAGGAGCGAGAGTATAAAGAGAGTTTAAAAATAGTCAAGACACTATCTGCATTATCTTTCGGCTGGAAACTATCGGCTAACTTTAATAGGGTGCAAAAAGGAGGATCTCCAGAGAACAGCGCTAGATATAAAAGTAACGATATACAAATAAAAAGTTCTCTCAAAATTTCTGCTTTGTGTGTGACCGTAAATTCTCGAGAAAAACACAGGACAAAAATACAAATTACAAAACTTCAACTTCAAGGTTTATTGTCAAAAATGTCCAAATTGTGTTATTTTACTTTAAAATAAATAAAGTATAAATCAAATGAATCGATCTTCAGAATTCTTTTACTGTTTTGGCCTTCATTTTTATTTTTTTCAGCGACCCAAATATTATTCATAAAAGAAAATATACTCCCGTTGGTGCATTTGACGCCGGTTAGGACATGGTGAACTGTACGACTTTCAAAATATTTTTATAAGAAATCTTGTTTTCTTCAAAATGAGTATGTGGACGTAACCCATATTTCTTCCGCAAGTATTTGGTTATTTACCCATACTTGAATTTATCCATATTTTATGTAGTTCTTAATGCAGGCAACCTTGTCGAAAACAATAAAATTTTAGATTATGCTTTTTTCTAAAATAAATCTAAGTTTGCTTTGATCTTTCTCCTTAAAGGCATTTCACGAAGCAACACCCATTACAGATTTCAATTTCTTGAAACACAAGCGGATGCCACTGGTAATGGGGTAATCGGAATACAATTTGCTATTTTCGCCGGCTACTTTAATCATCTTTTCAAATTTGTATGCAAGTTTTCTATTATTTATTTACCTACTAGTGAATAATTCTGTATCGATTCACCCAGTCGGAATTTTGCCCTTAGTAGGAGGAAAATATTATGTTTCTTAATGTGAAAAAAGATAAGAAATTTGAAAAAATGATTAAAGTACCGGTGAAAAATTTTAGTAATATAAAGACTTGCAAAGCAAATTGTATTCCGATTACGAAAATTTCCACCGATTTCAAAAAAAGGGTCCCTGACTCTGCGCTAAAAATGTTTTAATATTGTAGGACATTTTGCCTTACTGAGAAAATACTCTTTTAAAGGTTTAAATTATTTTATAATCCATTTGAGAGTTTTAATGTTTGCTATCTAGTTTTAATGTAAACTAGTCACTAGAAGTTCGTAACTTCTACTTTGTTATTATCATAAATTCTAATTCTTTGAACTGTTGAACTCTGACTGCGTAAATATAAAAATGAATAAATTATTACAACAACTTTAACATCGATCGGAAGGCATTCTTTTGCAGTCTGAATGCAATTATTCAAAATGTGGACAGCGCAATTCAACCTAATTAAAATATACCCATTAGGTGGATGTAGTTTATGAAACAAGATGGTTTTATCACCCCAAGTTGAACCACTAAAATTGTAATTAGTGTTATCCGCGCAAATCGCGAGTAATTTATCGTTTAAAATGTAATCGCACCAATGGACCGAAGCGCTTAGAATAAAAAACTTATTATTTCTTTTTATGACGTGAACTATCGTGACATACTTTTTTCGGGATGACTCGGTAAAAAATATTTCGTGTCACGATAGTGAAATTTTTTTCAGGATGATATATAAAAGATTAGTGATAGGATTTGAATTTTAGTGTTGTAATCGCGTTTTGTCGGGATATTTTTCTGGTTAGAATCACAGACTTGACTGAAATTTGTTGTTTGTATTTTTTTCGGGATAACAACAAAAATAAAAATGTCATGATATTAAAAATGTCATAATAGTCATGATATGACACTCAGGGCGGCTGTTCGAATGCGAACTTTTGTGCGAATATTTAGAATCACACTTTTCAACCGATTTATTGAGCAGTATGTAGCTCGCAATTTTATTTTATTTTATGATTAGGTTGATCGTCCGCGAATATTTTTCTTAAAGTTAAAAATATTTTATCTACTATGGGCGTAATTTGATTAGTGGAAAAGTGTGATTCTAAATATCCGCACAAAAATTCTCACTCGAACAGTCGTCTTCAAAGCTAGCGTAATATAGTAAATTTTTCGGAATGATACTGAAAAATGTCGCGATATTCGTTTTTTAGTGTTGCCATCGCACTTCTTCGGAATATTTTTCGGGCTAACTTCACAGACATGTATGGGACCGTAAATGCAACGATAAACAATTTCGGAGATATATGAAAACTTTTTGTTCACGTAATTAGGGTGTGGCGCTAAGGAGGAGCTCAATTAATCAATTAAGAAACAATAATCGGGAGATGTACCAAAGTGGAATTCGGATAGAAAATTCCGGTGAGAAAAATCAACAGTAAACGCAGCAGAAAAATGAGGCTCAGAATTATAGACGGGAACAATTATAGAACAGAACAATGATATTTGTGGTAGTGCACTAGACACAGGAATAGAGACGTCTGTTCGCCAAGGACCTAGAAGATGACCTTTGGCGAAATATGAACAAATGGGTTAAACGATTAGAGAAATGCGGACGGCATTACCGGAGCTATCAAGCAGCCCCAGGATCTCGTCAGTAGTGTTCTTCAAGAAGATGATCATAAGAAAATGGTGTTCTGTGTAGGCCATAACCAGTAATTTATTATAATGTCCCAGTGAGTTTTGACTGATAAATGGAGCACGTACTAAAACGGAGAATATGTCGTGTATATTTAAACGACATAATCATTGTGGAAAATATTTTGAAGAAAATGTAAGGAACTCAGCAGAGGTCGTCGAACAAATACAACTTGCCGGATTACCATAAAAACAGATCTAAAATAATACTCACTACAGAGCAGCGGTAAAATGTTGCATACGGACGCCAAGTAGCCGCCATTGGTCAATTCGCAAGCAATGAGGGAAGCCATGAGGGAGTAGCCAAATCAAATATTGGCTGTAGTGGAGTGTTTGGATTACTTTCACAAATACCTTTATGACAAAAATTTTATTTATGGATAAACCAATAAGATGATTGCTAACGCATTGTGAATGCTGACGCATTATCAACACGGTCATGTCATGTTGAATGGAAACACTGCGTACGACTGTTAATAACAGAGGACATACAGGATGTGGAACTTATGCAAGTGCTATCCAATGAGAAATAGACAGTTATATCAACCCGGAAAGACCAGTTACTAAATCCGAATTTTTCATTAATACTGAATTATAAATAAATGACCCGTCGGCCAACATGAAGTGAGATTTCAAATAAGACACCGCTAGTGAAGGCCTATTGGGCTCTATAGAAAAACCTACTTTTATAAACAAGTACGCGAAAAACTTGGTTGGCAAAGTCAAACAATTATTAAAAGTGGTGCCGAAAATAGAGCTAATCAATACTTGAGGAGAATCATGGAAGAGTAACTGGAGACCATTTTGGAATAAATAAAAGGCTCACAAATATTCGTCAACGACTATATTGATTCAGATGTTGGCCAGTTTGGTTTCATTCGAGAGGTGTGCAAGGAGTGTGGCAGAACCATTCTGTATGACGGATAACGGCAAAATAGTTTAGCAAATTATCAAAGGCCTGAATTAACAGCCACTGTTGAGTGTCACTGGACATTCACTGGTGACCCAGGAAAAAATTTTGGATTGTTCATATTCGAGGAAATTGTCCATTGTGCAGCATAAAAATAACGAAAGCAACGCCTTGCGTCCTCAGATCAGATGGTATGGTGGAAAGAATTAACAGAACACTGCAGGATGGTTCAGCAAAGGTTATGAATAAAAATTAATGCGACTGGGAGGGACACAAACAGTTGTTCTGATGGCTTATCGATCAGCAGTACACGACGCTACCAGAGTTACACATAGATAAAAGTTTCGGGTTGTTCTACCTACGGATAACTCGGTTAGTAAGCCATCGAATGAAAGCTATGACATGCGTTGAAGCAACTAAAGTTCCAAGGGTTGAGAACTGGTTAGACTTTATAATTTGAAACGTAGGCTAGTGTTATATCACCGAAACTCCGGTATGAGAGGGGTCATTTATTGCATCATCAAGACAAATGACGTAGTTTACAGAATAAAGCAAGGAAAACCCAAGGTAGTAAGTGCACTTGGAATGATTGGCGCTCAAGATTAGCGGTAGTTCAATCCGAAATGAACAGGCTTAAATTATGCTACAATTTTATCTTTTATACTTATTGGTGGTCAGCTGGTTAATAGGTTATGAAATAAAAGATATCTATAAAATTAGTGGCGTCTATAGGTTTTAGTAGTAGTATTAGTAATTTTATAATATAGGTTAGTCTGGAACAAAACTTTTGCGAACGTTATGGTTGCATCAAGGATGTTCACCGTGTGAAATAAATTGCGTGATTTACTATAAATTGTGTAAAGTGAAATAATAAATGTTTGTGGTTCTATAATTCTTGTGACACTATTTTCAATATGTTTGAGGAACATTGAGAATTATTGTTCTAAACCGTCAAACTTATAGTGTATGAGGGGTGAATTAATTCGGAACAATACTGATGAAAACTAGTTGTAAAAATTATCACGTTGGCTTAGGCTATAGGAAGTACCGATGCCGAAGATAAATCGTAAATCAGAATTTCACAAGCGCATTGGGGCCTAAATCTATTAACTGATGCTTATCGAATACTGAAAGTAGATATTTATATATCAAATGCGAATCCCGCAGTTGGCTATAAAGTACAACGATATTGTCCAGCAAGTCTAAGATTGCCAGGACAATTGATGAAGAAAAACAATTTACTAAAGATTCGCACTATGTGGTTTACACACTATTTCAGATTACCGAATGATTTTGTGAAAGAGGGTGAGGATTAGTCGGGCCAATTAAGAAGGTGTTTTTATGCGAATATCCTACGATTTGTGTATCCTACATACGTAGCGGATCTTTCAGCTGAATTATTTTGAGAATTTCTTCCCGGCTCTAGTTTGACTCATTTATAAGTCTTATACCATACATAATTCAGCTAGAGATCATTGTCATATTAAACAATATCAAAGTTACCATCATAATATTAAATAGGTTTCTTTGAAACGCCATTAATTCACTAATTATGTCTTTGGGCACATTTGCTATAGCGCACATCAACCGTTTTTCGCGTTATATCAAACTGGATTTTTTTTAATTAATTAATAAACAAAACAAATAAATTTGTTGATATTTTTTTGTATTTTGAATCTTTTTGTGGTGTAAATATATATTTATAATATATTACCTCAAGCTTTGAACCAACCAAAAATAATTTTGTTTACCATAACCAAGTTCTTCCATATCACACTGGAATTTCTAAAAACACAAATTAAATTATTACTAAATGACGTCATTAAATTTGATGATATGACATATCGACATTAAATAGACTATATAGTTCCTCCAATGTGGTCTCATCTGAATACCAATCAATTTACTATACCGTAAATTTTACGCTTATAAACATTATGATTAAACACACTAACAATCATAATATTATCGACACAATATAGTGACGTATAAATAATGAGGAAACCCCGGCTAGTGCCTACACCTTCCCAGACGGTATGTGACTCACCATATAAAACCGATATTTCAAAAACAAACTTTTTTTGCTACCGTTACCGTTATAAACTAATAAAGTAAACAAGTTGAAGTAATGAAAAGCAAAATACAACAAAAATAAATTTCTGCTGACAAAACGCTGGTTAATGCTATCTCAAAAACTCTAAAAACTTTATTCCTAATAAAACAAAACTTAACGAACTACAAAATTTTTTTATATCGTTGAGCGCATTGCGACCCACCATAAACTAATGTTGCGCTAAAAAGATTTCTGGATAATTTTGATGAAGTGTCACAGTGTTAAATTAGCACAATATGATTTAAGATCAAGGCTATAAATTTACTGTATACGTGACTTTTTAAACGTACAAAACGAATATTTGCCAAATCAACCGTTTATTGTTCATAACGAATAATAATAAAAATGTTTGCCGGACTTTCGCGCGATGCTTATCGATCGAATCATGGTAACATGATCACGGATCGAACTGTCAATATTTTGTTCAGGCGTCGCTGGCGTTCAGGTTGTTGCTGCTATTTTGTTCCCAAAGCGATCATGTCTTGCCATGTATTAGGTAAGTGCTCAGAAATAAATGTATGTGGTTTTTACATCGAATCAAAATAAGAAATACCTAATTAAAAATAAATAACAAGTAAAAACATTAAACAAAACAAAAATAAGTTCATGCAATTTGATTTCAAGGATGTTTGTATAAAAACTAAACCCAACCGACCAATCAGTAACAAGCAACCATTAAAAAGCAAAAAAAAAATCACCGAGATTTTAGAATGCGAACGTCAAGCCAAAGTATATTATAAAACATAACACAAAGTATACGATTTTTTTCATATAGCATTTCGAATGAAAAAAATTTTTTTAGTATACAAGAATTTAAACTTAGAATTAAAGCCTAAGCCTTGGAAACAGTCTATGTCAGACATATAACCAAAGAAACAGGTCTTGAGTAATACAAAAACAAATCTTTGTATCGTTTTTATAGCATGACTCTCACAATACCAATAAATTTGTAATCGCTTGTTATGCTTTTCATTTGTATGACGAAGCTTTCTCGATTATAGGTATTTTGGAAGTCGTATACGATTTAGCAAAAAATATTTTTTTCTTACCTCAAACTAACCGGATAGATGAATATATTTTTATTTTGTTATTACTACTATTATTTTGACTTGTTGTTGCTTAAATAGAAAACAAGTTTGCGGCATTGTTGTTGTAAAATGATTGTGCCAAATTATGTATCTATATCTTTACACAGATCATAAATTAAAGCAAATAAAAAATAATAATTTATATACACATACGTTTGATTTACATACTTACACCGGTAAAAAAAATTTAGCGGTTTGGAATTTTTTTGTTTTTGGGGGTAAGAGATTATGTAACTTTTATATTTAAAGATTGACATTTTGATTTATTGGTTTGGCGAAATGTACTTTGTGTTAAATTAAATCTCGAGAATATTCTTGATAAAAATTCGATCGTTGGCATAAAGATAAATGAGCTTTAAAGTTAATGAAACATGAGTGAGGGTTATAATGCCCCTACTATGGTCCCGAATTACCTGAGGTGTAATTATGATTGTCACTTCGAAATTTACCAGTACTTCCTGGGCCGAAAATGTCGATTAATGATTTGAGATCGTACATGAATGCTAACCGGCCGGCATCAACCACCTAACGAGTATCGTCGCAAAACCTAAATCGCCGTTCCACAATTTCATATAAATAATCGGTGTAACAAACATTTTTTAGATTTTTCACGTAAGTTATTGTAAAATACTGTAAATATGTGTAATATGGTAAATATGCAAATCAAATGCGAATTTTTAATTTTGTCAATATTTAAAATCTCTCACTTAATTTACGATTAATTAAATTTATTTAATAACCATGAAACATTTATTTGGTGTTGTACCGAATAAAATTGAAAAGATTAGTTCACATACATAAATAGTAAAGGCTAGTATATGCAGCTAACGTGAAATGAAATTTGCACTGGTCTCCAAAATTAAGCAGATAAATGTTCCATGAAAAATTATTTTTAGAATTTTGTAAAATTTTGGAAAGCAAGAGGCTCGGGCGTGGTAAATCTCATGAAATAAGCCGTGTATCATTAACATCGTGGGGGTAGGAGTTCTTATGAATCATCCTCTCGAGCACTAACATGAATTTTCGGATAATTTTATTTATCAAAAATTTGATTGTGTAATTGTGACATTTATTAAAATAAATCTTTTAAAACTAGAAAATCTTTTTATTATTAAAAAAAAACATCTTTTAAAATTATAAATAATAATTTCATATATCTAAATATATGTTTGAAAATTAAAAACTATTTTTTTAATTTTATAAACAAACTTTGTTAAAACATTTTTTTAAAATTTAAAAGATATTTTTGCCTAAAAATTATATGTATATTTTTTTGATTTTATACGTATATATTTTTCATTTTTACAATTTTTTTTTCTCAGTGTAATCACTGGTAATGGTACCTTAGTGTGTCCCAAGAATTTTTTTAAGTTCTATTCTTTAAGTGCTTGGTCTTTGTATCCATCAAAAACTTTTACGGTATTCCGGTACGCGACAACTTGGCGATAGTTAACTCGGCGACGGTATAAACTTAGTGATGGTCCACTCGGCGAAACCAACTCGGCGACGACAAACTCGGCGTAGGTCAACTCGGCGACAACCAACTCGGCGATGGACAACTCTGCGACTACCAACTCGGCGATGGTCAACTCGGCAACGACCAACTTGGAGACGGGCAACTCGGCGACGGATAACTGGGCGATGGACAACTCGGCGACGGCGAACAAATTGAAAAAATCAAAAATGAAGATTCTTAAATGAGTTTTGAAGGAGTTCTGGAATATGACGACAGTCGGTCATTTTTTAACCGATTATATTGGATGGAAATGGGTATATTCGATGAAAGAAGATTCTAAAATAAGTTTTGGGAGAAGTTCTAGAATATGGCCACCTGGGACAGAACTCGGTCATTTCTTAACCGATTATGATCGGATTGGGTATATTGGCTTTTATTGTACAAACCTCATCCGAAGATAAGGGAAACATAAACAGAGAAAATTTTGTCATTACTATCGACCAAAATCGTTCGAGTCAGAATTTGATGTCGAACGGATAATCAAGGAGGCTGGGAAATTCGCCGATGAAGATAAAACCTATATCTGTCGATGATGCAGTAGACTGGATGGTTGAGGTATAATTGATTAAGTATTTTGTTTTTTTTCTGAATGAAACGATTGTAATCTAGGTATAAATAATTAAATAAGAAAGATGGACATTTGGATTTTCTGTTTATTCTTTCAACTCTTTGCTAAAATAATCGAGTATTTTTGATTTTAACACACATACGCTTAAATTCTAATTTAGTGGGTTTTATTTTTTAAATTCCAAAGACAGTCTATATAGTGTAGGCACATTTAAGTGATATTTCCGAGTTAACTTACATGGTAACGGTTCCAGAACTTCTTCCAAAACTCATTTCAGAAACCCACGACCATCCAATATTCTCACCCCATCATAATCGGTTAGAAAATCACCGAGTTCCGTTTCAGGTGGTCATACTCCTAAACTTCTTCCAAAATTCATTTAAAACCCCATTTCCATCCAATCCACTCAATCCCATCATAATCGGAGTTCCGTCACTGGTGGCCATATTCCAGGACTCCTTCCAAAACTCATTTTACAATCCCATTTCAAATTTAGAATTCCACCAATACATGGCCGAGTTTAATAAAGTTTCATGAACCAAAGACACTTTAATATTTCATTTAAAACAGTTATTAAAAAATGAAGTCACTCGTACCAATGGTGTACCCGAAATCAGTCTTTTTTTTCTTCTTTCTTGATTTTTTTCCACCGTCGCCGAGTTGACCGTCCCCGAGTTGGTTGTCGCCGAGCTTACCGTCATCGAGTTTACCGTTGCCTATTTGAATATCGCCGAGTTGTCGGTCGCCGAATTGTCCATCGCCGAGTTGGCTTCGCCGAGTTGGCCTGTTTCGTGGTATTGCTATTTAATATCAAGTTATTAAAGTTTACTTACGGTCGTTTTCATGAAGCCATTTTGAAAAATTGACAGGTGTAATTGTTGTGGCCAACACTTCCTTTTACGACTAATGTACACATATCTCAAAGACTCCACACTTAATTTCAAAAGCGGAAAATTGAATTTATCTGATTTGTGATGAAAATTGCCTTGTATAATTAAAAATCATTATTCTTACTTAAATTTCAGAAAACTAACAATATCAGCCTTTGTTAAAAAATTTAATTTTTATTGCAAAAATCGAAAAATCGTCTACGGAAGCTGTCACTTCTGGCACACATACATATGTCCACCACATTTCGCATGGATCTCCCAATTTAGAGATGCCGAATTTTTGTGAAACAAAGTTTTTTTATTAAAACCCACCATTTCCAGTCAAATTTAAAATATGATCTGAACTAATTTTGTTTGAAATCTAATCTTAAATCTTTGTATGAAAAAAAATCGTTTTTAATCGTTTTTCGAAACTCTTCAAAATGTTTGCAAACAATGAAAAAGCTCCTAGGGAATCTGCCAATTCCGGTGAACCAAATACTCTCGACCAAAAATTGCTGAGATTTGCGGAGACTAAATTTTTACTGAAAAACAGTTTTTTTACAAAAATCATCATTTCCTCCTAAACTTTTGAAAACTGATCTAGAACGGTATTGTTGCAATATTAGTTAAGAATCTGTTCATAAATGTTTTCTTGTGCCAGGTATTATTTTCAAACATGCTAAAATCTAAAAAATTTCCTATTGAAGCTGTCACTTCCCGTGGCAAAACATAAAAGCTCCTCTTGACAAAATGTGGAGCTTAGGCATGTAGTTTCATCCTGATCAATCAGTCTAGCTGAGCTGTATAAGGACCGAATTTTTGTTGAAAAACTTTTTTTTTTTTTTCAAAAATCGTCATTTCCGCTATAATTTTGGAAAACTGATCTAGAACGGTATTGTGCGAATTCTATTTAGAAACTTTTAGTTCAATATCGTTTACCATATAAATTACATAATTTTCAAAATATAAGCATCAATCGAAAAAGCTTCTATGGAAGCTGCCACTTCCGCCCGCTAGACCGATTTCGGACAAATATTCAAACTATCGACATTCGAGTTTCAAATTCATGACACTTCTAGATCGTGGATGGTAAGGTAAATATCATCATAACTGTATCCTGCCGGGAACTATCGAAAGTCGGATCTTTCAACTATCCAAAAGTATAAACGTGACCCTGTGAACATTTCTGGGATTTCTGTTATTTAATTATTTTTACAATAAATCGGGCTGCTGGCCTATTTGGGAATGTCAATTGGGTAAAATTTCAATTGGTGAAAATACCAAAATTTCGGGTTTGTAACGAAATCCCGGTCAAAATCCTGATTTTCAAAATCTTGGTTTTGTATGGGATTTATATCCCGATTATTAGGAAATTCCGGTTTGAATTTCTAAAAATTGACATGTGGGAAAATGGGACTGAAATGATTTTTTGACAAAATTCCAAAATGAGTTTGCGATAAAGCTCTAGAAAATGGCTAATAGGGGCGGAATTTGGCCATTTCTTAACAGATTTTGTTTAAATTCGATATGTGTGATGGAAATGGAATTCTAAAATGATTTTTCGATAAAGCGGTCAACAGATATGGAACCAGGCTATTTCTAAACCGATTTTGTGGAAATTCTACACGTGCGATGGAAATGGATTTCTAAAATGATTTTTTTATAAAGTTCTGTAATAAGGCGGATAGGGATGAAACCTTGCCATTAATTAACCGATCATGTCGAAAATCGACATGTGGAATCTTAATGGGATTTTAAAGTGATGTTTGATAAAGTTCTGGAATGTTGTCATTAGGGATGGAACAAGGCCATTTCTTAATCGATTATGTTGAAATTCGTCACGTGCGATGGAAACGGGGTTTTTAAATGATTTTTTGATAAAGCTGTGGAATATGGTGAATAGAGATGGAATTTGGCCATTTGTTAACCGTTTATGTTTAAATTTGACAGGATCTTAATGGGATTATTAAATGATTTTTTGATAAAAAGCTCTGCGTATCTGGACAAAATGGCGATATATTTCAGAACTTAGTCAAAAACTCATTTTAGAATCTTATTTCGATCACACATGTCGAATTTTATCATAATCTGTCAAGAAATAGCTAAGTTCTGTTGCTAATAGCCATATTCTAGAGATTAAGCAAAAAATCATTTTAGAATCCCATTTAGACCTTACTTGTAGAGTTTCAACATAATCAGTAAAGAAATAGTCAATTTCCATCCCTATCAACCGTATTCTAGAACTGTATCAAAAAATCAGTTTTGAATTTGAATTATTCACTTAGAATAAAACTAGTAAAACTGATCCTTTATTCCCGACATGTTTTTGAACCCCGCTCTGCTGGAATTTTTTTCTAAAGGCTCTCGGAGGGCTAAACAGAGAGGAAGGAGCGATGCGACTTCCCGCCTGCACGCGAGTGTTATTGAAGCCTCTACAATTCGGTATGATATCAAAGGGCTGAATATCGAAGGACCGAATGCCAACTGGAAAAATTACGAAGGGCCAACTGTGTCGAAGGGCCAAATGTGTCAAAGGGGTTACTTATCGTTTTTGGAAATATAATTTTTTTAATTTGTTTTCAGGAATATTTCGTAATTTTTTTATGAAGTATTAATGAATTTGTGGGATATAACTGGAAAAGTAAAAATGTCTCTACACAAATTAAAAATCATCCTAATTTGATTCTGTTCACCACACTCATAGGGACACTGTTTGACTGATCTATCTGAACACCTAAAATGAAATAAAATGAAATGGTGAAATAAAATTTGAAAATTTATTAAAGTTCATGGAACTTCTATAAGTATTCTGTATGGCAGTAAATATCATCATAAATGTTCATTTCAATGTTAGATTTTCATCTTCACTATCCTAAAATACATTTAGTCATATAGATGAGACTCCGGGAACATCTCTAGGGTCGGAAATATAAAAGGAGAAACATTATCTGAAATAGAATTAAAAATTTCTTTATTAAATTTTATCACAATTTTCTCGTGTTTATCTCAAATTATTAGAAAATTATTTGATCTCTGAGCGACACTATTAGGGACTCAGGGACTTCTCTAATATATAAACGTTAAAGATTATCAAAAAAAATCAATTTCATTACAAAACAAATCCAATTGGAATATTTTTAAATTTAACTGTGTACATTTTTGCTATTATTTCTGGTATGTATATCAATATCAACATAAGTCCCGAAAACAACACTCATGGTTTCTAAGGCCAAAAATTCAACTAACTTTTTGTAAAACTGTCTTGTAAAATCAAAAAACATTGTCCCTGCTTAATTATCGAAAAACCAACCAGATTAACCTTTGTTGGTTGAAAATTAATCTTCAAATTTTTTTAAATATTATAATTCTTCGTGGTTTTTTGTAAATGAAAAACTATTCAACATTATTGCAAAAAATTAAAAAGCTCCCTTTGAAGCGGCCACTTTCGGTACACAGATTTCCATCAAATTTCTCAAGGAGCTCAGAATTTATGGAAAATGTAGAGGCGAAATTTTGGTGAAACAAATTATCAACTTACATCAGGTAAAGTTTAAAAAATTTCCTGAACAAATTTTGTTTGAAATTTAATTTACAATTTTTGTATTTTAATCATTTTCTAAAAGGTCCTATGAAAGTTGTCACTTCCGGAGAACCGATGTCGGCCAAAAATCACTTGCATTTCCCAATTTTTTAAAATTATTAAGTATGAAGCTTCATCCCGATCAATTAATACGTATGTGACCGAATTTTTGCTGAAAATAGTTTTTTGAGAACAATTGTTATTTCCGCTTAAATTTTCGTAAACTGATATGGAACCGGTGTTGTTGTAAAATTATTTTCCAATATTTTAGCTAATAGTCTTTTTTCTCGTAAATGATATACTTTTCAAAATATTTGCAAAATATACGAAAAAGCTCCTATGGAAGCTGTTTCTTCTGGTGGACCACTCCTCAGCTTAGGGTACCCAGAAAGGTACGAACGTCGCCATGTGCACCTATAGGTAGTCGGTACTGGGGACCAAATGCCAGGGGTATATCTTGGCAATAATAAGCAATACCTGGGATCAAGAGTAGCCCCTGAAAAACTAAGAAAGCTGTTTGCAACAGGACGGCATAAAGTTTCATTGTTGAGAGTTACATTCTGGCGATCCACAAACTCATATTCCTATGGTTAAAAAAAAAATACCCGATCTCAAAGACTTCTTTATTGCCAAAAGTATAAGCGAAAATTACATATACCTAGAAATCAGCGAGAGGATTATGTCAAACCACACACCTGTTATTATGACAATCACTATTGTCACTATTCTGGCTTTCCTTGGGAATAGGGAATTGGGAGAAATATTTTCATAGCACAGGGGAGGGAATATGTTTGGTGTAAATATTTTCAAAACAAAGTTGAGCTCGAAACAGAACAAGTGCGTCATCGACGAGCGTCGAAGATTCAATAAAAAACATCGCCGTGATATCGCTGAACAGAACGCGAGCGTCAGCGTATGGCGATAATAAAACAACAACCACAAAAGGCATAACCGCGAAATATTTTATTTATGTCAAAATGGATTCTAAAAGTTAGCATACTCGGCTAATAAAAATTTAAAAATTATAAAAATTGTTTATCTTTTATGTTTTTGGCACTTGACGTTGGGGCGTTACCAACGTAAACAACAATTTGCAACATTAAAACATGCATGTCGTAAAACATGCACGTGCATTGCATATTTTCGGTGTTTTGTAATATGACAGGCGATTTCGCTCGTCGCCTTCGTTTTTGTTCTGTTTTGAGCTTTAAATGTGAAAATGTTTTTCCGTATAAAAATTTTGTGGGAAAAAACGTTTCCCAATTAACTTTATTTTAAAAATTTTTGCACTAAACTTATTCCTTCAGTAGGCCAGAAAAATACAATTAGGGCCGGAACTACACTATAAAAGATCTTTGACAAAGGTGCTTTATAAAACATTTTATCAGTTTTCTTTGGTAGTGTAATATGCATGTTTTTTTATAATTTTTGACATATTGCTTATTCAAAATGGCGACCAAATCCAATTGGACGGCACAAACCACAAAAATATTAATTCAAGAATATACGAGGCGAAGGAATTTTACTAGAAAACGAAGTGTGGCTATTAGTCTATCGTTTAATAACCGGCGAAATTTTGTGGACAATAAAATTAAATGAATTGCCATCCATTCATAAATATCGGGTCTGCCGCTATTTTAATAAATTTTACTGGACACTTTTTAAATCTCGTCTCGATACTCAGGGTTTCACCCGCATTCTTCTTTTCTGTTTCTTTTTTATTTTTATTAACGATACAATTATAAAAGCGCTAAATGTTGCTGCTATTTTTACTGAAGTTTGAGGAAAATTTTCATAAAATCTTTTATGTAGTGTAATTTTCAAAAATTATTTGATCAAAAATTGTTTAAAAAAAATTGATACAAATATTTCATAAAATACCTTTGTCAAAGATTTTTTATAGTGTAATTCCGGCCTAAGACAAAAATGCTTTTAAAATATTTTTCTCAATTCCCTATTCCCAGGGAAAGCCAAAGTAGTGCCACAAGTAAGAAAATCGGACTATACGAATTTTTGTCTTGTGGTTTTTGGTTTGGTATAGGTGTCATGAATATTTCAGCGACTTTCCGTGGGTCTAGAACGTGTTTAAGCCTGAATACTGTGTCAGTCTTGAGTGGATATTGTTAAAAAATAAATTTTGAATCTTTTAGATTTTAATCATTTTTTGTAAATGATATAATTTTCAAATTATTTACAAAAACGAAAAAGCTCCTAAGCTACCACTTCGGAACGTTTTTCGAATGGAGTACTGATTTTGGAAACAAAATTTAATTATTTGCACACTTTGTTCAACGCTATCGTCTTATGGATATTTGCTATACACTACTGAATAATTAACAACAAATTTGTCAGATGTTACTTTAACAAAGTGACTGCTCTACATATATCCCTTTTGTGTTTTACTAACACAATTGTGTGGGTACGGCAAAAGTACCATGTCAAAAATTTATTTTTGTATGTGTTTTGAACCAACTTACATATTTGTGTATTCCTTTAAACTTATTTTCTTCCGATAAAAACACTATAAATATACACACCATTGTGTTGGTTGTACTTCAAATCAAGTAAAAGTTTTTATCAAAAACGCCATTACATACTATGATTTTTAACTCCACACATTTGTGTGGTTTGGACTTTAATAGAGCCATTTTTTTTTTTTTTTTTGGATGAAAAAGGGAGATAACCTAACAAATTTCGAGCGTCCTTATTGAAATACCCTTTAGCGGGGATACGGAAATCCTTACGGAAGCCATACGGAAATCTAGCTGAAGCACTTGAGCAGTAATAGTATTATCAGAATTATTCCTGACAATTTAGGTTTGGTAAAATAACCGAAAAATAACAATAAACGAGTCTCAAATATTCCCGAAAACCGCCCTCCCTTGATAAATTATAATGCTCGCACGATTATAAATGCGATGCTCACACGTAATAGTATATTACAATTGTATACTAAGCCAAGCCTTCCATAGAACTCGTTTTTCTCATAGTCTGACAACAAAAACTAAAAATTCTACAATACAATTTCTAGATTATTGTACTAAATCGTCACATTCACATAAAATTATACAAAAATATTTTTCTTTAATTAAAATGATCCAATTATTTAACAAGCTGAATATTTTAAAGAAATAAATATCAACGCGGCAACCAGCCCCACCTTCTCGATTTAAATAATTTGCTCGTAACTCTGTAATTTTACAAGTATTTATTTTAAATTACCTAAACTCAAATGCCGCTAATGATTCACAGTTCACACACTAATTATTCACCACACACTATACTTGCATCCCTGCATCTTCTGTAGACCGTAAACGTAATTTTGAGTTTTCCACCTTAATTAGCATAAAAATGAATGATTATGAATGGATCAGCTGAGTTTTATTTACAAGATTTTTATTTATTATTCAAAAGTGTATACTAAGTAAAATGAACAATGACTGAATTATAAATTATATATTATAATGTGAAATCGCATGCTTGTAATGATTTTTTCTTTTCATATCATACATATTTCCGATGCATCAACACGATGAGATTGCGATATCATATTAAAACAGAATGAATTGATCTTCAAATATAAATAAAAGATCAATACAATAAGATTTAGGTTAGCGATGAATAATTATACATTTATTATGCTTTTATACTAAACAATTAACATTTTTGTACTTGAACGGAAAATAACTTTTTTTAAGTAATTTTTAGCTGAATCTGTTCGTCGAATGGAGACCGCTGTCAGTTCGAATCAGTTTAATACTATCCGGCCAAGTCATATTTGATACTCTCGTCAACTCCATTATAGGATGTGACTATATGAATGATACGGCTGGGTAATATGGGTGTAAAATATTACATATCCATTTTCTCACAATATTTGAAGCCGCCGCTGATGAAGATGCGATTACTATAACTTTTTACATTACGCACGCGTTGCTAAAGGGTCTTTCTTTGTTAGGTTATAGCAGCCATGTTGTTACAGCAACATCTGTCAAATTTATTGTGAATTGTTCATTAGTGTATGGAAAATCGCAGCCATAACCGACCGGCGCAGTCGACTCATAATGAGGCAGTCAATTTCTTGTTTTTCTTAAGAACTTGACCGTTCTGCAAGTTCAACTTTGAAATTTTGTGAAGGGACTTATAGGTCTGCGCCTAAATAAATTCCAATTGACCCAGGAACTTAAGGTAAATGTCCTGTGTTCGCTGATTGGGCTCCGCAGCAGTTGGAAGTTGACCCAAATTTCGCCAAAAAAAAAATCTTAAGTGACAAGGCCCATTTTTCGATGAATAGATATGTGAACAACCAAAATTGTCGGATTTGGGATGATACCAAACCACACTCGAGATACACCAACATCAAATGCATCCGGAGAAAGTCACTGTTTGGTGTTGATTTTGGCCTGGCGGAATCATCGGTCCGTACTTCTTTCAAAACGAAACTGGAATTGTCATTATCGTCAACGACGAGCGCTACAGATCGATGGTACTGATGATATGTGGTTTCAATTGGACGGTGCTGCCACACAGTGCATATCACGATGGACATTTTTCACGAGCGATTTGACGGTATGGTTATCTCGTGCGTCGTCGTCCTAAACTGGCCACCGAGATCGTGCGATTTAACGCCTTTAGACTTCGTTTGAGCTATCTTAAACCGCAGTTGTATGCGATTGAATTGCTCGTACACTGTACAGTGGAACTCTGACTTTGATCTTATTAATTTTCTCTGCCTTGGTGAGGTTTTTGAAGCAAGAAATGTACATTAAATCAGCATTAACATCAGCAAACTCGCACAATAAAGCTCGGTCTTCACTCGCCTAATTTTGTCATCACGCTAGAATGTCATGACAAAATGTATTTGTATTGAATCTGATCATGCGTGTTACACCGTGAAGTCGTATTCATACGACGGATAAAAGTCAACTTTTCATACAAAATAGTTGAAAAAAATTGAAAAAAAATCTCGCATGTAAAAATGCCAGATTTTCATCCGTCGTATGGATACGACTTAAATTTTTTTAAATTGCTGATGTTTTTATCATGAAGTCGTATTCAGAAGTTTGAAATTTGTCTATATATTTATTTAAAGGTTAGACAAAAAATAGTCTTGTGTGAAAAAATGCACAAAAAATGAAGAACTTCCTCAAGTTCTCTTTGGCAGCTTGGTTTCGTACTGATAAAATATTGGTCTACTCATCAGGTTGCAACGACCAAACTGCAAAAATTCACATCTTGTTTATACCTATAGTATAACACAAGAACATATCGATTTAGCGAATTATATCACCAAATCAAAACTTCAGGAAATTCTCGTTATGTGTGTAAGAGAACTTGAGGAAGTTCTTCATTTTTTGTAAGGGTTGTGTATCTTTTATACAAGACTCTTAGGGGTAAAAATGGGGGGGGGCGTATTTTTCTACTTTATTTTGGAGATATTGTGAGTAGATGGCTTCTTTGTTTCCAATGACTAACAAGTCGTAAACATTGTGAATGTCATTAAAAATAATATTTTTTGTCTATAAAAAAACCGAAACTTTAAATAAAAGAAGTCGTATTCATACGACGGATGAAAATCTCGGGTTTTTACATCCGAAATTTTTTTTCAATTTTTTTCATCGATTTTGTATGAAAAAAACGTGCCTGTTGTATAATTTATGTGATGAAATTGGTTAAAACGATGGGATAGAAAAATCCCGGATTTTCATCCGTCGTATGAATACGACTTGAGTCATGACACTGTGACAAAATGAGTAGAAAATTTGTTTTTTTATTCTCAATTAAACAAAATAGAGAGCATTAAATGTTTTTACGTACATTTTGGTTAATATTTGTGAGTATAAAAATACAATTTTGTCATGACATGGTTTTGTCGTGACAAAATTTTTTGAGTGAAGACCGAGCATACGTATACGAATCATTTCTATATATTGTAGTCAACTCAATTTAATAATAACGTTTATTTATTTATTTTCCGAATTATTTACGATATATAATTTAATTTAATACTTAACTTATATTTACAATAGATGGACTTGTTTATGTTGTATTTATAACAATTATCGGAAAGAAAAAGGGTTCCGGAAAAAACAGCTGAACGAAGAACTTGAACGAGGCAAAACGTTGATTAATCGAATAAATAAAAAATAATAAAAGTAATCTAAAATCATCTGTAACTCATTTCGTTTTATTTAAAAATATAAGCTCACAGGTTAATCGGTGGAACCTTGGCCGAGCGCATATATGTTCCTATCACTGATAACTTTGTTTATCCTTGCAAGAGGAACTAGTGATTACTGCAATCTCGATGATCTTCGTCTGATTGTGCTTTGGCCTACGGCCATTAAAACTTTTTGCACAATTTTTCAACGCTCGAATAGTTTGGTCATTGCATATGAATAATTTTTCAGTCAAAGTAATTATAATGAGCAAAATTGCTATAAATGTATTTACCACAATTCACAGTAAAAGAAAATGTAGCGCAACAGATTAGTGCACACCTGTCAATTTATCAAAATGTGTTACCTGCTCACTTTATCATTGGTATTCATTATACAATCTCACTATGCATCTTATATTTATCCAAACAAAAAGATTAAACACTGGTTATCACTTACCACGGGATTATTTATTGATTAATTGCTGACCGAGACCAAGCGTAACGATACATAAAATTAATAAATAATCAAACCAATAATTACCGTCTACTACTAGCATTAGATCATCTGAGAAAACCCAATTTATTTCAAATTATAGTGTAATTAGAGTAATTTAAAATAATTACAGGTGTCTTTCGACATCATGCAGGTTATGTGGTATTTTGATAAACTGGAAATTACCAGTTCCAAAAAATGTGTTAAGTGGTAATTTTGATAAATAGATACCTAAATCATTATTTCAAACGTAATTGAATTATTGAAATCTTTTATATAAAATAACCTAATCATTTCTTGGGTCACGTATACACTGTATATGGTTTGATATAATTACACAAATTAACTATTAAATTGGGTAATAAACCCGAAGGTAAGAGATTGGCCAAAAATTGTATGTATCACTTACAATGTTTACTTCCTCATATATTTGTAAGCATATTTTAGAATTAATTACGAGGCGGTTTTTCTTATTTCCAATTGAGTCATCAAATATATGTAATTATAGATTAAGAACAAAGTTTACACCTGTCGACATAATACTTTGTAATACATATCTAAAATTATTCACGTTTATTTATTATTTGGGCTATCTTTATTTATTCTATAACCTGTCGCTCCTAGGAAAGACACAAGACATTGTAAAATGTTGCAAAGCTCAACAATATTGTGTGCACACCTCAAATAGGATTAAGAACCTTTTCATAAGCAAGACCGCCAAGGGTATCGTCAACTTGGAACGATTTTAGATTAAGTATCTTTTCTACGATTTTGACATTCTTTTTTTGACGTTCTGTTGCGATACTTTTAATTTCGACACAAAATAATAATCGAAATAACGAAATTCACACTTAAGCGATACATGTCTAAAATTTTATCGTATGGATATTTTTTGACATTTTATAAAGCAAGCAACCTAAAAAGGTTTTTATTTTTGTTCTTTTTGAGATTTTTTTTTATAGTTTAGAATACGTATTTTGTTCTCACTGCCGTCAAATCTCAAACAAAATTGAGCAATGTTCAATTTTTAATTTTTGTCGTACGATAAAAAAAATATGGCGGACATTCAACCAATCAGAGCGATTATTATTTATGTCTGTCAGATTTATTTAGCTTTATGAGTAAAGTTTGCTAAGCCTGAACAAAAAACATGTTGTCTCGCTTGAACTTGAGTTATTAATTCAATTTCTGATAATGTTTAAATTGGTTTTGTTTTAAAAATGCCACTATGGAAAAACAATACCAAACAATTTCGTTTCTTGACTTTTAGACCAGACAATATATTGCAGAAGCAGCTGTTTAAGATTTGTTATGGTCCCTAAGTCACTCCCATGCCGATTTAGAATGCAAATCAATTTTACTTACCGTATTATAAGTTTTGTATTTCATGAACAACTCATAATACCAATTTGATTCACTGAGTTGTGTCTTGAGGTTAGTGACAAAATAATTGGGTTTATCCAGCCATTAATTGATTTTACTCAACTCCCTAAAACTATATTAAAATTTTTTGAAAAAGCTTTGATTTAAACAATAAAAATATGCATAAATTGCCCTATAATACAATTTTATTTAACCTAGTTTTGCTTTATCGTTCACAAACTAATGGGGTTTTCTCACTGATTAATTAGTTGGGCCTATATTGTGAAAATAGCCCATCATCATGATTTTTGAGTTAAATTAGAATGTACCTAATCCACTAGTAATTTAATTAAATGAGTTGTTACAATTATATTCACTCACTAATTAGATTCGTGAATTATTCCTTAAGCATTCTATTTTGATACATTTCTCCTAATTATGACCGAATTTGTTCAATAATTCATTAATTTCGTCACCTGATTAAATAGATTATAAAAATGTTCGTAAACCACTCCTAAACTTAATTTGATAACTTTATTAATTTGGCCAACCAAATAATTAGTTGTGACTACATGCATAAAGGAATGGAAAACTTTCATTGGAAACCGAACTGCTGCAATTCAATTTTGTGTTGAGACTACACTAGAACCACGACTGACCAAAGCCCAATTGATTTGTAAGCGCCCCTCTCAAATTTAAGAATCATACACCAAAAATGTGCTGCGTGGTTGGAAAAGTGAAATTTCCAAAATTACAGTCAACGATTATTTCAACATCAAATTGAGAAGTCCACATGCAGATGAGCATACAATCTATACATTTTCGTTATGTATGTAAAATTGAAACCGAACGACTCCTCTAAATTCGATTAAGTGAAACCAAGTTGCGTTCTAAAAAGTACATTCGTTTACGTGACAATGTGAATCCCAATGGATTGAAACAAATGCTGTTGCAATGATATTTGTTCCCGCATATGACCGCTGAATTAATAGGAATTAAAGAGCTTTTGTTAACTGAACAATCATAATCGGATCATCATGAAATTATATCGGTATTACATCAAGCTTTTGGGGGAGACACGCTGGTGGATGTTTTCCTTTGAATGGCAAAATTGATTTACTTCACTGAAAAAGACACACCAGATCAAATTGCCCAAGTCATTTCAGTCTGCAGAAATACCAAATTTCGACATTGATCCAGACAAGTCGATAATCATTCTGTAACGTATTCACCATTCTCGCAAACGTAAAATGTCGAGTATTGTAATTCGATGAAATCGATTAAGTAAAGACATTTGCAGACATTTACAAAAATGTCAACAAAGGAAACGATATGGTACTTTTTGGAGTTGAAATGCAACTGCATTTATCGATGAAATCGACTAATATCAATTGGGATGCTACACTAGTAGCAATGAAGCAGTATGACGTATTTTATCATTTCCAATCCATGAACGACACCCAAGAGTTGTTCATTTGATAGTGTACCTTGAAAATCAACAGCGCGTGCACTTCACAATATAAAATGAACGAGAGCATTGTCACCGCCGAAAACATAAAACTTGTGCAATGCACCAGAAAAAAATTGTCAAGGCCGAAAACTAAGGTAAAGCAGTTTACAGACATCCGAAGTTAAATTTGGCCAACGCGTTAGACCGTTTTTACACTGTTTATCCAAATAATGCAAAGTTCTTTTACTTGCGACTACTGTTAATCAACGTATATGTAGGCTAACAATCTTCCGAGAATTTAGAAGAGTAAACGGTCAAATATGTGCCAGTTATAATAATGACTCATTAATGACTGAGTCGCACTGAGTACGAGCGACAAGAAACACCGTTTGATGTCCACGAGTTGGGTACATTTGTTCAAACGAATCTTCCGAAATTGGTTTCAGAACAAAGCATAGCAAATGACTAAATTAGTATTGCAATTGCAACCCAAAAAAGCGGATTGTATTTGCAGAATGCGCACTGAGGCATATAGGTAAAACTCTTATTATTTTACTTAGTTTGGTAACCGTAAGATGGAATTGCGACAGTTCTTTTGGATAGTGGTAGAACAGCGCATTCAGCAATGAAATAGCCATTGAATATGTAAATCATTATAAGACACAAAGAAGCAATATCACCAAAACTTCTGGAAGTGGTGAAGTACTCCAATCATACCAACTCATTCTTCTCCGAAAGATTATTCCACCTCGACTTTGCAACAATTCAAGGCGTTCAGTGAAATTGATAATGAACAATATCATTGACACTAGAATTTTTACGAAACACAGTGTGTGAACTAAATTTGAAAAATCCATGCTTCTCACATAACAGCTGAAAGTCGCCCGCTCACGTGTTCGAAAACCTTCTGATTTATTCGTGTATAAGCACCAGCCGGAAACCCCAAAAATGTAGTGTATTTGCAGTGGCATTGAAACGCATGCCAGGTACTCGCACTAAATGTATTATTGCATTAAATTGTAGACCACGCTAACGAAGTCACACACACAACACTTAGTTAAAAATAAATCTTATATTTTTTATTAACATTATTTAATACCAATTTATCAAATCTAATCGTGTTGATGAAATTTTTTAACCACTTATCTAGTTTTTCTCACTTCGCTAAACCTATGCATTGCAAATAGAGCTTATAAAGAGTCTTTCAATAAGGACGCTCAATTTTTAAACGTAAATAAAACAAGTTGCGTGTGAGGTATCCCCTCAATTTTTTTTATTTCAAAGAATATTTTATAGCATTAAGTATGGAATATAACGTCGTTAAAATGTATGCGGCGGCTTTGTTTGGCATTAATTGTTTACGATTTATTCGCGTGGACCCGCGATTTAAGCTAGGTCCAAAGGGAGAAGTCTCGAAGCAATAAATCGAAAGATCTTAGTGGTCAGTTCACGTCGCATATGCAAGAAGCTGCATATCATCGATCTGTAGTGCTCGTCGTTTCCTTTTATGATAATGCCAGTTTTGCTTTGGAAGGAGTATGCGGAACGATGATTCCATCAGGCCAAAATTCACACCAGAGAGTGACATTCTCGCGCCGTGTCGGTGTATCTCGTGTGGATTTGTTTTACCCCAAACCTGCCAATTTTGCTTGTTCAGATATCCATCCATCCAAAAATGGGCCTTGTCGCTAAAGATAATTTTTTGGCCAAATTTGCGTCATTGACAAGTGCTCCAGAGCAAAATCAGCGAAACGGGGCTGTCTTTGGTCATTTACGTTAATTTCCTACGTCAACTCGATTTTATATGGGTGCAGACTCAAGTATCAACGCAAAATTCACCAAATTGAAGTCGCAGAAAGGCCAAGTTCTTGTGAACGATGGAAATTTACTGCCTTGAGTAAACGCTCGCTGCCCGACACGCTCACGCACAGAAACGATGTTTTCAGCAGACCTTGCATTTCGGTGATTTAAAGATGTTGCCTGATTATTTATCGAACCGATTGCCTGGAATTTCACCTCCAAACATCGAATAGTCGACTCGGCAGGACGGTTGTGGCAAGTGTAGAAATCACTGATTTTGAAAATAAAATTTGATGATTTACACGTATTTAGTATATGAAAGCGATCCCGTGTGTATCAATGTGCGATGTTTGCGTTGACATATTTTGCAGCTGTGAAGTGATGAACAACCGATAACTCCATGATTTGGACGAAGACAATTTAAACATAATCTAAGATTTCTAACTTCTAATTTAAATCTAAGATTTCTAACTTCTAACTTCTGATTTCTAATTTCTAACTTCTCTGAATATCATTCTTGTGGCGTGAGCTTCAAAAAATGATGACAATGAGCAATAAAATGCTGTTCATTACAAAGACGGCAGACATTTAAACTTGATTTCAGTAACAAATGATTTTTGTGAAAATTTTATATTCGGAGATGATTTAATTTGTGAAGGTGTATTTGGTTGGTTTTCGTTATTTTCCACTGATTCTAAAACTCGACATTGGTTTTGGAAAAATTGATTTAATTGTAGGTAATTCTAGGTAATTTTGATGATTCAATGCTTGCTTCCCTTGTTCTTCGAGAATCCTTATCTAATTTTTGTGTCTACAAACACCAAAATCATGTCCCAAGCTTGCACGTGGATTATCATATCTCGTTATCAATGCGTTCCAAGCTAAAACAAACCCCTCAGTCGAAATATATACCTTTTCTATACATGTGCGTTCACTTAATTTGAAGGAACCATCTAAATAGTAATATCGTTGAATGTCCGAAATATTTCCATTATTAATTATCATAGACTGGAAGGAATCCTTAAATTTTGTCCAATTTTCTAATGCCTGGAGAAGTGGTGCAGTGGTTAAAGCTTCGGCACTTGGACCAGGAGGTACTGGGTTCGAATCCCATCAGAAGCTAGATGCAAATCGAATTTTCATTATCGAATACAATCGGTGATGTTAATAAACACAACTAAGATCCTCTGATGGAGTGCAGAATTCAGCGCCGATCAATGTACAGGTTGACATGGAGCTTGCAATGTGCAGGTGGTATACTGTAGTTGTGTGAGTAGGTGAATGGGATAATGATGTGGCGTGAATGCGTGGTATCACAATGGGCCAAAAATGGCCTAAGTGTCAAACCACTGAAACCTAACCTAATGATCCGTTTAACTCTGGTAGTTTAATTTCCGATAATCGCTTTTTTGTTTTATTAAAAAAATTTTTGTTTTATTAGCGTATACACTTTCATTTTTTTTTAATTTCACTCCACATAATGACCGTCAAAGGTCAAACAGCAAAAGATAACAAAAAAAAATAAAACTATTTTTCTACTTTACATTTTTTTTTCTTTACAAAAAGTGTTGCCACTAACATAACATTTATGTTTAGGGTGTGTATATGCAACATATAGGGCAAACACAACTTAGCGCAACAGGAAGCTAACAAAGGTTTTGCGAAATTTATAAAATGGCGCATATAGTGCATATTCCCTTTTGTCAATTCATTTATTTAAATGAAGCCCATTTTTTATGTCTATTGGTGAACCAAATTAATTAGTCGATGAGCAAAATTGATCGACGATGGTTTGAAAGTTATAAAATTACAATTTTGAGTTGCTCCTTAAACATTTTAGAGAAAAAATAATAATTAACGATTGAGTAAAACTGATAATCTGGTTTGAAAAAGGATAATTTTTTAAAATCTTCAATTTATACAAAACGTTTGAATATTATATTTTTCTGGTTTTGGTGGTATGTCATCGCTTTTGATATGCATTCTGGCTGCGATACAACTTCTAGAAAATTGTATTATTTATACATCATTGTTTCAAACAGATAAATCCCAATCAATCATTATGATGTTTGACCAAGCTATTTCTTGTAAACAGTTACCAGTTCTTACCGGCCACAATTCAAAGTCACACTAAACTAAAACAGAAAGAAGTATTGCCATATATCAAATTTTCTTATTAAATGTGACATTTACTATGTCATTATTGCAACATAAAATAAAAAAAAATTCTTTATAATGAGTGTTAAGTATGGTTCGCCGCGCATACATTTTTACCTTAATTAATTTTAACTTATAATCAACACATTTTAAAAGCTTGTTTGTATAATAAGAAGCAGGTATAGTTAGCAAGCAGAATTATATGTTATAATCCGAGATAAAAATCTAAACAAATTAAAAATTAATAAATTAACCTTGTTAATTTCTTTCATGTAAATACGAACATTTTTAATTACCGCTGATTTTGGATAACAATCTGATATTTTTCTTTTTATACTTTAGATTATGAACGATGAGTGTGTGTAGTCCGACCAAGTGAATCAATTTACAATCTGATAAGTTCGGTTTGCACTCCACTCATATAAACAACATAATTAATTTTGTGTAAATGGAATAATAGTGCCATGGATAATGCATATTATGTTATTCGCGTGACTAACACAGCTAATTTTAACGATTTTTTTTTTGCATATTTTGCTTTTTGTCATAATTATTTATTATAGACTAAAATTGCATAAGCAATTTTTATATTTATTATTCGAGTATGCGATAAATGCTGTCCATTGTTAATGAAAAATAAACATTTTATCTCGTTATGTAATTAATATTTAATTAAACTTTATATTGTAGAGTACATGGGTGTTAAAGATTCTTTAACTGGTTCATTATATGTGACGAAATGTTAGTTACTGTTGCTGCGTTTTTTTGAAATCTTGTGTTCGAGACCGCGATAAAATACAGGGAAATTTTGAAAGGAACATTTTAGTACAACAACTTTTACTAACTTCAAGTGAATCATTTTGACGTTTAAAACAAATTACGAAATAAATAATAAATTAGTTAAATTTAACAAAAATATTTTATAAATTTTTAGTTATACTCAATAATAAATCTAATTAATAAGTTTTTAAGTTTAAAATTTGAGTGCCGTGTTGTGAAAATGTAAAGCAACGATAAATGGTAAACTAAATACCTTTCTTGGATTCCGTATTTGCCGATATAAAATCCAATTTAAGCGATACGAATAGTTCGAATCGAGCTTTTCTATATACGCTGGTATCGAATAACTCGTAAATTTTATTTGATTACGATAATCCGTACTGGGATAATATACAAAATCAATTTATACTCAATGAGGACGCACCCGTTGTAAATGAGTAATTTTATGTGATATACAAAAGGCCGGAATTCTTATAGGAGAAGGAGGACGGAATTCTTATAATCATTAGGGAATACAATATTAGTGATACGCCGTGCGACATGAATAAGTACGTATTTGGCTGAAAACATCTAGTAAGGGAGCGATTCTTAACAATCTTTTTAATTTCAGAATGCTGCAATCAACCGTAGGTGATAGTAACATAAATTTAGATGACAGCGATAGTGATAATGGATTTATGGATGATGATTTTCATAACCAAGCTGAAATGGATGAGCCATAAGAGATGGAACTACTGCGTATGACATTCGCATACGATGCAAATGCCGAAATTGAACAAGTGCAAGAGTTGCGAATAAGTGGCGGGTGCTAAACGCTCCCAAACCGTAATTGATTCATTGCAACCGTCTGCTGCGTCGACGAAAATTGGAATAATCGTATTGACCCAGTCTGGACCATCTAGTTATATCCCGTTTGGACGGAAGTATGTGGCAAATCAGTAATTCGTATGATGGAAAAATCTGACTTAACGGCAAAAACCTGCCAATATCTGGATCGGCATTTAACTTTTCCGTTGATGGAATTTTTGTGCGACAAGAAAGTATGTATGATGACAACATAACCTACAAATTATGGATTGAAATATTTTTTTTTGAATATGACAAAAAAGAATTACACGGAAAAATTTTGGAAACCGTGAATCCATCAATGCATTACCTTAAGTATGTTGGTTGATAAAATAAACATAGAATCAAAGAAAGTAGATTGCTGGATTGTGACTTTAATTTGTAATGTTCGACTCGATGCTAAAATTAACTCGAAATTGGGACCAGTTGTAATGGAAACGCGACCTTTGTCATCGTATCAACAGCTAGTTGAAATATTGATTCCCTCTCGGTTCGTTCGGATGCTCCAACTGGTACTGTAGAAAGAACATAAAGCTAAAGCATAAATGGTGAAAATTGGAAGTACTACTAAACAATCTGTGGAACGCATAAACATTTTTCTTTTTATAGTCACCCCATAAAGTTGAGAATCCAGAAAAGCCGAATTTATGAAAAAAAAATTTAATAAAAAGCCGGAAATTTCCATTAATCAACAGAAGTGTTTTATTTTTTAAAATTTCAGATAAACTACACGTGTTGTTCTGAACACAATAATTGATGATGTACCGCCAATTTTACTCGATGTGCAGTATATTGGGTTTTTCATTTCTTCGTAAGTTATAAATTGAAGTGCCCCATGAGAAACGCCAAACATTTCAGGAATGAAATCAACGATATAAACCGGAGATATCTTCAATTCGATAAATTTTCACGAAAGCATCAAACATGCCGTATTATTGCCCATTTCTTATTTATATTTTATTCGTAAGGAATAAATTGAATTTCCCCATGAGAACCGCCAAACATTTCAGGAGCAAAATCACGATATAACCCTTTCTGGTTCTGAAATATTTTTATTTGCATCATAATTTTAGTCTAACCCACACAAATGTGTGAGTAAATACGTATATTACGAAAATTAATTTTCATCGTAAAATTTCATCAGAACAAAAGCCCATCTTACACAATTGCGCCAGTTGGGCTTTAATTAACATCATCTAAATTTTGAGTATTATATTTTAAGAGAAATACAAAATTGTGTAAGTTGGTCCTAAACTTATCTATAAAATATTTTATAAAATATTTTTTAATGTTACTCAGTAGAGTAATAACAATTTACCCGCACAATTGTGTAGGCAGGTCAGGAAAGGGATAAACGGGACATATCCATATTGTCCATAAAATTTGCCCATTTCTTATTAATATTTCATCTGACTCGGCAATCGGCATATCCGCAAATACAACAGAAAATATGAAAATAAAATGACAGTTCTGTCTCTAAAATGAAGTAAGAAACAATCAAAAAATTGTGTACTAAAAAATTTCCCTAGTTTCGTCAGTTCAGGAATTATTAAGTTTTTTGATGAACTCGGTTGTACTCTATATAAAATCAAGAGTAGATCAGAGTTGTTGAGTACAAGCAAATATAAACTTTATTCAACAATATAATGCATGATATGGACTTAATATAAGTTCTTTAGGATTCGATACAGTGAAAATGAAGCACAAATATTTTAAAATTATAGAAATTGTTTTAAAAATCAAAATATAATTTATCGCGGTCTAGTGCAGCATTTTCAAAAAAACGCAGCTTGTAAGTGTTAAGATGGAGGGGAAGCGAACAAGATCAATTTTTAAGAACTTCAACTTGGTTTTATTGATCGGATAATCGAATATTTGGGTCAAAGTCAGAGCTGACAAATTATCTACACACATTTTCTACACCGCGTGTTATTATCTAAAATTCCACACCGTGGATATAGACAATTAAAAAAATGAAATGAATCATTTCGTCAAGGTAACGAATGTAAATATCTCGACGATACCGAAAATTATTGTTCTTGTGATAATCAACACAATTCTTTGATTTCTTTGTCAATGTCAAGATTTTTAAATGAAAATTATAATGTGAAATTAGCATTGTAACAAACTTAGTATCTTAATACCATTTAATGTATGTGTAATGCGTGATTATCATTTTGATGAACAAATTTAATCAAGAAAATTAATTCATTCCTTTGATTATGATTTCCACTTCTGACGTATAACATGTTGAGCCAAACAAGAACAAAGCTCAAGAGGCTTCCTAGTAAAATTTTGAAAGTGATTTTTTTTAATTGCACGGAATTTACAAGATATACCTATATATCGAGTGACTGTTCATTTAGCAGCTTAATCTCGAATGTTTTCTCTCGAAGTGTAGAACAATCTGATTCTTCAGAAAATTTTATAAAATTTATTTGAATGTTACAAGCAAACGATAGTTTAACAAACATCTAGAGAGGACAATATTAATAACCAAACCATAATGCCCTATGATCTTCGCAAATCAGTTTTACTGGGCTCCATTACAAGCTTCCTTAAGGAAGTGTTAAAAGGGTTGAACTTCGTCTACTCTTATATAGACGATATCACAGTTAACATCTCGAATCGATGTTTAAACGCCTCACCGCATTTGAAGTTTATATTAAAACTTCGAAAGGCATTTTCAGCAGAACGTTACTCGACTTCTTAAGCCATACAATTTCTAAAGATGACTTCCTCCTATGGAAAACACAGTTTGTGTTATTTCAGTATTTGTAGAGCCAAATGTAACAGTTCGTTCGTATGATGAACTATTATAACCGCTTTATACTACGTTTAGCCGAACTGTTGTCACTTATTCACATACATTTTGGTACTACTTAAGTAAGTCAAGAAGGAAAGAAACTTCTCTTGGCCCAAAGATTGCAATAAATCTTTCGAAAAGATTAAGCTTTCTCTGGCCACTGCTACCCTTTTGGCATATTCGTTGAACGACACGCAGTTCAACGTATATTTTAACGCTTCCAATGTAGCAAATGAAGCTGTCTTACAACAGCGCAATAAAGGTAATCATCTTGGGACCCTAAATGTTATGTGTCCTACTAGTAAACGTCGCTTTCACGCGTATTTCAATAACTCACTTTCCTTCGCCGTAAATGAAATCACTAAAAGTTGCTGGAAAGTGTATTATACAGTAAATAATAAATTTAATCTTTACGCGAAACCTGCCCTAAATCGCCCTTTCGTAAAGGAAGTAAATTCCACGATTTGCAATTGCGTTTTTAATTAGGTCTGAAAGTTTAATTCTATGAATATTAATTTGCCAATTTGAAAATACGCGTGATTTTTGTTCTTACGAAATGTCACTGAAGGATAGCTAATTTAATTTTTATTTTTTCCGCTAGTTGCGTTTTCCAACTTTTACAATCGTCAATAAGTTCTACATAACAAGAAAATACGAGAATGAAAAGACGAGAAAAAATTTTATTGATAATCCATCAACACAAAATTCCGACCGTAAATTTAGTTTGTTGGTAAAGAGGAAAAAAACTACCGACACAACACAATCGACGGAACAGGCAACGCACATTCCCAAAAATCTGAAAACTGTCCAGACGTACTTGTTCTCGTGGATAGAGCCAAGGCCCTCTGAGTTCGATTCTGGACTGTATCCAGTGACTCGCAAATTGTGCAAATTCTTTGTTGAAAATTGACGGAAAATCAACAAAAAATTGACATCGACATGGTTAAACCAGCATACGGAATACTTACGGTAAACCCAGTCGAAAATCATAGTGTTCACCGTTGCTTTCAACTTCTATGGTTTTCAACACTATGGTTTTCGATCGGAGGGGAGTTATGTAGCGGCCAAAATCTAAAATACATTTTCTACTTCTAGAGATTCCTCATAGCAAAAATATTTATCTCGCACCGCTTAATCCCTCGCTCTTCTGAATAGAATTTTTTTTCGAAAAAATGCCCAAATTTTAACGCTTGTATCTTGGTGAAATAACACTATCAAAAAATAATTGTGATTCTAATTGAATGAAATGTTGTCTTCTTTTACATACTGGAATCCGTTTTATTTTATTTTGTTTTTTTTGAGTAAAATAAAAATTGTCTAAAAGAAAAACAAATACGCTGCTGTTTGAGACTGTAAACGAACTTGCTCGAGGTTTCATTCCCAAATCCAAATTAGCCTTTATATAGAGAATTTGGAAACCTTGAAAATGAAATTTGTGTACGACTACTTCTCGTCGATTTATTGAAGAGAAACGTAACCAAAAAATGAGACACTCATATCACGCGTAATTTTTGTGGTTTAAGATCAAGGAGGAAATAACTTTTTACAGTAAACAATTTGATTTATTTCAAAAGGAAGGTATTCTTCAAAAGGCCAACATTGTGTATTTGTTGCATGGTGATTTGTTGGCATTGTTCTTGTAAAGCATCTCGGAGTTCCTGTAAACGTTGCTTCCCAGGTCCGTTTTCTTAGACGCCTTTGTAACATATCCCAGAAGTGCTCTATAAGGTTTAAATATGAACTTCGCGGAGGATGATTTATTAAATTAATGCGGTGCTGTTGCAGAAATTGGCGAATGTTTAGAGCTGCAAAAAAAATCCACACCCAATTTGCCGTTTCATTGAAGGCATATGAAGCCTTAACATTTCTTCCATATATCGTGTGGATATGGTATTACTACTCTCTTTTAATTTCGGTTTTGAAACCGGGATTTTGAAAACCGGGATTTTGAAAACCGTGATTTTGAAACCGGGATTTTGTAAACCGGGATTTTGAAAACCGAGATTTTGAAAACCGAGATTTCGTAGTACACCGTTCTAATCGCGATTGCGCTCCAAACAAATAAAAACGCGATTTTACAATTATGGTGACAGACACAAACCCGATTTTGTAACTTTGCAAACGTGCAAATTCATATTTAGTTAATGATATAAAACAATTTCAATGCGTATTTGCATCGAATAAGTTACGATACGTTAATATAAACTAAATGTATAAGTAATTTACAATATAAAATTTCTTCTGTAAATTCAGTGAAAATGACTTTTATGTTGCCCCAGCCACTCCTCCTCAAACAATCTTACTGATTTTTTTTTTATTATAATTAACATTTATCTTCTTTCTACAACCCGATTATAATTATCTTGTTCTATAAACGTAATAATCCGGTTTTGATTAAAATCGTGATATGACAGACCGGAGAAATACCGGAATAATCCAGATTTCTTGATTCTCTAGTTTGTGTCTGTCTACGGTATTATCAATAATTTTTGAGTTGATATAGATACAAAAATTCTTCGAGGAGGGATTTGAATACCGACAATCGGAGAAGATCGGACAGAAAGGGCTTAAATTATCATTTTATAATAATAAAATTCATTAAAAAAAAATAAAAAAATTGTTCGTGTAAAAATAGTAATACCCAAGTGATTAAATAATAAAGTCCATAGGCTATACGAAACCTTAACTCGAGCAATCCTGTGCGACAATTTACAATTAGAAGGAGGAACGAGCAAACCATTTGTCACACGTGGATCGGAATCTTAGCAGATCAGGCGGCGTTTTTTTTTACCGTATATAATCTGTATCGATTTCTTTGCTCTTGTTTTATTATATATTTGTCAAGGTCGTTGAATTAATTCGTTTCAAAATCTGTTCAAGATTTGTTTAAGAAGAAAATCGGGGGATAAGGTGGATGAGTATGTGTGTGTGATCGGTTGCAATGAGGTGAGTAATTTTTCCCCTATAGCAGTAAAAAGACCCAGGAAGGACACATCACATCACAACCCCACGCCAGACTACGCGATAGCCGAGCAAATGCTGCTGGTGGTGACTCCTGGGCATCTGTTAACGCGTGATTCCAATGCGGGGTCGTTCGGTACAAGCCCGAAGCTTAAACAAACTAACTTCATGAGAAATCCTGTCAAATGTGTTACTAAAATTGGTGAAAATAACATCAACTTCCCTACCTCAATGGTATTCAATCGTGGTGTTCAAGAAAAGTACAGTGAATCATACACAATACTTTCAAACAGCTTAGGAATACAAGACAATTTTACTATCGATCTGTAATTACAAATGTCTGATTTGCAGCCGTTCTTATGGTTTGGTACTATAGAGGTACTTTTCCAAATTGATGGAAAAATTTTAAGCGAAAGCGACTTTTGGAAAAACGCCATCAGCGGCTGAGCAAGAATATCACTGCAGTTTTTTAAGACAACAGAAAAGGAATTCTTTTGTACCACCGTCCCACGAAGTCATAATCGATTTGAATGGAGGTTGTTTGAAAGCAATTCATATACTGAAGTCCGCATTGTGTTCAAAATTGTTGCTTGTAACAACCAGACTGAAAAAAATAGCGAAATGATTTGCTACGACTTTAGGGTCATTGGAAGAATGATCTTTATACTTCAGAGTGGAAAGGTATCTGTCGGATTTTTTCTTCAAATTAATAAATACCCAGAAACTCTTAGGATCAGCGATAAGATTGTATCGCAAGAGTATGATATAAATTATATAAAGTTCGTCAGACAAACTACTGAAATCTTTATAACTGTTTAGATAGAGTAAGAGTAATCAGAGACAAATTTAGTATTTAGGAATCTTTATCAAAGTTTGATTTTACGGTTACGCAATGTTCGTAACCCACTAGTCGATTTTTGCCAATAAATCACTCAGTTTTACAATGTCGGCTTTACGAAAATTGAATCGTGGTGGAGACCCAAAGTTGACATCAGAAAGGGTGAGAGAAAAGGTGACTTAAACGGGGAGATTGTATGTAGAGTACGAGTATACATTACATGTATATACTCGTACTCTACATAAAACATGTATAGTCTCTCGTACTCTACATAAAACATGTATAGTCTCTGAAACGTTGTGTGAACTTTCAGAAATGATTACGTCTCGTAATGATGTTCAATTAATAACATTTAATAAATGTTAATTAAGTCGCGTACTCGATTTGAATAAAATTAAATTTAAAATTGGGTGGCCATGCCACCACGTACGACCATGTGTACCACTTGTCACCATTAATTATTTTACCAGTAGAGCTACCCTCAATACACGCCCATTAACGAAAAATTCCTTTTACTTGCACCTTGTCCTTTACACGCACTGCGTGCAAGCACCTTTTCGTTGTTTTCTTTTATTTGTTACAAGTCGGCTAATAAATTATTACACTCCCACTGATATTGTTATGCATTTTTAATTAACATACTTTAATTACTTAAATAAAAAACAAACATATACGACATATAATACTCTTAATATGTACGCGTGCGGTTCACCTTAAGAAATACACACACTTGACTTAAGTACTCGTACCTACATATAATAATCTGTTTACTCTAAATTCAGAAACAACACTAATTATATACAACTAAATTAAAAATAATTTTAATTAACCGAGTTAAAAAGTAATAACAACAAATAAGCTGACACTCGTCAAATGCGGAAGGAACTATATATCTTCAGTAGCGGAAATGTTTTCACGCTTGTTTTTCCAATGACACCGATTTGTTTGTTTTTAATTTTAAATCGTGAGACTTCAATTCTTTTTATCGAATGTTCTAATTGAGTGTTACCTGACAATATTATTTATAATGAGTTGGCATAATTTAATTAAACTTTCGAAAATTTGTCATTGCTAACGGGTTTAAAATTAACATTCAGGGACTGTTATCGGGCAAAGTCTAAATTTAGAAAAGCGGATTCCTTCGTGCGCTTCACGCAATATTTTAAGTTTTATTGTGTTAAAATAAATAAAGTGAAATATATCGCTATACTGTGGAACTGCAATTCAACGAGTTGGTGGTGGTTGGATGTGCTTAGAAAAACAACCCGAGCATAACGAATCGTTAAACTCTCACTCAGTACATTCTATTCATGAACGAGTATATTACATTGGATTACGTGGAGCCAGTTACTGAAGATAACGATAACTAAACGAATACCTTTTTAACCGTTCCACGCCATAATACAACCGACCGGTTTAACCACTCAGTGTCGAGGTTTTTTCGATGCATTAGCTAAGAGCGGCACTATTCTGGTAATTCCCCGGGAATAGGGAACTGGGGAAAGAATTTACATATAAATTATATTTAAATAATTTTTTTCTGGCATACTGAGGTAAAAAGTTAGTGGCAATTTTTTTGAAAACAAAATAAAATTGGGAATAACTTTCCCTGATAATTTCGCTATGGAAAAATTATTCCCAATTTACTAATATTTACATCAAACTTTTTTTCTCAGTAGGCCAGAAAAAACTAATTTATAGATAAAAGCTATGTAAAATCTTTCCCCAGTTCCCTATTCCCGGGGAATTACCAGAATAGTGCCACTGGTCTATATAGTTAAATGACGTATTACTCGGTGGTCCACCTATACAATACGATTTATTTTCGATTGTTCTATTGCTTCCTAAAAAGGGTTTCGATCAAAAACGGACATTGAAAATACCAGTGGATATAATGACGGGATGAACAAACAAAGACAATTCAAACTTATGGATTTCGCATAATAATGTATGGTACCTCAGCAGCTCGTCATTTAGCGCAACGAACATTGCAACAATTGATGACTTCTACATCGATGATGTTCTAACAAGAGCATCTACGGAATAGGATGGTAAACGAAACATCCATCATTTGTCAGACATATTAAATAAAGGAGGAATGAAAGTTAGAAAGTTTTCGTCAAACTCTATTGAAATGTTTCAGTCAATTAAAACCGAATATCGAGAACCATAAGTGAATGTGGAAGAAAACAGAAAAGTTACCGTCATGTTAATATGAAGTAAAAATCGCAACACGTCTATCAAAGCTTTACCATACCTCGTATGGAATTAGGCGCAGCGCTGCTTTTTGTCACGGCTAGTTCAAGAAAAAATAGATGACCTGAAGATAAAGATCGATAAAATAACGTTATGGCCAGATTGATCAATCGTGCTCGGGTAATTTTTTTATCTAGTGTAAACGGAAATAATAATGTTAAAAGTGTAAACTGTAGTAAAATCAACGTTAATTTTATTTCAAAGAGTTCATATTTTTCATTCATAATTCCAGAACTACTTCCAAAAGTGAAGGTCTCTAGCATTTTAAGTAATAACAAAAACAATGCAGTGTCTTTATCATTTTGGTGTGTGTGCAATTTGTTGTAATTATCTCGCGAGCTTTATTGTGGTTCTTCTTCTTTTTTGGATTCTTTGATTTCCTTCTTGGTTTTTTCTGATTAGTGCTGCACGAGTAAATAATAAATTTTTTGTTTTACTCTCAAACTAAGATTTAATGAACTATGATGGTAAAAAACGATTAGTCCGCGGAATTCATGGAATTTGACGGAAGCTCATTAATTATTAATAAATTTAAGCTTTGTATTGGTTTAATTATAGATTAATACGGTGGAGTTCAAGTTTTATTGTTTATGGAGTAAATAACTTCAATTATAGTTAATTTAGGTTATTATAGTATTTATTTAAAGATGAAATATTTAGTTTACTGGAAGTGCATTGCAATGTGCGATAGTTACCTACAGTTTATGAATAAAGTTCATAATTTTGTAATTATGTACTGGTTTACTCAGTCAAAATAGGGAAATGGTAGCATCGTTAAATTTATTTTAAACTCACGTACAATTTAAAATTTTAGGAAGTACATAAATTAAATTATAATTTGTTTAATGTTATCGCACTTATGTAGTCATACAAATTGCGAATGTTTATGGGATAAGTAAAACATTGTTCGCAGGCATTGTGACATTATGTTGAATTATTATTGAGACTGAACTCTTATCAACATAGTTATTTAAGAAATTATTTCTTACATAATTAATTACAAAATTTTTTACATTTTTGCAAACTCTCCTTTTTATTGAAATTGTCACATTTTTATCGTTACTAATTATTTGATATGGTAATTCTTGCACATTAATTTACCTCAATTTTCTTCCTAAATGAGTAAAATATATTTTAGTTTACCTTAAATTCAACAACTGGATGAGTTCGATCTCAGATGTCCATATTCCAGAACTTCTGTCAACAATCATTTTATAACCTTATTTCCATCCAACAAACCCAATCCCATCAAAATTGATTAAGAATTGGCTGAGTTCCGTCCCAGTGGCGCTATTGTTCATTTCCCTTGGAATAGGGAATTGGGAAAAATATTTTCAGAGCTTTTTTGTCTAAATTGTATTTTTCTGGATTACTGAGGGAATAAGTTTAGTATAAGTATTTCCGAAACAAAGTTAAAAGGGAAAATATTTTTCCCTATTAAAATATTGGGGAACAAAAGTTTCCCAATTAACTTTGTTTTGAAAATCTTTGCACTAGACCTATTCCTTCAGTAGACCAGAAAAATTCAATTTTGACGAAAATGCTATGAAAATATTTTTCCCAATACCCTATTCCCAGGGAAAGCTAGAACAAGTGGCAATATACCACAACTACGTTCAAAAATCATTTTATAATGACCAACATGCCAAATCCTATTATAATTGGTCAGGAAATGGCAGTCCCATGTGACTATATTCTAGAACTTCTTCCAAAAATCCTTTTAGAATCCCATTTCTTTTTAACATACCCCATCCCATCATAATTAGTTAAGAAATGCCTGTGTTCCACCAGACTAGGCCATATTCTAGAACTTCTTCCAAAAATTATTTTAAAACCCTATTTCCATTCAACTGCCTAATTTCTTCATGATTGCCAAGACATGATAGTATGACACACTTAATATCAACATTACGGGATCTTCGTAATATTTTACGGGATGTTAAAATACGGGATTGTGAAATACGGGATTTTGAGCCGCTTCCGTAGAGTCACATTATTTAAAAATTTAGATACCTTTAATCAATTCCAATTTAGTGTAGTGAAACGTGCGTAGTAAACATATTTCACCAATTCTTATCAGACTTAGGTCACAGTGACTATTGAATCGAGGTTTTAAATGTAGATTAGGATATATGCCCAATAAAATGATGAATTTAAGATAAACTTAAAATTTTTTTACTCATTTAGGAAGAAAATTGAGGCGAATTATTTGGTCAGTAGCGAGAACTGGACAACTTCGAAATAAATTGCATCCTAGCTCAAAATTTAATTTTAACTGATGTGGTGAAATTGAAAGATTTGACACAGGGCTTACCTCGAAAAATGTGTTCAAAACTAGACCGTAGCTCAATTTTTCAAAAATTTCCATAATATGCAAGGATTACAATATCAAATAATTTTTAACGATACAAATGTGACGATTTCAATAAAAAGTAGAGTTTACAAAAAAAAAAAAATTTGTAACTCAAATATGTAGGAAATCATTTCTTGAATAACTGTTCATAAGACTTCAGCCTACAGCGGTGGCAATATCTCGTATAGGGACAAAATTATAATTAAACAATTGAATATTTAAAATAAGAATTCATATTACTTTTTATTCTAGTTTATATATACATAATAAAGGAACTTCAAATAATTATGCCACATTTTGGGTTTCGAGTGAACTATTGTCTTTAAAAAATAAAACAAAAAATTCCTGAAGGCAATATTTATAAGGACAGTTTGCTAATCTGTATTATATCAGCATCTTATTGTTATTCTAATAATTAGTATTACCTCCTGCTTTTATAATAACTTGTTGGTGGCGACGAGGCATCGAGTTGATATGGTTTTACAGCAAACTTTGATCAATATTTTTCCATTCTGTGACAATGGGTTTACGTAGTTGGGTAACCGTTTCAAGTTGGCAGGCGTTAGGGTAAACGAGGTTAGAAAGTTATGCCCAAACGTTTTCCATTGGATTAAGATCTGGACTAATCGCAGGCCACTGTAAAACATCAGTACCACGTTCTGCAAAAAATAATTTTGTATGTCGAGCTGAATGTATTGCAGCAAGATAATGCTCATCTTGCTGGAATACCTAATGTTTACTAAGCGTATTATCCCCAAAATCAACTAAAACGTCTTCCAAGAGATTTACATATACTTGGCAGCGTTCATTTTAGTTGATTCAAAACAAATTGGAGCACGTTCTGTGTAACAAAATGCTCCCCATACCATCTGCGAGCCACCCCCAAAATTTCGTGATTGACGAGTAAGCCCGTTCTGTCGAGTATCCTCCCAATACCATTACAAACCATCAAAGCCGTCAAGAGAAAACTTTTTCTCATCGCAAAATATGACATTATGCCACTCCTCATCCCTAAATTGGTAAACCTCAGCAAATCTCAAACGAGCGATTTTATGCCTTGGTAAAACTCGCCGACGAGCATCTCTTTTTAAGTATTTCAGATGTTCCGATTCTTTTAAAATTTGCCGAATACGCCTTTATTTAATTGGAAATTGAAGAGACTGCCCTATCTGTGCAGGAGACATTGAATCTTTAACTGCAAGACTTTTAATCTCTCGTTTGTCATGATCAGTTATCGTTGATTTACGGCCACAGCGCTTTTCAATGTCATAATTATCTCGTAATGTTACGTAATTATGCACAAGGATTTTACTTCTACATATTCTGCTAGCAATTCCACGTAATGCCAAGCCACTTTCATAAAAAGCATCAATTTTGTCGCGCTCCGTCAAGGTTAATTGCTTTCCTCGTGGAATTTTGTAATTATAACCTACAAAAAATATATTAACCATTTATAAAAAATTTCGACCTAATTTTCAATAATAATATTACGAAACTTTTCACTTTTACCTCATAATTAAAAAAAAATATGTTAAATTTCACTTTTGTCCTTATAATTATTGCCTTTTAACGTTTGTTTTCAAATCAAAATTTATAAATGAACTGCACTAGATTGTTCTCTGTTACGCATATTATATATAAAATACTAAAACACAAATAACTGTAAATTTGAAAAGAATATACAGTGGTGGATTTAGGATAAATTTTTAATTAGAGTTTGTCCCAATATATAATATCACAATGTCTGCGAACAACGTTTTACTTATCCCATAGACATTCGCAATTTGTATGACTAAGTGTGATAACACTATCAACAATAACATTAAAACAATTATTATTTAATTTATGTACTTCCTAAAATTTTAATATTGTACGTGAGTTTAAAATAAATTTAACGATGCTACCATTTCCCTATTTTGACTGAGTAAACCAGTACATAATTACAAAATTATGAACTTTATTCATAAACTGTAGGTAACTATCGCACATTGCAATGCACTTCCCGTAAACTAAATGTTTCATCTTTAAATAAATACTATAATAACCTAAATTAACTATAATTGAAATTAGTTACTCCATAAACAATAAAACTCGAATTCCACCGTATTAATCTATCATTAAACCAATACAAAGCTTAAATTTATTAATAATTAATGAGCTTCCGTCAAATTCCATGAATTCCGCGGGCTAATCATTTTTTACCATCATGGTTCATTAAATCATAGTTTGATAGTAAAACAAAAAATTTATTATTTACTCGTGCAGCACTAATCAGAAAAAATCAAGAAGAAAATCAAAGAACCCAGAAAAAGAAGAAGAACCACAATAAAGCTCGCGAGGTAATTACAAAAAATTGTACACACAACCAAAATCATAAGAGTCTGTAATTTTTTATTGTTTTTGTTAATAAACTTAAATTGCTGAACGCACGGTATTTTTGTTTTCGTTATTTTTAACATTCAAAGACCTTCACTTTTTGCATTTTACATCACGTGTAGAAAGTTTGCAAAATAAACAAAAAACGTTAATCGTTTTGATACTCGTCGTACTTAGGTAATTTTATACATCATTTTATGGATAAAAAGAGTATCGAAACGCTTCCTAAAATAGTCGTTAATGTATCTGAATCAATCGCGTGTCAGTATCGATATAAGATATAAATCTTAGTGCTTAAACTTTTTGAGTTTTTAAGAATTAAAGAAGAATTTTTAAAACTTGTTTTTTTTTTTAATAGATGTTGCAAAAGTGGAACATCAATTAATTAACGATGATAGGAAAAATGTACATGTAACGGCACGTGTTTAACTGGAAAATACCGGAAAAAAACAGAGGTGGTGGGTATGAATCCCACGGTGGAATACCTTTACACAATTTGTTGATGTCATTGAAGTGCTGATTTCTTCCACTATAAAGAACACCACGGGCCACCCTGAAACGAAATATGGGCAGTTCCAATAATTATTCCGAACGGGCATTTCATCGTAGAAATGGTTATTTCAATATATACATGAAATTGTTACAAACAAAATACAAATACAACTTCGAAAAAAACTAACCCAATATGCAAGGCCGATGAAATTCCGTGTACATTCGCATGCAGAAACCACACTCTTTTACATAACTTATTACATTTCTCTGTCCTAATTAAATACAACTGCCCAATTCTAAAGGTGTCTGCCTTTGAAGTCTTCTTACTGCATTGGTGGTGTCCAACAAAATTCGTATGTTTGCATTTTGGTGCCGATATATCCCCTGAATGTGTTTCAGCGATGTACCACGGTGCATTGAGAATGCCACGCAGCACTTTGTTTTTAAAAGGTTGTTTTCTTGGTACAACCCCAAAGTTGAATACCATAGGTCCGTACTGGTTTAAGTATTTGCCGATATAATAGCAATTTATTGTGTATTGTAAGCTCAGAATTTCTACCTCTTAGCCAATACATTCTACTATATTTGATGTTCAATCCTTCTTTTTTCTTTTTAACATGCTCCCATCTAAGCTTGCAATCGAGAGTCATGCCTAGGTATTTGGCTGTATTTGCATTTGGAACCTGCCTTGAATTGAATTCTACTGGAATCCAGTTAACTTTCTGGTTTGTGAAGTTTACGTGAACTGGTTTTGCTTCGTTTAGGCTAATGCGGCATTTCTTTGTCCAGCTACTCACTGTGTCGGTTGCTTGTTGAAGTTTTGTCGTTGCTTCTGAGATACACTTTCCAGTTGTCAGAATAGCTGCATCGTGTGCAAATGTTGCTATGGTAGCACCTTCTGTATCTGGTATATCTCTGGTGTATATCCTTGTGGTATGTCTGCTGCTATTCTCTTTAGTTCAGAGTACTCTTCGTTATATTTTACACTGAAATGCCAATCTGCGATGTACGATTTAAGAATTTGATAGAACTGTTTAGAAGAAGAATATACCGGAACATATTTTCTTTTTCTCTTCTATTATGTCCATTATTCTGTGAACTTCTTCTATCGTAGACTGATTTTCTCTAAATCCAAATTGGTGTGGTGGAATTAAATTTCGTTCTTCTATTATTGGCTTGAGCCTCTTGCACAGTAATTTTTCAAATAATTTTGAAATGACAGGATTAGTGAAATCGGAATGTATACGACTTTTTGTCGTTTACTGGTTTGCCTGATTTAGGAATCATAATTAATTCAGCAACCTTCCATTTCTGTGAGATATATTTTAGTCTGAAGGCAGCATTGATTATTTGAACCAATTTTCGTAATCTCTTCTCGGGAATGGCTTTTACGACTTGGCCAGCAATGCGATGATGGTGAAATACGAGCATAATTAGAAAACTCTTAAAATTAATAAAATTTTACTTTAATACTTAAAAAAACATTTTAAATAAACACAACATTTCGAAAATAAAACAAAAAAAGTTTTATCAATAAAAAAAACAGTAACTGCGTACATGTTCATTCGTCGACGTGTCACACGAAAATAAATTTAAAAAACATTTGCGAAAGAAAATTATTTTTCACCACATTTCCGAGGAGTGTATATTAGAAGTGCCCTCTATACTTGGCGGATCGAAGACGAATCGCAAGAGAGGAAATTTATATATGAAACCTTTCGCAAACGTATCGCATTAGAGAAGCGAAAGCGACTCGTTAGTATTTCGTTTGGCGTATGAAAATTTGATTAATTTACGAAATGTTTTGGAATCAGGAACGAAATGCAGGTGATATGAAAACGTATAACTAGCAAACTGCTTTTTATCACGTAGTTAGTTCATTCGAATATACTTACAATGGCTTATAATGCACTACAATCTATTATTTATATAATAATTGGTATTATGTTCTTTATCACTTTGAACATTATTATTGCTATGAATTATTATATAATAATTAGTATTCACTAATTTAATACACACGTAAAAGAATATAAACATTATATATAGCCAAAAATCAACTTATATATGGACGTGGTAGTGTTGGTGTCACATAATAAACGATTTACCTGCGTTACGTTTTCGATTCGCTTTGGTGATGCCTCGAAAATTTATTTAGAGAGTGACACTCGGTAAAATTAAAATGGTTGACCCAAGACCATCAGACCGTTGAACCATATAAAACCGTTCGCGTGTAAGAATTTCACTGTCAACGTGAGAACAAAACTATAGATCAAGTAACACACTTATTACAGATAAACCGCTTTGTTCCCGCAACAATCAAACCTGAAGAGGATCTTGCTGGACATGACACGCGGAGTTAGAGCTTGGTTTCGATAAATCGTAGCACGCGTTTAGCTAGAAGCTCAGAGGGACACACATCAAGCACTACACAAAATATTGCATTATAACTGATTCATGAAACACAGTCAACGACGACCTATAATGTTCACCAGCTGAACTAGTATTCGGTCAAACGATTAAACTACCTGGGGGATTCTTTGTGAAACATCCACATATACATCCTAGTTACTACTGAAACAGTGATTGACCAACTGCAATACATGATGAACAAACTCATCCCTATGGACACGCGTGAAACCAAGCAAAACGAGATACGCGCGACCAAATCACTGGAAAAAAAGTTCTCTTACAAAATGATGCGCCGTTTTCGTAGGCACTTTGTGTTGCAAACCAAATCATCCCTCATCATAATGATACAACTCCCAAACTCCATACTCAATCACTACTCAATCACTTCCACTACAAGAAACATCACGTGAACCAAGCACGGTCAATTCACTATAGGTTTCAGTGGTTGACACTTAGGACATTTTTGGCTAATTGTGATACCACGCGGTCTCGCCACATCATTAACCCAATTCACCAACTCACACAACTACAGTATACAATTGTACAGTACCTCCCGGTCCAAGTGCCGAAGCCTTAACCACTGCACCACTTGTCCGGTCAATTCACTATAACAACTTCGAAAAATATATTTTGATTTCACTATAACTTCTTTTATTTGACCTCTCAATCCCATCAGAAACACAAATGAATTAAAATCATATTTGTGGTTCCACAAATTAAAATTCATTTGAAACTAACAAATAGTATTTAAAAATGCAAAACGATGGTACATCTACTACATAGTAGATGGCAATATCGTCAGTAAAAGTAATGGGAAACTATTTCCCGTGTTTTTTTATTAGCGCCCGATAGATTTATCTGGAGCACCCTATTTTATAAGATAAAAGTCGTGTTTTATTATTCGAGCAGTATCCGGCGCCAAATGGAAAATTTCTACTGAATCTGAAGCTATTATGCACTGGTGTCTATACCATACAAATAAAAAATAAATGCATCCATAAAACAAACATTTATCACCTGAAATATACTAATTGACATTTATTTTGACATGACGTTATAAAGAAAAAATCATCTTGCTGCGTTTTAAATTTTTATTGTAAGACTAAGTTTCTAATGGATTCAGGAGTTTACAAAATAAAGGCCTTTTCAAATTTCCCATTGAAATGGATAGCACTCCCGACTAATAGGTAGAGCAAAATATTTTTATGGCCATTTTTAACTAAAAAGTTGAATGAAAAATCTTAGCACAGATTTAAATAAATTAATTATATACAAAAATAAATTTATATTTAAGTTTTGACATAGAAAATTAGCTCCGGATGCATCTATCGGGCGCTAACAAAAAAACGTAATTAATTTATTTAACTCTAAGATTTTGAATCCAACTTTTTAGTTAAAAATCGATAAAAAAATATTTTGTTCTATCTATTTATCGAACGCCGCTATCCATTTCAAAGGGAAATTTGAAAAGGCCTTTATTTTGTACAACCCTTAAACTAAAACAAATTTCATTCTCGTGTAGGTACAAATTTTGACGTAATGTCCATTTTCTTTTGTTTTGTAGTTTCGGAAAAAAATTTTATAAGAAATTGTTTAATTTATTAGTAAAACGTGGTTTCTGTGTATTTTTGAAGAAACCCAAGAAAAAAACAAATGACAAACAGCAATAAACTAAAACGTAGAACTGTAATTCGACTGTATGACGTTAAGTACAATGGAAATTTTCAAGCTGCAGTTTCAGAAGAAATTTCCCATTCGGCGCCGGATAATAGAACACGGCTATTGCTGTGTTTTTATTCGCTATCCGGGGCGGGCTATTGAGCGCTTGTGGTTTAAGGGTTGTACAAAACAGAGGCCTTTACAAATTTCCCTTTGAAATGGAGAGCGGCGTCCCATAAATAGATAGGGCCAAATATTTTTATATCGAGTTTTAACTAAAAAGTTGAACGAAAAATCTTAGTTTAGAGTAAAATATTGTAAATTAATTACATGCAAAAATAGCGCGCTAAATATAATTTTGACATAGAAAATAGGGTGCTCCGGATAAATCTATCGAGTGCTAATAAACAAACACGGCACAATCGATTTTAATAATATAATTTTGAATAAGGTTCATGGAGACACGAAGCAAGCAAGATTAAAAATTTTCTTCTTTTTTAATTTTGGACTTGAACGTAGGATGGAACGACGCAAAACAAAAAAGAACCGCTTTTGTTGTATGTATTATTCGGCGCTTAATAGTTTTGAGTTTGGTAGAATGTACGTCGATTTTCTAGATCATTTTGTTTATGTAGGTAATCCGAATACTACAACAAATAGGAACCATAGCTTAAATTAAAAAGTAATAATCGCTGAAACATTCGCATAATTTGTTGTAATGAACTTGTGGCTGGTACACACACTAAATCAAATTAATAAATTTCATTTCTCTCAACCGCTTACAGTCCTTTAAAAAAAATCTTTTTACGCCGATGATAATTTTCAAACAAATATCAACCCACACAGAACCTTGTAAGTAGGTACGAAAAGAGTTCTTTTCGATTTGAAAATTATTAAATGTCAGTCTATATATTCCGTAATCTTCTTCACTCCATATCATATATTCACACACCCTTGCAAGTAAGACTTCTTCGCGGACTTCCCTTGTTGGACAGCTTCAATGTACCTCCCTAACCATATAAAAATGCGATTCAATAGGATTGGCGTTTGCCAAGTTTCTAGTTAGAATCCAGATCCTTTCTTCAATCTAATTATTAAATTTGAATAGACGCATATACATATATGGGTTTCATTCAGCGAACGTACCAAAATCTGAACTATAGTACCAAACCCCATTCTAATTCGATCGACTTCCATTTTGCATTACCAAATTCCAGTACATCGATTTTGTCCCAAAATGTGTGAAACAAAATGAGTGTAACCGGAAAGATATAATAGTAGTATTTGTGTTTGTGTTGTTAGTGACGCGCGTATGTTTGTTTTATTTAACTGTCATTGTTTTTGTTTGTTCTATTACCTATTGTAAACGCCTTATTTTTGTGTTGTTTACAAGATAGTGTTACTTTTTAAATAATTTATGTCGATTTTCTTTATATTTAGTAAATAATATTTTATTTTTAAAATTTATGAAATTTAAAATAAATTTACTTATAAAATTAATTATAAGCAGACGTAATGCGTTGACAAATGAAAATAAGCACCATAACAATTAAACCGATTCGCCCGGATCGCATTATTTTGGTACTGTTCATCATAAAAATGACACAAATTCGAACAAAAGCAAAATACAAATACAAAGACATAATTTGTGTATTAGACACTGTGTATATATTCGATTATTTTTTCTTCACTCATTTTAAATGAGTAACTCACGGGACAAAATCGATATACAGAACATTTCCAAAAGGAGTGTTAAAAGTGACGGATTTCCGAAAATATAATACTTTCCGTCTAATATTATGCCAATTGTAACGAAGGTTCTAATTATTATGAAAATTCTATTTTTAGAAAACCGGAAAAAAAATTTAAAAAAATTTCTCGGTTTAGTTAACAAAAAAAAATTTATAATCTGTTTAGAGGTTCACAGGACTCGTGTGTATGGTACACTAAAATTGAATGAGTTAGAGTTCGCGTTTGTCAAGGTTACCAAACTTTTTAGTATTCATCAGATTTGTAACCCAGTCCATTTAAAATAGCTTACTTTCGTATTGAAATTATAATTGGCTATTTTCCACAACCCATAATTAGTTCGATTTTTTGTCTCAATGCGTAGTAATTCGCCGGTATTTCGTATATAAGAAATATTTTCCGGGTAAATAAAATTTTTTTAAATATATTTTCTAAGTTTAATTGCTCATCTCAACTTGATTATTGAGGTTTGGTCAATCCTGAAGCGGTTACGAAGATTAAAACTTTGGGTTTAACACACAATTTGGCACAATTGAGTTTGATATACTATTTACAAAGAGATTTGGAAAATTCATCACGCGATGTTCACATGAAAATGGACTTTTGAATTGTAATCGTAGCACTAAGTTTTATTTACATTGTCTCACGTTCATCTGCGATATACGGAATGAAATTTCGCAGTGCATATCTTACCAGAACTTTCTAAAACAATTTTAAGAATGCAGCAAAAATGTTTTATAGATAGGTAAGTATATATGCAGCTGAATAACGATTTGCATTTAACACCCTTGTACCGTATTTATAGTTTGTTTTGGAGCGGACTACCCGTACTTGCGCGCGCAATAAACACCAACCGTATAATGCATCGAAAAGTGAATGGTAAACAATTACACCTCGTTGCTCTTGTGCTGTGTTTTGATATACGAGTCTATGCTACATGAACAATAAAAGCTGTTTCGATGGATTTTTATAGCTTAAGTTAAAGGAAGTAAATTCTTAACTTTCGAAAGAAATCTTATGTTTTGTTCTTTAACACTTTGCATCTTATTTCGCATGCACGAGTTCTAGTTTTAAGCCGGAAATGTTGATTTTAAAGAGGTGCGCCATTTCTTGTGAATGCACTACATGAATATGTTTAAGTACATTCAGTTCTTCATGGTCATGCATTACACACTTAAAGTTTAAGATAACAAGAGTTTTATTTTGATCATGAACTTTGCTCAAATATACACTCATAGTAAGCTAACGCTTGACTTGCTGAATTGCAGTCCAAGATTTTTCTGTTTTTTCTAGGATTGAACACCATCCAATGCCACATATGTTTGTAGAAATTTTCTTACTGGAATAACTGTACATAGCCCCCTTGAGCTTCTACTAACTAGTGATCATTATGCTGTGCGATAGTTGTTGTGACCATGATCTAACATTTAATGATTGTTTTTACTATTGAGTGTGCCTTTATTATTAGCAGCGAAGGGGTTCGTCTTTGTTCAAGCATTTTTTAACAAAGACTATGAGCCAACTCTAATTAATTCTGTAATTACAGGAAAGTGATGATAATAACGTTACTTTATACTCTATGTCTATATTTTCGAATTGATTTTCAATTCGACAGTGGCTAATGCCATTCTCACCTCTGCTAACAGGTGCTTTTCTTTTAACATAAGTATTAAAATATCTATACTCTTAAACTTAATCGTAATAGGGGAAAAATCTTATTGTCTTATTACCAAACAGAAAACTCAATACAAGCCTTTTTGGAGCTTTGAGCTCGAAAACACATCATTCTGTTGGCTTTCTCACACAGAATATAAAAAAATCACAGTTACTGTAAAAAAATCAATAGTCTATAGTCTCTCTGGAATCAACAAACTAATACTGTGTGCCTGACATCATTTTTTTGTCTAAATTTCCCACTAAGTTAAAAATCCAGTCATAGATCTTACTAAACAAAGCATGTCTCAGTTTTAATTAAAATTTGCTAAACAAATTAAAATGTATCAGTCCCCCTTATGGTAAGTATTTCTAAGTTGATAAAACTGAACTAAGTTTTCAGTTTAGAACTAAATATGAGGCACATTTTGGTTTGTGAACCTCCTCCAATAAGGAAATTGTCGAATTATTGCTTTTTGTTCATTGTCCTGGTTGTGACGTTATCCATTCTGCCTTGATTGTTTCCGTGCACTTATTACGCTTTCTTTAACTTTTCTTAAAACTTTGGAAATAATCGTTGAAAGGTACATTAGAGATCGACGTTTATCTTTTCTTAACGTAGCACTCAACATTCCTACAGTGTTGGCAAATCGTGTGAAACTGCCATGCATAAACTTGTTACAAAGATTGAACGATTGTTAAATGAGGAGATTAGCAGGAGCACTTCCTTGGACATTGCATTGGTTTCACAAATTTTAGTAGGTCTTACTTTACTGTAACTGAGCTGGATTATCTTTCTGTTTCCTTTGCAATATAAAATGGTTGGTTCCGTGGGCGTGTTTTTCATCTCTCTTGAGGATATTGAGTTTATCATGAATTATTGCACTCTAACAGAGCCGGTTTCATTGCTTAGAGCTATGCTGATGAGTGATGATGTACTCGTTACGTTTTCGTATAAATATATTGTAACAATGTGGACCCTTGATCATATTGTTAAGCTACAGTAAAGCCTTATAGCTAGGAACTATGAGGATGCTCTGGTCATCAATTAAATATTCTATAAGACTTAATGCAGCACGCTTCTCAAGTTGTTGAGATGTGGTGTCTATTTTACTAGATGAAGAAACAACGGTGATATTTCTTTTTTCTTTTTTGGAGAAATGCCCACCAGAAACCTGCAAACATCTTGGTTACCTTAGGCTGTAAACTTTCCTAGATGCTTCACCTTGAAAATAAACTTCAAAAACAAACTGCTGTCGTCTGAGGTAAAATCGAATTCTGCTTTAGCAAAATTTAACGGTCTACAGGACATGACACGAAGGACTATTATCAACGCTATGTTCTCGACTGTGATCCTCTCCTTGCAGACGATTAAGTTCATTCCGCCGCTGCAGTCTTTCATTCTGGGTACAGTTTGTTCTGCCACTTTCAGACACAAGTCTGTTGGAGCGTGAAATAACCTCGGTTTGATTGCGCGCATACAAAAATTCTCGATTTGAAAATTGAAAAAGTTGCTTATGGCAACACTATACATGTTTATGTATACTATTGCAATATTTAATTAACAATTAAAGCAATAAATCTAAATTAGAGTATAAATATTTCCGAATTCCAACTCCACCCTATAAAAAAGTTCTAATAAAAATCACAAAAATTTCTTTAATTCTTCCTCCATCATCAGACATAAGCCGATAGTCCGACCAAAAAATATTTCACGTAAAACTTTTAAAAAAACTACTCGGCGATGGGTAAATAATTAATGTCATTTTCTTGCCCCAACCCGGAAAATTTTTCTGTCGTCATAGTATCATGAAAATGCCCTATTTCTACTGTCTTTCGGAGCTGAGAGTAAAAAGTGTGGCATTTTTGGCCGATAGCCGGACTGATAGTCAAAAATGTCATGTTGCCACCTCATTTTTCGGGGATGAAAATTGCAGAAATTACATTAGATCTGCTTCTGACTAGACATAAACGGATAACCCGGCCAATCTCAACTCCATGCTATAAGGATTCTAAAAAAAATTTTAAAAATTTCATAAAATCTTCCTCCATTGCTAGACAAAATCCGATATTCCGGCCAAAAATTTCTTCGTTTAAAGGGATAAATCTCAACTCCATGTCAAAGAAAATTCTGAAAAAATCACAGAAATTATGTTGAATCTTTCTAGATCACTAGACATGAAACGATAGTCCGGCCAACGAATATTTGCTGAGTTTGTGGAACTATAACTCAACTCCACTCCATAGAAAAACTCGAAATAATTCACGATGTTCGACGGCACACTCGATAATCCGGGCAACGAATAGTTACCGAGACTGAGCGAATATTTATTTTAACTCCACTTCATAGAAGAATTCTAAAAAAAACACCAAAATTACTTTAAATTATCCTCCATCACCAGACATTAGCCGGTAGTCCGGCCGTCGAATAATTGCTGAGTTGGACGGAATATATCTCAACGCCATCTCGTCCACCTCACATATAACACGATTAGAAGAAAAATCGGGTATTGGCAAATAGTCAATATTATTTATTTGTCCCAGCCCGAAAAATTTTTCTGTCGTCATAGTATCATCAAATTGTCCTATTTTTACTATCAGCCCCGAATGTTTGTGTCACGATAGTTGGTAGCTGTCATGACAATAAATATTTTCGGAGCTGAGAGTAAAAATGTGGCATTTTTGGGGTCTCATAGTCAAAAATGTCATGATATTAATAATTAGTGTTGCCACCTCATTTTTTGGAGATGAAAGTTGCAGAAATTACTAACCCCGCCAATAAATAGTTGTTGAGCTTAAAGGACTATTTATCTCAACTTCATGATATAGAAAAATTCTAAAATATTACAAAAAATACGTTAAATCTTCCTCGATCGCTAGAAAAAAAACCGATATTCCGGCCAACGAATAACTGCTGGTTTGACAGACTATATCTCAACTCCACCCCACAAGACGATTAACCGTGAAATAGGGAATTGGCAAATAATTAATATCATTTATTTGTCTCAGCCCGGACAATTTTTCTGTTATCATAGTATCATAAAAATGGTATATGTATTTGTACTCTCAGTCCCAAAAAATGTTTGTGTCGTGATAGTTTTAGCTGTCATGACAGTAAATATTTTCTGAGCTGAGAGTAAAAAATGTGCCATTTTTGGGGGGCTGATAGTCAAAAATGTCATGATTTTAATAATTTGAGTGGTCACCTCATTTTTCGAAGATGAAAATTGGGCTACACTCACATCCTTCTATTCAGTTCTTCGTACGAGAAAACATTATGGACAATGACAAACTGTTACCGGAATTCGATATCAATAATTCTTACTCAGTAGTTTACCCTACCCTCGAGTTAGGCTAACACTTTTCGACTTCGTTTTACTAGGTGCTTGTTCCATGAATTATTTTTATCACTTATTTTGTTATCATTGTCTGACTTCAATTATATCATTACAGAAATTAAAACAATTGCACTCTGCACGCACGACTCTCACGAAACAGAATAATTAGACTTTTGATAGACACGAAAATGTGAGTCATTTTTATAATTTATCTTGATTGGAGTTTGATCGCGATATCGCACCTGCGAACATATGTGATAATATAATAACTTGCACTTTTTAATTTCCTATATGCTATTACTTCCGGTTACAAACCATCCGCCAAATATATATTGCGCTGTTAGGGCACCACAACTTTATAGATAAATGGACGAAAAAAACCGCGAAAATTTTTTTTACATTCCAGATACATTTCATAAGACTATACGAACACTTTTGTTGTTGTTTTATTTTATGTACGAGTATGGATATTTAATTTAATTTCAAACATGTAAGTATCGATAAAAACGAAATAAAATTATTAAATCACGTTTTATAGTTTTATTAATCACATATAATGTATATGTAAAGCTTGCCAATAAAAATTCGTTAAATTGGTTTTCGTACTTTCGATTTAGAATAAATTTAGAATGTGATTTTTGGTCGAGCAGGTAATCGGTGATTATGTAGGTGGTAATTCTTTTTTTGTTATTGTTGTAGATCAGGTACTTGATCTGTTATAATAATGCACACTACAACGATCGAATAATTGAACAGAAAAATTATGAGAAATTTTGACGCTATCGACTGTATATGTGGTAACTCAAGGCCGTGTCTACTATATGTAGTTCCTGTACACAGCATACTTTGTGTTAACACTCGTAATTATATAAGAAAGCAAATGCTATTCAGTAACAAGACTAAGTCGTTTCAGATTAATACAATCACGGATATTTGATTTTGGCGGGTGATACATTCGCGACGATATCATTTTACATACCAACCAATTTTTTTTTCATATTTTCAATTCTTTGCGGATCTATTTCTGACATGTGTGAGTGTGGAATTTTAGATTAATTGATTGCTTATATCCTCTTTGAGTATTTAAAATGCTGAAATTCAAATGAGAATGATTTAACATTTTTATAATTAATTCATAGCATCAATCAAGCTTTGGCCCTTTTGATTTTTATCTTATATGTATATCAATCTTAGGTTTTATGATTAGTAATAAATTTGTTAAATGATTTTAAGCACAGACAAAGGGTAATTTAAATGTTTTGTAAAACAATATTACAAATATCTCGCTTCCGTAGTAAGTCATTATGATTATGCCTCAGTTATAGATTTAGGTTTTCCTTAAATATCGTTCAGGGCTTATTAGCCTCACCTCTCTCGCGAATCGATTTGATTCAGCCTTCCTACTGTTTTTTTATAATAATTCAGGTATAGTACATAAATACACTTGATCTTAAAAATGAATGACGAAAATAGTTAATATATGAATATGAACAAACTGCTCGAACGGTTTTCATGAAAATTGCTGAAAAGTGATTTTGAAATCTGCGAGGGTGTCCTTCAAAATGTTTTCCTAAGCTCAAACGAATTTCATAAAATTGGTGGAAGGACATTTTCGAAGAGCTCAAATCGAGTGCGATGGGTCATGATTTCGATGAAATTCATGATGTATGATTTCGAGAAAATTTCGCAGATCATCCGACTTTGACAAACATTATGTGAAAGTTAGTTTCGAGTACCAGCAATCGATTGCAATCGATCTTAATTTTGGGAAAATTGGTTTGGGGTCCCTCTTCTAGATTGGAATTCTTTATTTTTCTTTATTTTTTTTAATTTTGGATTCCTTACTTTTTTAATAAAAATTTATTTTTTTATAGCATGATGTTCCCAATACAGATGGAACAAGGCAAATTTTTAAACCGATCAAAATGAAATATAGTCAGTGTAAGATGTAAATTCTGCGACAACTAAGCAGAATAAGGCCATTTATTAACCCATTATGATGAAATTGGGTATTGCGACTAGAAATAGTAGCCAAACAGAATTTTAGAGGAAGTTCTGAAATATGGGCAACATGGATGAGGCAAGACCACTTATGATATTTCATCCCCGTCTCCACAAAAAATACCAGTACCAGCATAAGTGTTTAAAATTCTTCTCAAACCTTTTATTTTTTATACACAAAATACATTTTTCAGCCAACGATTTATTTTTCATCTCGAATTTTGTTAATTTACTCATCCCATGTTTGTTCGTAAAACTTTTATATTCGAAATTCATTGGACAAGACAAATCGTGTTGTTAAAATCTAAAAAAGGTAGGTCGATTTGCAAACAAGATAACACTCCAAATTTCTTGAGGTGTCGTACATTAATTATCAATTCTTCTGAACGTAGCAACTTCCAATATGTAATTGTACGTGAGTGTTCTACGAATTTAAAAACTTGAACTTCTGGCCCATTAATCTCAAAACATGAACTTTCGCTGATCATTCAAATTGCCGCCGTATTTGTTCCATTAAAAATAACAAAAATTCTACTGCATAAGAATTAAAAGTTCGGCCGATATGTTGATTTAAATAAGTTTAAGATACATACGGCTATCTACTGTGCGAGTATAAGATCCAGCTGATCGTTGGAGTTCCCGCCTACGATCATCGGAACTTCATGTTTCTTAGAAGCTACTTTTTGGTCATGATGATGCACGAAAATAAAAATTATGGACTATTACCAAATTTAAACCTGCGACAATTGGGATGATAACACTTGGTGGTGTATACAACATAACCACGCGACTACCATGTGAAATAGCTGTCTGTAGAACTCGTAACAATACTTTATCGTTTATATGGAATTTCTGCGTGAAGGAATTTCTGTGATTAATTTAAACAAAAAAAACTTTCAAAAAAAACAGGTATTTTAAAAAAAAAAATTATTTATAGGAGCACCTAGAATCAGAGGGTCCTTCAAAAATATTACGAGAATCTACTATAACCTATTTCATCATGGCCTAGTTTCGTTGAACCATATTTCAGAACTTCCTCATAAATAATGTTAGAGTTCCATTTCTATCCACCATACCCAATTTGGAATGCTTTATGCGATTAAAACAAAAAACCCAACATGGTGCAATATGGCGCAACATTACACAACACCCCACAATATAAAACCACACATCTAATTAACGCAAAATACATCACGCAGCATCGTGCAACATGATGGAACATCTAACAACCCATTGGAGGCAATCAGTTTCTGATAGTCAAACACCGCACCGTATCAATTTTTTCACTCGTCTTTGGAGCAGAAAAATTCGCACGCAGACCTGACCGGGGATCCCTTACGAATTTTCTCTAAATCCGGACTCTTAGCAATCGATTTCTGACAAAACGCTTTTGACCATTTGTTATCAAATAGTTCGATCAGATTTTTTTTTGAAGGAACGCGGGGCCTTCAACCTCTAAGCAAATTTTATTAAGTTCCATCCCAATCGATTCCTTGTACTCGAACGCCACTTTTCAGCAATTTTCATCAAAATCGATTGACTGGAGGAAAAAACTAGAGAAGAGAGACAGAAAGACACAACCCGGGCCTCATCGGAGGACTACTTAATCGAATTTTATCGAAATCCGGACCCACTGCAATCGATTTCTGTGGTACTATTCTAGCATATTGGAATTGGGGAGGAGGTTTTAACGGTGTGTTTATCTAAATTGTATTTTTCTGGCCGACTAATGGGATCATTTTATTGTATATTTTAGACACAAAATTGAATGGGAAACTTTTATTCCATAACATTTTTATAAAGAAAAATAATTTCCTATTTAACTTGACCCAACAGGATGCAACATTACGCAGCATGGTGCAGCATTAGACAACACGGTGCAACATCTCGCAACACGGTGCAAAATTGTACAAAACAAAAGCATACAAGATGAGAGTCCCATTGGAGGACTCCTATTCGAATTTTACGGAAGTCAGTACTCCTGGCAATCGCTTCTTGAAACGCAAGACCCACCGCATTAACTTTCATACACATCTTTTGAGCAGAAAATAAACGTACCCTGACCCCACAGGAGGATCCCTTACATATCTCCTTCTGACACTTGAAAATCCCCTTTGAACACCACCTTTCAGCAATTTTCATCAAAGTCGTTTGAGCTGAGGAAAGAAACAGAAAAGGGAACGCCCGGAGGACCCCATAAATTATTTTTCCTGAGACCACGGCCAGGAAATAAGTTCTTTCACTCAAAAGTCTAGTAGTCATAGCCAAGGTAAATGTTGAACGTAATGAATTTTGTCATAATTTTGCCCACCCCCAAAAACTATCAAAATAAAGTGAAATTTGACCCAGGTTGGGGTGGAGTCTAATCTAAAAAAATCCATTATGTCGTATTATAAAACGCATGTTGCCTAGTTTTAACCACCTATTAAAAAGTTTTGTCCAACCTTCTAAAGCTATCTATGTATAGTACTAAGAGTATTTTTTTAAATTGCAAAAGCAGACTCGAATTCTGGTGCGCCTTCCAAACGAGATCTACGTGATTCTCCGTTAGTTTGTACACTTTGCCAATGTTGAAAATGATTTAACAAATTTCCGGTAATATGTACATATCACTGCAAGGATGCCTTCTTCCGAGACTACGTACCGAAATACTTGACGCTCATTTGGAGCAAATTGCACTTTACCGGATTTAGATTTAAATTGGATAACCGAAGTCGATCTAAAACTCGCCGTAAATTTATGAGTGCCGTCTCGAATGTATTCCCATGTGAAATAATATCGTCCAAATGTACCAGGTTCAGGCCACTCAGAATAGACGTAAAGAGCCTTTCAAGCCAGTGCTGACCTTGAATGCGGTTTTCTTCCGAGCTTCATTTTTCATTTTTCCCTGCCAATATCCACTTTGCAAATCAAATGTAGAAAACCATTTAGAAGCCGATAGTGCATCTAGGGTATCGTCGATTCTTTTTTGTGGCATCATTTAGGCGACAAAAATGATTATTTTGTGGCATCATTTAGGCGAAGATAGTCTACACAGAATCTGTAGCCGTCATCCTTATTTTTTACCAGTACTACTGGGGGCGCCCATGGACTCTCTGATGGATCCACGACTTTATGGGTCAACATATCATTAACGTTATTTTTAAATCAGCCATCTTTGCTAGTGTAAATCGTTTTATGTGTTTCCCACATCAATTTGGCGTTTTGCTAGGGAAGTGCTACCAAAATCGGATGAGGATTGCGAAATACGGTCCACGTGGATTTGGTATTGTTGCAAGTAAATTGATGATCTCTCGAGTAAGCTTTTTTGGGTATTCCAGAACTTGATTCTTGGTTTTCATAATTTCGAATTGTCGCTTCAGCTGATTGGGCTTGCTCGATATATTAAATACTCGAACCTCGATAGCTAATTGTCTCAACCGCCTCAAAATTATCTTCTGCTTCTAGTTCGATGATTTTTCCATGCAGGGCCGGAATTGTGGTATCAAAAATCTTACTTAAAACGGCTTCACGAATCGCTTGGCGAAATTACGTTGGGGTTTCCTCATCACCTATATAAAATTTGGCTATCTCCAAATGGATTATAGAACCCTTCTCCTCCAAAAAATTTAGTCGCAGGATGAAGTCATCTAACATCTCTGCGACAACTACATAATGTGATTTTTTTTTGCCAATGATGCCCACGTGAAGCCCTTTGAAATCGCTTACAAATTAATCGTATTTTAGACTCACAACTGCTCAAGATCTAATTAGTTTATTTTGATTCTGTCAGAGTTGGAATAGTGGAAGTGCAACTACAAGAAGCATTAATACCAATATTCTCCGAAAGTAAGGATTAAAAAATATTTTTTTTAATTACTTTAAATTACCATTGGACATTCTTTTTTTATTCTTCTTTGGCGAGAGCTGATTCTAAATTTTCGTATTTAAGATAAATAATTAAATAATATTGCTATCGACCACTTTAAATAGTGGAGCTAATGCGATTTTTGTAAAAGGCAGTATTCCATTATTGTTAAATTGCCGGATTGACAGAAAACACGTTTCAATTTTGTCTTCACATTGACTGGGCTGTTGACAAAATTTAGTTTGGAATATTCTTCAGAACCATGAAATGAATCCTTCCCTAGGATACGTGGGTAGGTATTTAGCAGAGATCGTAAATAGTTTACGTTGATTAACAACGAAAGCCTGTAGGCTGATACAAGAGACCCGAGAGAAGTGATACTCGATTTGCTGCACAAATTCAGCGCTAGTCTTTTTGGCCGTGTGCTGTCTCATTAATGATGTTAGTTAATATTGCTTAGAGTTGATACTCGGTTCCTTAATAAATTTGAGTTTATCCAACAGCACTGCGATCGATTCTAAAATTGGTTTAGTAAGAGCCCGAAAAAATTTGAAACTAAGGAGAGGACGAGTAAGTCCCACGGAGCATTCATATTATCCATGCCTACAGGCATGTAGGTCGGCACAAAGAATAACCTTAAGTAACCTTAAATTATAAAAATGTAGTGAAAGTAGATTGCACATGCAATCATTGGTCTGATCTAACCTCACATTCTATGTCAGTCTATGAGGACTGCAATGAGTTCATCCTGGTTAAGAAGCACTTCCTGCGGATTTCGATAAAAAGGTTTTTGCTCTTCTAAAGTAAGTGGCGTTTACTAGATTATTTGAAATTATGCAAACCCGTTGTCAGTAAACGTTTATTTAGAGCTTGTTCAAAACGAAAACAGGCGGCACTATAGATGCATAAATGGTTTTTTTTCTTTTGAATGTAGATAACTATAAGTTAAAAATAATTATGATTGATTGTGGAAATAAACTATTTTTTTTTATCTGTTCTGAATTTACATTATTTACAAAAAAACGTTTACATTATCTGTGTTTCAGTTCAGTCCATGTTTCGTGAAACAACACGGAGGCGCTTACTAGATTTCAAATCAAAATGTGTGATCTAAAAAAAATTTGGATCAGGTTTTCCATATAAAGCTAAGGCCCAAATCGACAGACGTATCTATAACTTTTAGATGTAGTCGTTGATTTTTCGAAATCGATTTTCGAAAACCATATTTTTAGACGTAACTAAAACTGCAACAATAAAAGTGACGTTTAATTCGAAAACAAACTACCAACATAAAAAAGAAAAAATCTGACAAATTTGAAAATTAAAAACATAATTTTCTCAATAAAAAATCCTTCATGCCAATAAAAAATTACAATCATTTAATAGTTTGAAAATATTTTATTTAATATTTTATTAAACATACCTTCCGGTTTCTATATATTTCTGCTGATGCTCCTCCTGGTGATTTTATGGGAATGTGGCACCCATCTATACACCCGATGCACCTTTGAATTTTGTTTTTATAAAATTCCTGTTGGGACTTTACACGTTCTTCTGGAGTTCCTGGCATTTTTATAAACTGCATTGTCAATCCCGCGAACATTCTTGATACCTCGTGTATGGTGATACAAACGGTAGACTGCGTAACACCCATCAAATTTCCCGACACTGTTTGAGAACAGCGTGTAGCATAAGTTCGCAAAGCAATCATAATTTTTTTTTTTACGGTTAACGGAAATCTTCTGTTATCAATGTTATTAGTCAACTAGTTTGCTACCAATTTTGTCAAGTAATTGTTTTTAAAAAACGAACCCGACTTTTGAACTCTACATCCGTGTAGTAGTTATCGTCAGTTCTTTCCTGGAAACTGCGTTCTGCATTAGTTTTATCGATTTCCAAAAAATAATCGGAATCGTTAGACGACGAAGACGAAGAAATTAATAAATGGTTCATACCGAGTGATACAGATATAGAACCAAAACTATTTTATTTGTCTTAAATAAAATTTATTATTACAGAAAAGCATAGAAATAGATATTATATAGAATGAATGTAAACAGCTGTCAATTTATAAAATTTTAATTATTTTAGTTAATATTTTCAATATTTTTTAAGAACACCAAATTATGCTAACATTTTGACAACAAACACATGTTTTTGAAATGGTTTCGAGCATGAGATATGAGTAAGCCATATACATATTTTATATGACCATCCTGCTCTCACTTATTACATATGAAATAGCAAATTTTATATGGCTAAAATCTTTACACCCATTCTATAGTATATAATATTCTATACAGAAAAGCAAAACTAATAACTCTCTCTCTCTCTCTCTCTCTCTCTCTCTCTCTTTTGTTATTTTAGCTTCGTTTAAAAATACCAAAAGAGTGACTTTAGTCGCAGATGCGTCTTTAGCATCGTATATAGATTTGGCCCTTAGTATCCAGCTCCCGCTAAGATGTGGTCTCCACAAGTCTCCACCATTGTTTGTTTTATTTGTCCTACAACAAATAAAAATATAGTTCGAAACTATTTCCATTATCTGCTGTCAAAATTTTTCTATATTTTATTGTGCTAGGCAGATAAATTGCAGCTAAAACGTCTATATGTGAGTGAGACAACTACAACATTTTCACGTCAACTGCGTAGCGCATCTACGAAATCTTGAGCAAACATTTTTTTTGTTATTTCGTATGTCAAATTTATCTTAGCGCGAGCTGAATACTGACCTTAAAATTTGAACTGATCCTGATCAATGGTTGTCATTAAACCCGGCAATTATAAATACCAACAGTGGATAAAACAACTATACCACAGAATATATACAGAAGCGATAGAACTCCAGTTTTATATGGATTTCTATCAACTCGAGTATTTGATCTTCTACATCAAAATAGGAGTTTAGTTCTCAAAAAATTAAAATTAATTATAAAATCTTCGCAGATGCCCTACTGCGTAATTTATGCACGAAAACGCCATTTAAAAGACGAAATAGATGCTTCCGAATAGATGTAACGTTAGTATTGTGGGATACACGGTGATACAAATCGATACAAAGAATTCATCGATTATTATCACAATCTTTACTCCTTTGGTATGTCGTGCATGTGAACTTCTGAAGGAGACGACCATAGAAATCTGTAAACCAGAACGTGTTCTTACCTTATCGAATGTTATAGCGGATTTTGATTTAATGACAGTGGGAACAAAACTGCCCTAAAACTTATACTGTTAAAGTTAGCCGACTTACTTGCTCCAGACGAAAAATTTCGATAATGCAGATTCGGTTGTAATAACTAAAATTTATTAGCCGAAACATGTCGATAACGCAGATTGAAAAACAACTTACAGTATTCGCCTTTAAAAGTCGGTAAAACAGATTCGTATAAATAGCCAGCCAAAAAATGTTTATTTTGATTCGTCAACGTATATTATTCAAAATTAAACCTATTTTTTTAAATGCTTTAAAACTATAATAAAAAGCTATTTTAATACAGAGAAAACTTAATGGCAAGTAAAACTTTAAAAATTTCAGATCAATTTTCATGTGAAGAGTCCGAAAATTTGTATAAATAGATCGAACACAAAACTTGGAATTTTCTAAAAATTGACCGTTTAAAGTGTCATGGCTGGAAATACATTCAAATGAAAGGTCTTGAATAAAACATTTAAAATGGTTAAAAAGTGCACAGAAATACCTAGCCAACAAATGCCGATAATCTAGATTAAATATAAAAAACATTAAATGACAGCCGAATAATGTCGATACGTTTAAAGTGACGATTTAGAAGCTATTCCGTTGGAAATTTCCGTCCACAATCAATACAAAAAAATTGATTTTGATATTCATTGTGTTCAATTTCTAAATGTAAATTTAATTGATATGATCGAGCAAATATCTCATCACACTCAGGACAGCACACAGAATCGGATAATTCATATTCATACCCATTTGGATTTGTGATTTGATAAAAACGTGATAAAGTGATTTGATATATCAATAATAACGTATCGGATTAATCTATTGTGATTATCGAAGTTTGGTGTAATTTTGGTCAAATCGAATAGTTTTGCGTGCAGATTCACATTTTGATTTTTGGTTCGCTGATCGCTCACTGTTTGTGACAAATGATGACACAAGCAATTTGACAGATAGTCGAAGAGAGAGAATTATTGTTACACTTCTAAAAAGTTTTAATGTTTCCAACTTGATTTTTTTTTTTTTTAAACTTGGAGCTATCTATTGGCGTATGTAGGTACTACTTTAGGGGTAGTGTCAAAAAAAAACTATGGTTTCTAACTGTCGTTTCTGTGACTATACTCTCATAAAGGTCGGTTCACGTAACATATATCGATTTTATGTATTAGTACGTGGATTTTTTTTTCCTAAACATTGAACTTTCCAATGAATTCAAATAACATATACGACCGTATCGTACCGAAGATTAAGAATAATTACCTACACCTATAAATTAATGAAAGCAATTAAAATCGAATACCTTCTAAGATTTCTCAAGATAAAATATTTAGCATTTAAAATTGTATAAGTACAATGATTTAGCATTGATCTAGAAAATCGAAGAACAATTAAACGCAAGGTTAAATCAACGATATTCCAATATTATGCATTAAACATGAAAATATTTTGTATAATACATAAATATGTATAATATTTAATCACTGTTCAAATAAATTACGTCCAAAGCAATTTCCAAAATAGCACGAACTATACTAAAATAGTTTAGTTTCTTATAATTGTACATAGATAACTATGTTATAGCGAATTATATTTCTGTCACGTAAGCATCTCTCCCCGAACAGATTTATTCAATTTACAGTGATAAAAATATTTTAAATATTTCGAGGTTACGTTTAATCATTGCTTCCTACTTTATACGTTCCCCTGAGATATAAGTTACCTATATAAGCACAAATTAATTGTTTTAATGGAATTCCAATGGATGGAATCCTAAAACGTCTTCCTTCGTTTCACCCCACATACAATTATGTATACATCAACATGTATACACTAATATATCATAATTACGAGCATAAAGTTATAAAAAGCCTCATCAATTTTTTTACATTGGCTGCTTAAAGTGCTTTACTTATTCGTTATATATTCGCTATATAAATGTCAACAGTAAAAAATGTAAATCTGCTCGGTCCAGCACATGACGCTCCAATTACTCCTCATATATAGTATGGGATTACACCACATTGTGATCACAATACTTTTCCGACCACGTAATTGGAAATTTAAAAAAATTCTCACGTTCCTACTCTCCCACGCCCGCATACACTTGCTTTTTATTTATTACAGCAGAGAAAAGTTAAGTGAATTATGGAACAATACTCATGAGGGAGATTATGAATGAAATAAGAAAATTGAAATAAGACAAAAAAATTATTGTACAGATTTTCTTCTTATATACGTTTCTTAGTAGAAGGGATTTATACGGAAAATCGATGTTACTATGGTTTGATGACTTTCTTACATGTTGAATGAAAAAGTCTGTAAATGCCACTAGTGGACACGTTCATCACATTTAATATTTGTGTATGAAATCTAAAAATATCACGTCAAGTGGTGCGGTTAAGAAAGCCGACAAAAGTTTTTTTTTTGTATAAATACTTGATGTGTGTATGCACCAAAAGAATAAAAGAACAATCGAAGTGAAAAATGTGTTCACACATGATTTGATCCGGTGAATGAAGAAATATGTATAACACATTGTTGGTTCTTACAGCAAATTCACACCCATTTATTTTTCCTTTTTATTCACCCATTCCGTTTTTTTTTTTGTCATTATCGCCTTCATTATCTGATCTTTTGTAACTTTGGCATGTCGTACGTAACTCAACATACAATAACGTACGTAAATTGTTGTTTAATTGAATTGATGTGTACGAGCAGCATTTTTGAAAAATGTCGTAAAAATTTAAAACTTTTCTTTGTTTTTGATGCAGAGGAAATTAAGGAAATTATTAACTTCCTGGTTGGTAAATATTGTACATAAAGTACAAAGGCAAAGTTGAAGAATGTTCTACTTGAGAAGAAATTCTATTATATTTATTCAGATTTGGTTTGTAACATTGGCATACAAAAAATGCAGATGCCGAAACAAATTAAGAACTTTGGGGTTAGTATTTTTATGGTTTCTTAATTACCTTAATTTCGTATTTATCCGAAATTAAAAAAATTAAATATAATGATGGCCAGAGAAATTTACCTTATCTAACCTTCCTATGGAGGATCTAAACATGACCATACTATGAACGCTCTGGTTGCTCGAATTCAGCAGTTATTTCAAAAAATATAAAAGTGGAACGTTTTTTTGCATGAACGGGTGTCGCGCTTACTCACATTGGATCAAACAAAATCAGCAATGCGTCACAATAGATAACGCATGAATCCACCGTTACACTCAGAATCAAAACGTTAATTAGCTGAGTGGGCAGCAGCGGGTGAATGGCGTCCGAAGCAACCAAAAAATGCAAATGTCGGCCGATAAGGGTTTGCCCTCCGTATTTTGGGATGTTGAATATCTCGGAGCGTTCGAAGAAAGGAGTTGTGAAAAAACGGCCCCAAGTGCAAAATAAAAAGTGCTCTTCACCAAGACAATGCACAGTGTCACAAGTTTATGGCTACGATGATAAAATTGCATGAATTGAAGTTGGAATTGTTTCCCAACCACCATCACTGGATCTGGCTTCCAGCGACTACTACCTGTTCTTGTTTGGTCATATTGTACCATGTTGCGTGAGGTTGCATCATGTTGCTTGATGTTGCATCTTGGTGAGGGATGTTATCTACAGTTCCTCTATGTCGAGTCATGTTGTTTTGAGGCCTACTTTAATCATTTTGTTTGGATTGAACGAGTTTGATAAAATTCTGCGGGACAGAGGTTTCGAATGCAAGGAAACAATAACAAAGAGTTATGATTTCTGAATAATTCATTACGGACTTCTCCTGATAAGCCGCCATGTTGCATAATAGTGTGTAATGTTTCACCATTTTGCGCTATATTGCATCATGTTGCATGATGTTGCCCATGTTGTGGGATGTTGCATCATGTTGCGTCCTATTACACAATCTTGCTTAATGTTGCATTATGTTATGTTGTGTCATGTGGTGCGAATTTCTACAATGTTCCATCATGTTCTTCGTGTTCTGTCTTGTGTTTTTCGTTAATTAGACATCGGGCCTTATGTTTCATCACATTGCAGAATGTTACACCATGTTATGTTGGACGCGTTACGGTGACATTATATGGTGGCACTAATCGCAACCTTTTGAAAATATTGGTGATTTTGAGTAATAACATTGATTTGTAGCATTCGCTATCTAATTAATATTTTGACCTTGGTCCGTTTCTCACATTTCGTTCCGCCTCAAACGATTTTGTTGTTGGCTAGGGTGGCCCGGGTCCTTTTATTTAATTATGTTTTTTTTTTTGTTTGCTATCACGATTTTGATAAGCATTGTTGAAGGGAATGCCAATTTTGAGAAAATTCGCTCAGGGGGCATTTAAAAAAAATTCATTTAGGGCTTTTCACGACTTTTAATAAAAATGAGTGAGTTGGTTTTTGAATGCTAAGAATCGATTGTGTATGTTCTAAATCCGGGAAAATTAGGTTCTCAAATGGGATACGGGTCCCAATTTAAAAAACAAAGTGACTCGAACGATTTCGATAAAAAAAATGAAAGAGGATATTTTCGAATGTCAGGAAATGACTGTAATGAGTATAATGATTTTCGAAAATTTGTATAGAGGTGCTCCAGTTTAAACACTATGTTCGCCTAGTCCCTCAATAGAACTATGTCATCTTAATCAAAGAGAGTGCAATTCAGATTAGTAATAAAAATGGGAATCTAATATAAATTTTGAACATACCTCTGCCTTTTAAACATGAACCTTAGCCATGGAATACAACTCTTTTTGTGTATTAAACATAAGATAGGATTCAAAACAAGTTCATTATGTGATTTTGAAAAATCAGTAAACCGGATAGAACGACGACCTTTCACAAACAAATAATAGTATGAAACTCGATTGGTACTATGAAAATATCCAATGTGATTGAGATAATCGGGTTCTTTAAATCAGAAGAATAGTAATCATGAAAATTTTTAAATTCGATATTTTTTGCAAATTTACCATTCGCTATACTGCCGAAGTCTGAAAAATTTGTTTTCGAGGTATGTTTGTCGTCTCTGTCCTCTTTACAGCTCAGACTGATTTACTGATTTGAATGAAACTTTATACTGAAACTTTTCCTAAAAATTGGTGGAAATCGGTTCACCGGAAATGGAGCTTTTTCGTTATTTAAAGTTTTTCGCGAATATTTTCATCTGCGAAAAAATCGATTAAGACCAAAAAGATTCTAAATTAAATTTGTAATAAAACTGGTTTAAATCCTGTCTCCAAAATTTAAGCTTAATAACGATTTCGATAATAAACAGTTATTTCACTATAATCCGGCCACTATACAGCTCAAACTGGTTGAGTAGAAATTGGTGTACCGAAAGTGGTGGCCTCCTTTCATATCTTGACAATATTTTAAAAAGTATGACATTTACAAAAAAAAATTTGTAAAATATCGATTCTAAATTAAATTTGCAACAAAACTGGTCCAGGAATCGGAAGATGCTGATGTCAAAACGACACGATATCAAAAATATGCCGACTTCAGTATTTTTGCTATCGCGTCTTTCAGCAGTTCCAATCAAGATGGATTATTGCGGTGCACTTTCTCCTGAACAATAGTCCGCGCTTTTTGAAACCCGATTATAGACATTAAAGAAAAAAGATTGTTAGAAATCACAAGGTTCTAGCTTTGAGACAGATGCCTCATCTCTAAGGAAATATGCGGAAGTTCTCTTTTCGGGTACCTCTTTTAACCAAAGATAATCCATTTGTCAGTTTATATTGCCCCCCCCCCCACCCCCCAAGATATAAAATGAATGTTGAGCTTTAACTGGCTCGCGCGTTCTTGAAACAGTTTATTATTAATGCGGGTTCATTTTTTGACAGCTTAATAAATACTAACCTCTTAATGACAAAATAAGATTTGAACTTGCGTGTGCGGAATGGGTATGTTTTGGCCAGATCTGGAAAATCAAATGTTCAAATTCCTTCAAGTCAACTTTCATCATTATAAGGCAGTGTCAGATGCTTGGTTTTAATGCGGCTTGTAAAGTTCGCATACTTGGACTTAGTACTCCGGCTTTGTTTTGCTTTGCTGTTGCTGACTAAAAGAACCTAATTATGTTCCTGATTGGTACTACGTCACTTCGAGCTGCATTCAGTGATCGAATGGACCAGAACACTAGACTACTTCAAGCCAAATAATTAACAGGTCGAATAAATCCTGTAGGCTATAAACCGGTTTAAGCCGTATAAGTCGAAAGGATCGAATTACTTTATCCCTGCATATCCCTGCAAAACACGTATAAATCGTAATGTTTATACCTAAGGTGGGAATTGCCATACCAAAGACCTGAATTCTATAAGCTTACTTTCTTTACTTCTAAAATTCTTAACACATATTGAAATCGGTTTAAACTACTCTCCGCTGCCTTACTTAGCCTATTGTGAAATTTGATCTTCACAGATAAAGCAAATTACCTTGGCCTCACTTTAGAATTTAAACTAAGCTAGAATCCTAGAGCACTAAGCAGGATGAAGAAAACCTAAATGTTCTGGCAAACCTAAAGTCTTTCATGAAAGTGAATATTGTTAAATATTCATAATTAATAAAATTTCAGCTGGTGCTTAACACATATGTTACATTAGCCGATCAAACAATTACAATATTTTTAACGGCATTTACCTACACTTTCATTTGGCCTTCGGCGCCAAAGTAATGGAATAATTGAACTGTCTTAGTCATATCGTTTTTTTCTACAAAATATGTTCTCGGAACTATACACAAATCGTATAAACTCTTAAAATTCCCAAAGCATGGCAATTAATATACCGTACAAATTATTGCATTACTCATGTAATTGTCCACGCGCCGTGTACGAGGTGTAAATAAATAATAAATAGTTATTAACCGTTTAACCCACAACACGGTTTATTCTGCATCCAAACGTTAATTACTCGTAATCCGGAATTTTTGTAAGAAACGTGCTTCCCCATACAATTTATACATGAAAGGTGTGCGCTGCCACACTTGCGTAAACACAAACCAAATTTTATAGCATTTTTATTAATTTAAAGAGGTGTGTCATGTATACACCATATCTGGTTGCCGGCTGTAGCTACGAATCCGCATAATTACAACAAAAAATCAGCAATACAATAATAATCCTATAAATAGCAATTTTATGAATGCAAATTTATCATTATTGTCATGTCCAGTGTAAAACACTTAAATATTTATAATGTTGATTTGAAATGGAAATGCTGTTGACCTCATTTTTAATCAAAATCCAATTGAAAATCCTGTTTGTATAGCAAAAATCCATAAACGTATACATATACAAATCGGTTTTTATCTCGTTTCGAATTCTTTATGTAAACCAATTTCCTTAAACGTACTACGCATTTTTATTATTGTGTAGATTATTAGTATGGTGCGGGTTGCGGTAAATCCCGTAATTTTTCATGTCCCGGAGATATCAAAAATGTAAATCAATCTTGATAATAATTGTGATTAGCGTAAATTTAAATAATTCCAAGTATTTAAATTACTCATATAAAAATGTAGTCACGTGATCTCGCGACCTTGAAATATATATATTACACATTTAAAGCACACTTTATACATACACCAAAATAATAAATGGTTATAATCCGACATCGCGCCGGACACATGCGCATTTGCGTATAGTCACTAAATTATAATCTAAACATACATACATGATTTAATGGGTGTACACCGATTTGTGTAACAGGACCTATTCGCGATCAACATGTGATAAGATAATGCTGATTTCCGTTTCTTTTTCGGAACATCTAAAATTGTTTCTAACTGCGTGTAGGCGGTTGGTTTTAATTATACCACACTCGTGTGTTACACAATTTTTCAAGATCAAATTGTGGTAATTTGATTTGTTCAAACGGAACCTAACAATAAATAAAAATAATGAGACTGAATAATGAAATGTGATCGTGTTAAATCATTAACAGGGGTTGGGTTGCACTAAGCGGTGAACGCTTCAAGCTAAGTATTGTATGTTATTGTGAACCAGGTTAATTTGCTCATTGTTTTCTGATTGATGCGTTTCAGGTTATAGATATCGAGAAAATGTATTCGTCCCACCAGCCAGTACCATATCAATCGGAACTAATATTAAGCTTGTCAGAACCACTTAAAACCAGCCATAGGTTTATCTGAAGAAATCATCACGAGTTTGCACGATGAGCACAATGTGCTTAAATGGCTGTGCAACAAATAAACTTTCAGTCATAACCATACTAAGGTCTGTCGGAACCATACAAGCCAGCCGAAGCCAAACGAACTATTTTGGACAAATATCACATCATCACCCACTTCGACGGATTTTGAATTATAAATATGTGTTCAAATAATTTTAGTTGAAATTTTAGCTAGTGCACAATGACCATCAACCATGATTAATGTGCAGTGCTCCAAATGGTCCACACTTACTTCATATGGTTACGGCTACTCTTTCTGGTTGGGTTGGCATTGTAGTGGATAACGCGCCTGTTGTGCATGCGCCAAAATTATTCTTGTAAACATTTTGTTTCTGTCCACCGTCCACTATAGTTTTTGGTAGTGCACAATGATCAAGACCGTTTCATGCTCATTGTGCAATGGTCCGGCTAATCGCCACTGACGTCATTTGATTTCGGCTTGCGGTTCACACTAGTTCTTTCTAAAATTTCTAATGAATTTATGTTATTCCGACTTAATAACTATACTGTTAATGTTAGCCGACTCGCTTCAGCCAAAAAAAGTCGACAATGCAGATTCTGTTGTTACAAATAAAATATATCAGTCGAAATGTGTCGATAATGCAGATTCGGATGTAACAAGTAAAATATATCAGCCGATAATGCAGATTCAAAAACAACTTACATCCCTTTTCCGGCTAGATATTTTTTTTTTTGATTAAATTTAAGCCCACCATACACAAATGTGTATACGTAAAAAATGACAGATTGTAATGTCTTCCGGATGTTAACGGATCTTCGTTAAATCGGAATCCTTTTTGAAAAAGTATTATAATTTGATAACATATAAATTATATAACAGATAACAAGTAACGTAAAAATCTCTTTTTTCGCTACATGACCGACCCATCACTGGTTTTTTATACCTAAAATTAATGTATAACAGTTTCTTCCCAAATGAATAAAATATTCGTGAATATTCATGTTCGAAGCGTTAGTTATATCTTGCGCATATTGGATATTTCATCAAATTAACCGTATTTACCACAAATTGTATTGTGTTTAACTTTAAAAAAAATTAAGAATTAAGAAAAAGTAAAGTGCCTGGTCAATTAAATTTAATAACAAAGAAATGAAAGTTTCGATTACTTTTTTATACATAGCGCGTCCTTAATAATTTAGAAATGATGTTAAGTTTAAATATTAGAGTTTTTCATGTGTTTGAAGTTGTAATACGTGTATTATATATCATGGAATTTAATTGTTACTTTGAATTTCTAAAAAAATTTTAATTTAGTTTGAAAATATTGTTTCAAACAGTGTGGTAATATATATAATAATAATAATATGTGTAATACTATGTATAGTATTAATATGTGTGCCCCGGTGCCGAATTTAAAATTAATTTTAAAGATTATGTTGGGAGTGCTATTTGCAATCTATGTACATGTTGTATGTATTAAAATAATATCATATTTACCGGAATACAAAAGTTGCATTATTAAAAACACTATATATTTATATATCTTGATGAATTTTGTATCAAGAACAACTACATACTGCAGGTTCCGGATACCGAATGAATTTAACTTCACATAAAGTAACGGTGCCCGCGGCTTTCGTCGTTACCAATACTGAAAGTCACTTAAATTTCCCTGTATTTGACTTAATTGTTGTAAAATAAAAAAAAATAAAAATTTCTATAGATTGGGCAATCCCAAACATAAATGCAATAAATAGCCGACCGAGGATGAACTCGGTCTCTTGTTATTTTAGTTCCGACTCAACGAAACATTTCAATCGAGTACAGATTTTTTTTTGTAAATCAGTGGAATTGGAATACGATTATTCGATAAAATAAAAAAATAAAATAATTATAGTTAAAGAATTTCTGTATATCAAGATAAAACGTGTGGGGATCACGTATTTGTAAATTATTAATCGTATATTTTCAAACCCTTGTGAATTAAACGTGACGATAAAAGTAATTTAAAAAAAAAACTTATCGATCATCCATTTTCGATACATTAAAAGGGGGATCCGTACATAACTGCATATTTTAAAATTGCATTTCTCAAAACGCCATATTTAAAAACTGCATAAGGTACAAAATTGCATTTTTCAAAACTGCATATTTCAAAACGACATAGGTACAAAACTGCATTTTTCAAAACTGCACAAGACAGAATGAAATATTTTAATCGATTATGAATCTAGAATTATCTTTTCATTAATTTCTGGAATATGACCAACAGGTACGGTTATTTATTGCACGATGAAATTTGAGATGAATGAAATTTTTGAACATTTGTGAACGATTCTTGGATTAAATTCTAGGATAAAGTCAAATGAAAAGGAACTTGACTATTTCTTAGTCGAGTAAGATTTAATTTCACATGTTTAGGTTTAGTATAGGTATATGTTATAAGAAAGGACCTTCATGGAAATTAGAAATTATTTGAAGATTTAGTATGCATATAATATTCTGCTTCACCTAAATTTTTCTACCTATGTCGTTTCGAAAAATGAAATTTTGAAAAATGCCGTTTTGAAAAATGTCTTTTTAAAAAATGTCGTTTTAAGAAATGCCGTTTTGAAAAATGCCGTTTTGTACCTATGTCGTTTTGAAACATGCAATTTTGAAAAATGCCGTTTTAAAAAATGCCATTTTGTAAAATGTCTTTTTAAAAAACGCAGTTTAGAAAAATGCCGTTTTGAAAAATGCAGTTTTGAAAAATGCCATTTTGTACCTATGTCCTTTCGTACCTTATGCAGTTTGGAAATATGCAGTTTTGAAAAATGCAATTTTGTACCTTATGCCGTTTTGTACCTTATGCCGTTTTGAAATACGCACTTTTGAAAAATGCAATTTTGTACCTTATGCCGTTTTGTACCTTATGCAGTTTTGAAATATGCAGTTTTGAGAAATGTCGTTTTAAAAAATGTCATTTTAAAATAAGCAATTTCGACCTGGACCCATTAAAAGGTCATACAACGACCAATGTTATGTAGTGTTATTTTAGAAAAGAAATGTCTAAATCGTTTGTGAATATGTGGTTTTTCTAATAAAAAAAATATAAAAACTAAAAAAATTATTCGGCTAGAGCCAATCCAATAAAACCATAAAAACCAAATAAAAAAAAAGAAATAAAGTGATCGGACAGTTTAAAAAAACAAAAACAAATTTAAATGTTCATATAACAAAAAAATTAAACCCGGAAATTAGTTGTACAAAACAATTTTACACAAAATATCTATATTCAAAACGGGCACCCTACGATCTGATCCGCAACAGTTAACGCATACGTTGAAAATTTTTGGTGACAAAAATTTAGAAAAAACGGCAATTCGGTTGCCATCACAAAGTTCACCAAGTGTTAAACCATCGCATATATTCTGATGTCTCGAATATAATATAAATCAGTGTATCCGATCCATGCTCGTAATACAAGTACGCGAAAGCTAAACGGACCAATATTGGATATCAATACACTATAATGATGTACCTATCGAGCCACTTTGGACTGTTCTTGGATACCCGAAAATAAGGTTTTTTTTAATTATTTTATTATACATATATGTATATCTAAACCAATATTTTTTTTTGTTTGTACATTTAATTTCATTTTATAAATTTATCAAAACCGAATATCGATTTTAATGATAATATAACCTTGTTACAGGCTGGCTACTGCCAACCTGCAGATATCACTAAGCGTATGCAGAGGCCTCCACGGTGATATTTTGCCGGCTACGTTCTCAGAGAAGTGCGAAGGGTCGTGGGGTTTGAGGCATGCATGGCTCCTGGCTTACACCGTGATTATACAGATCTTTATAAAAAGGAAAAAACCGCAAATAATAATAATACCCGAGTTCCGCCAAAATTTGTCGGCCGGAACCTGAGGAACGAACCAAAAAGGAAAATAAAAATTTAAAAAAATTACAACGGCAGAGAAGTGCCCTGGTACGCGCATCCGCCCTAACTCGCACGGTGGTGAACACTGGTTTTGAATCCGGATGCGGGCAGTAAGGGACCGCCTACCCTACGCCGACACAGGATGGGAATTCCCCCCTCTTTTTAAAGTTTAATTTAGACAAAAACGAAGAACACAACTTCCCACGCGAAACAAAAAGAGAAAACGAGGGAAAAAAACGAGAGAGAGAGAAACGAGAGAGAGAGAGAGACGAGAGAGCAACGCGCATCGAGCGCACGACCGCTATCCGGCGCTCGATTACAATCAAAAAAATTTATATATATATATATATATATATATATATATATATATATATATATATATATATATATATATATATATATATATATATATATATATATATATATATATATATATATATATATATATATATATATATATATATATATATATATATATATATATATATATATATATATATATATATATATATATATATATATATATATATATATATATATATATATATATATATATATATATATATATATATATATATATATATATATATATATATATATATATATATATATATATATGTAAGAAATTTAAAAATAAATTTAGGAAGAATAAAAATTTAAAAATAACAAAAAATTTGGAAATATAAAAAAAATCGGACCTTAATTAATAAAAATAAGCTGTTGCGGCCTTGCGCGGCCGTCATGCCTCAGGGTCGCCCGGACCGTTGCGGCTTTGGTGCCGTTAAATATTTTGGCCTCGACTGGCCGCCAAAAATAAATTGAGCGTTGCGGGGCCTTTCCCCGATACCAAGGTCGAATAGCCGGTTGGCCACCCGTCGTCGCTGCGGTGCCTTTCACCGATACCAAATAAAAATCCAAAACGAATAGCCGGTTGGCCACCCGTTAGTTGCAGTGCCTTTCACCGATACCAAATAAATAAAAAAACGAATAGCCGGTTGGCCACCCGTTAGTTGCGTCGCTCGTTGATATACTTGTGGTAACCGTTATTCAATCGCCACCTGTCGATATACTTACGGTGGCCGTGGTTAAATATTTATTGTACGTATTTATTGTATTTTGACGTACTCATATCAAAAGATTCACACCACTAGATGCAATAAAAAAAAATCACAAATATGAATATCCGACCAATTTTGCACAACAGTGCATTCGCAAGAAAAACCAAGACAAAAATGTCCGAAACACTAGTTTTTAATCAAATAAATATGTAATATTTTATTGTTCACAATTGGTAATAGCATATAAAATATTTAAATAGTTTTACAACTTTATATTTAGGTCTTAGACTCGCCGGATTTATTGTACATCTGTACATATTTTAACAAAATTCCAATCAAGATTCAATTACCAGAAAAAAAAACCCTTACGCCGAATACGACGCGCAAAACATTCCAGAAGAATTGTCTTTCTTCTCTGTTTCTCGTTTACATCAATTCGCATTGATGTAAACGAGAGGCATATAAGAAAACATTCTTATGGAATGTTTTGCGTTTCACAAATACATACACTCGATGCGCATTGCTCTCGCTCTCTCCCATTTTCGTTCAATTGCACCAACAAAACAAAAAAAAAAACACACAGGAATCCATCCACCATTAAGCGCGTATAGACGTCAAATCTACCGCCGGACGCAAACCAACCGAGGGGAATAAAAACACAAAAAATTTACCAAAGGTGGGGGTGTAATCAATAAAATGAATTTTGGTATTGTTAACGACAACACAGTCGAAACAACCTTTAATAGAAATTTTGGTCAGGTAATGTAATTAATTCCGAAATTAAATTGAATTAAATAAAAACAACAAAAATTTAGTTACAAATTAGGATAAAGTTATGTAATTTAAGTGAACATTTTGTAATAATGCAAAGTCCGGACAATTAGTACTTAAGTTTAATTAATTCATTCTTTTGTAGTATTACTTTTAGTATTAGTGCATTTCATGTTGGTTATCGAATGTGCAATATAACCAATGGTTTGTAATTTTTTCTATTTGCTAAGAATTTTCGAAATACAGCTTAAATATTTTTGTTCAATTTTCTTAAACCAACTAATTTTATGGTTTTATTTTTTCTTTCACGTTGTTGATGCTTCGTTTCTTCTATTTTTTTTGTTTTGGGATAATTTTTGGTTTTGAAATGAATTAGAAAATGTAAATATGGGGATGATGTTTCAGGGTAAGTAGACTCACGCTTTGTATACTCGACACTCTCTAATTTAATTCCCTCTCAAGCGGTGTATTGAAAGATCTGGTAACTCTCTACAAACCCCACGACCAACCGCGAGCTTTAGCCGGCTAGAATCACCGCGTAGAGTTCGTTACCCGGTTAAATTAGTTTACGGTGTTTGACAACGATTTTCAAATTCCGTTACAATAGCCTAGAACGGGAAAGCACATGCCTAGGTATTGAGGTATTAAACATTTCATTTTCCCATTCTGAAATCCTCAATGAATTAGAAGTAATGCGCAACGAATGGGGTCTTTTGCATTTAAAAGAAAAATTTGCAAATAATATTTCAATTAATGAAAATACAATTTGTATTTTATAAAATTTAATATCACAATCATGAGAAGTCGTAGTAATTCTGGAGTCTGATTGGACTACTACCAAAGGATTGTGCATCATTTGATTATGAATCATCAGCAACCAGTTACTGGATTGTTTCCAACTACCTCAACTTATCCTCATGCTTGGAAAGTACGCAGACATAACCTCATTTATTGAACGGCATGGCGAAGTGGTAATGGTGGTATTCACCCTGATAAGCAGGTAAGGGATGCATACAGTCCACGTAAAGTCTACCGAAGTTTAATATGTACACTATTTAGAGCATAAGGAAGGTACATGTGACAGTGGCTGTATGCATCAACCTCTTTTGTATTTTTCGTTTTTTTTTTGTCTGGTCTGTTAATGGACTTTTGTCTTATAAATGGAATGTTTGCTACGTCATGTTTGCGGTAATAAGATTTATGTATTGTATTTGCGGTGGGCAGCGGTAACGAGGTGTATAGGCAACAAGCAGCCGTCATCTTCGGTATAAGTTGTTTCCGAAGAGGGAAACAGCTGTAATATTTGATCTCATCGGCAAATTTTTCTCACTTTTCTGACATTTGACTTTTCTGATTTTGTGAATGGTTCTTTGGATATTGCAATTTTTAGTTTAGGGCAAAGGCAAGTCTTGCGGATTGAATGTTCAAAGATGTTTCATTGTATGTACATGCAGTGATTATTTTTATTTCGTATTTGTATGTTGGGAGAATGCAAAATTAACAATTACAAAAAAAATGTCAAATATGACGTTTCAAATAAATTACACAGTCCTTTGATTGCAATTTAGAGTTATCGAGGTTTATCAAATGTTAAATAATTATCGCTGGTTGTTGTTTTTGTGATTTATTTAATACGATTAGGTGATACGATACGATGAAGGATCATACAGTTGTGTTAGCAACTTATTATTAATTCTATCATCTTACAGATTCGTGATTGCTTTAAAAGTTTTATTTAATTTGTTTAGGTGTCGGGGTTCTGGAGCTGTGCCAAACATCCATTATTGATCTTATATTGCAGATTAGCTTTTTTTGAAACCATTTGGAATTAGCTACACGATAGATATGCTGTTATGATTAAAAATTAGATTCCGATTTCAGAAGCAGTTAAAAACTTTTATTGGACTATTTTGTAGTATAGAGACCTCTGTTTTTCCAGTGGCTGTTCCAGTTCCTGTTTTAGTTAGGCGTTTTAGTAAGAATTTTTTAATTATTAGTATTGCATCCAGTGGGTGGTATTTAATAATAATTATTAATTTTAATTTTTTATTATTTTAGATCTTTCTTTTAGATTTTATTAAAAATAGGTATTAACGAAAATTCAAGAAGATAAGTTTGCAGAGTTAAATAACTATTTTTAATTTTCAGATGACTGGAAGTGTTTCAGTTACATGAATTATTTCGTAGTTAGAATTGTGTCATTGTGTTACTAACTATCGACTACTTAGGTGTCTGTAACCGGGTCGAGTCTATCCTTACTAACATAACCTTTCCTATCCCTCCTATTTTGTTATGTGTAATACAGGTGTACGGTGGGCCCCGGCCATATCTGGGATTACTTGTCAAATGACTTGGCCGTACATCTCAATCAAATCAAATCAAAATCAAATCAATTTGTATTTTATAAAATTTAATAAATTATATGATATTTTTTTTCATGCAACTCGATTTAAAGCGAATAAATAAAATCGGTTGGGCGACTACAAAATTCTAACTGAGTCGTCATTTAGACGTCATGTTTCCGAATGCATCTGATGTGGCATGACTTCGGTTCAAAATAGTTGAATGGCTGCAAAAAAAATGTAAATATTTTTAATAACTTTTAATATTTAGAAACACTGCATACTTACAGTAAAAATGTATGATTAACTTTAAAAAAAACACTTTCTTAGGGGTTTAAAATTGAGATCGAAATATTATCGGAAACCACGGCTTTAAAGACTAGTTCGATTACCAGATGATTAGAACATTTGCAGTGCAGCACACCACAAGCGCCCCGTATCTAATTCATTATCAACACATAGATTTGAAAGTACATATTTATTATTTCTGGATTTACAATAAGCAGTAAGTTAACAACTCTTTCACTTTGAATTAAAGAATTTAAAACAGTTTTTAAAAACAGACCATGGTGAAAGAAATGTCAAAGTCTACAAGAGTACAAACTCACCGAAATTAGGAGATTAAGGCAGAAAATAGTTAGTGGACTGTGTGTTGGAGTACCACTATACAAAGAACTCGTCAAAGGCATATGTCGATTTTGGTAGAATTGCGGAAGGCATAGAGGCAACATTCAACGGAGAAGTATTTATTGACATTTTTGAAAACATAACATCAGTAAATCATTTTTCATTGATTTGTAACGCGTGCTTAGCTCCCAATTAACGAAAATAAAATTGCAACAAACCAAAAATAATAAACACTTATTTTCCATACATTATAAATCATAATAATCAATATTTATTAACAATTAATGGTTCACGAAAACCATATACAAATGATGACAGAAAACCTATCCATGAAAATATTAATCCCTTGATCCTGGGAAACCGAAATCCAAGAAAATGGAGGGATGATCTGGTAAACCCACAATAAAACAAAGGAGATCTAAATAAACAACAAAAAAAACAAAATTAATAACTAGAAAGTAATAAGAAAAATCACTAGAAAAAAAAATTAAATTAGCAATGTAGACCACCACACGAGATCCTGCCCCTTTCGGTAAGTAGTTAATTTTTGGGCGCCATTTGCCGCTTGGCAAAACCGAAACACGCGTTAATTTACGTTTTCCCGGCTACGATGTTTGGATGAGCGTTAGGGCGTGGACAATTGGGCTAGCGATTTCGTGTGACGTGTGACACTATGAAAAAAAGAAAAAAAAACACTAATTACCAAAATATCCAATTCAAAGCTTGTCACAAACTTTGCTTAAATAAACTAAAGCAAATAACTAAAATTTAATCTCTAAACGATCTGAACCATCAATATTGCTGCTTTGTGGTACAGCACGGAGCTCTGGCGGATTATTTTTACATGGCGGCAGCATTCTTATCATAGAGCGTTTAACACACGTTGTCCCAGTGCTTGGAGTAATAATTTGTTCTCGTGGTGTAACTCGAATCTTGCGGTGTCCGAAAATCATCCAATCACTAACAGGTGCACATACTCGTGGTTTTTGCACTGTCCCAAAACACTTTATTACACAACACCAAGTTATTATTATTTTTTTTTTATATAATCTTTATCGGATAATAGTTAATTTATATGTATTTTTTTCTTGTGCACGTAATAATCACCATAAAAATAATACTATATATATATATATATATATATATATATATATATATATATATATATATATATATATATATATATATATCATCTATATCTTAAGTATACTTATCCGACTATCAACTCGAGGGTTATACTTGCGCGATGTGGCCACACTTCATAAAAATCAAAATCTTCTAAGTATTCTGCTGCTCCCACTCCAATGATGATTTTCCGCAATCGTTAGTCCGCTCGCTTGAGGTGTACCGCCTGATGTGTACCGCTCGATGTCTCAGATCCAAAAGAACGCTCTTTATTTCTTTTTTTTTTTAATTTCCAACCCAAATCGATAGATATTACTCGAAACAAACCAAAAACTTGAAAATTGCAAGTACCAATTATCCAGCTTTCGGTGCTTTCCAAACAAAATTTAAGAGCTAAATATAATAAAAAAAAACATAACAAAAGAAATTCATTACAATGTACCAACTATATACCAAAAGAGGAAGTGTTGGTAATCAATATTATCATAAATACAAAATGCATTCCAAACAAGAAAATAAAAAAAAATGTATTAATTTTGTTTCTTTATGTGTATTGTTACCCCTATTCAGATGAATACCAAATCGAACCAACAAAATCTCTACACTCAACCTATTGAGGAATTTGAAGGAAACAATACTACGTCGAACTTTTGAAGCATAAAAATAAAATTGTAAACGAACATTAAATTGATTTTGGTTTAGTATGCTCCAAAACTCGATCATTACAGATTTACAGACTTGGTATTATCATCGGATTGGTAAGCAACGTTCAACCGGAACACAAATATTGAATCCAGGCGCCACAACTAAATAAAATAGGTTACTTTGAAAACTAGAAACGTCAAAAAAAAATGAATCTGAATGTGAAGCAATTGGTAAGTACTGATTAGATATCCAAAATAATAGTATACAATTTTTTTATTTCCAATGGTTCCATTGAGCCTGTCAAAATCATGTCGAGTACAAGCAAATTAACAATTAACCTTATTCAGTTATAATTATATAGTTCAACTATTAGATGGTTAAATAGAGGTATCCCGTAGAGGGATCATTCGGAGAATGATTATGGAAAATTACGAGTATTTTAACAACATATATTCAAATTATATGCTGACATTTTCCAAAAAAAATTAATAATGAAGAACTTGATTACTAAACCTCTCTTTATCCAATTCCTAAATCATCTATTGTTTAATTAATATGGAGCTGAGAAATATTATGACTTTTATCTTCCAGCGTACGAAACATTTTTACTACATATAATTCATTATTAATTATTTCTTTCTGTTCATTTCTTTAGATCTAAAAATGTTATCGACATTAAAGGCATTACATTTCGTATTGAAGCCAACAAGTCATGCAGTCAGAAAAACCGACAAGAAAGTTTGAAAAATTTCAATCCAAAATTAGATTGATTCATTTTTATTGGACGTGGGGCCAGTTACTAATTTGAACGAATGACTTTGTTACTGAATAACGTTGCAACCATTTATGGTGATCACAAATTGATTGATTGATTGATTGATTCTGAATGTACGACCAAGTTCTTACACAGGAGCTCCCGGTTGACGCCGGGCCCACCGTACACTCTTTTTTACATATAACAAAACCGAAGGATTGGATAGGTTAGATAAATGGGACAGAATCGGCCCGGTTACAGACACCTAGGTATAGCCGATAGTTAATAACACAAAGACAACACAATTCTAAACTACACAATCAGCAATTAATATTTCAAATGAAAATCATTTGACAGGTATCTGTAGATTTCCTGAAATTTAATTCTAAATTAGTATTTTCTGGCTTCCTAAATAATATAAACAATAATTAATTTAATCCTCCTGCACTTCTACAACTTACAAGAGAATTTCCTGAAACCATAGTTATTTGAAAAAATATTAAAAATTACTCTATACACGTATTTAACCCTTGAATTCGGCAACCAGGAAAATATTCAAAAAGTTGCAAAAATATGTGAGACAAGGCAATGGCTCCGGGAAAACTATCAATGTTTTGCAATGTCAGATTAACTTCCGGATTGGATATTTCAAATAAATTTAGTATATTTCGAAAAAATTTCAAAAATTTTATTAATTTAGTTCACCAAAGAATATTCGATTCAAGTATAATTATACTGCACAGGATATTGATACCATTCTCAATGGAACTTTACCTCAACCAATAACTTTCAAATATGGTATGCAGAATTGGATTGGAACTCTAGCATAATGCTCAATGGAACTAGGCCATCTCCCAACAAATGATGATCAAATACGGGGTACAAAGCCAAATTTGACGAAATTTTGAGATTCGACTATAATGAATGGAACCAGGCCGTTTCCCAACCGAAATTCTTCCAATTCAGCTAGGAAAGCTGGGCTAGGTTCTATCTTCTTGATGAAGTTCTAGATTCCAACATAAACCCCGGATGAAGTTCTGAATTTTTTACAAAATAAGGCTGAAAATAATCCGCCAAGGAATTATCCTATTACTCCACTTACCCGTCAAGACAACCCGTTGAGAGATGACCTAGCCAAACTCAGCCTCACCAAAACTAAAATTTGCTAGAATTCCAATTCAGTCCAAAATATTTTATGTAGCTTCCGCGGTATACTGTCTAGAAATAGATTACGTGACAATTCCGCACATCACAATCAAATAAAAAGATCATGATTTACGTGAAGAGACGGGACGCACGGAAGATAGGGCCACACGGAAAGGTTTCATGTAATTGGTGTATGAGCAAGTAGTTGAATAGGATTTAGAACTCAAATAAATCGATTTTCGAGAGAAGAATTCTTTTAGTGAAAATAGTACCAGCAGTGAGAAATCTAAAAAAATAGTCAACATTAAAAGCTCGAGGCACATCAAAGATTCGCTTCTCGTTACAAACGAAAATAAAAATTAAAAACCTTTTTCCCTTTGCCATGCCGTAACACATATGAGAGTTCATCCCTTTAAATCAGTCTACAAAAAAGTATTGAATCTACACATACACCCAAACCTGTTCCCCCACGGTGTTTTTTGTGAAAACATAATTGATTATTTTTACACAGAGAAAAAAGATGTATTGGCAATTGTTTCAATCTTTAAATTTTAATAAATAGTTTAAAATGATTTATCAAGTACTGCTGCTCGTTTAGTTAAATTTAAAAATTGAATTTTGTGTGTTCTACATCGGCCAGTAAAAGTTTTAAGTTGAACGAAGGTACAATTCGAACAATTAAAAAAGGAGAAGGATATTCGTAATTCTGCGTCAGATGGTACCAGATATAGTAGCGTATTCTCATATACATACTAGAAATGTGGCCAGTGAAAAAATGGAAAAGGGATTGTTTACATTAATTGAAGATCATAGCCGAAAATGTATATCTTTGAACTGTATTACTATTAAGGAGAAGGCCTAAAGCATTTATGAGAAACTGAAACAACTGGAACCATCAACGTCATCCCAATTAGACCAAAAAAAATGTATTACAAGTAACGGGTGATTACAAGAAGAAAATGCCAAGCAGAACATTTGTGTCTAGAACGGAAAAGAGTGCTAGTGATTTCAAAGTGACAAAAGATAGCATTACGTTGTTGCTTTACAGCAATGTCACAAAAATACGTATTTTAAAATCTATCATAGTTAACCGATCACTCCGACAATGAGCATTAAAATGTGTCAACGGAGTCAGTGTTCAATGAGTGGTTTGAAAAATGTTTTATTTCGGAGGTCACAGGATAACGGCATGTCCTTTAAATGTAAAAGTTGTCGTCTTGCCAACTAATACAGCTTCTCTTCTGCAGCCACTCGATTAAGGAATAATTGTAACTTTTAAAGTGTTATTTAACGATTTAAGACGATCATTCAAATAAAATGGATGAGGATGAATCGCTAACTGTTGTTGACGTGTGGAAAAAATTGAGTCTTGGACTGTATAAAACATGCAGTTTTGTCCGTGTCCAAAATAAGGCCATCTATACTTTGAATGCTTGCTAGAAGAACGTTTGGCCCGATTGTGTTAAAATTGTAGACACTATGCTCCATCAAACGTGGCCGATGAAATGTACACCGAAATAATCAACAAGCAGTTAGCGATGAGAGATTTTGCAATCTCACCATTGACGATATAAATGAAGTAATAAACTAATAACACGATATTCTTTGAAACGTATGTACCGTGTAAAAACAGGCCCGGGTGTATTGCAAATTAAAACAATTAATCATAAACACATCGTCGGTTTGGTGTAACAGTGACACAAACCATTTATGGTGATCACAAATGATAATAAATATGCTAGGTGCAACAACCATAAAAATTTACTTTGCATTAAATTGAGGTTTTGCAATAGAATTTTATAAAGTTTGGTATTTTATACAAAACTATTTTTTTGATACTCAGACCTCTTCGGATAGACCGGAATTAAAAATGAATTAAATGATCAAATACAGTTTAATTTTTAGAATAATAAAATAAGGATTTACAGAAATGTTTGAATAAAAAAATTTAGATTTCACATACTCTCTTGATAATAATATTTTGATCTAATTAACAAATTAATTCTGAAAGACGTAATTTTTATGTTCAAATATCAATGAATATACTCGTACCAAACATTTAATTTATTTTCATGAATTTATGCCTTGTCGCTACAGTTATAAATGTCCTAATGACCAATGTATTTCGATATTTTGTTTGTAATTCCAATTTTTTTTTAAACAGCCTTTAGTGTGAAATAAAATTAAATAAATTTAAATTTTAATTAAAAATGAAAAAAATATTTTATTAATTGAATTAAGAAAGGAAAATTGAAAACATTTACGCCCTAAGATCTAAGACAAAGAAACTGTATTTAATCTTACGAAAGACATTAATCTTATGAAAGTATCCTTAGAATAAGGTTATTTTGAATGAATTCAAATGTTTCAGATAATTATTTTTATGTAAATTATCCTTGAATTGATGATTATTGAACTAAACATTTAGTTAAGGAATTCTTTTTCAAAAATTATTGTTCCAAAGCACTAGGGCCAAGGTATTTTTACATTGACACTATTTCTATTTGTAAGGTTCATTTTTAATTTTAATGGAAAAACGAAGTAAAAGCAATGAAATATTAATTAATTAATAAAACTATTACACGTATCTGTAAGATTATGTCCAAAAATCATAAGTTGTAATTCGAAACAAAAAACATAGAATTACGTCTTAATCATGCTCACGCCTGGAGAAAATTTCAGATCGATTTCCATTTTGGGAGTCCGCGAAAATGTTAAATATATCGCACACACAAAATTTGAAAACATCAAAAAATTGACCGTTTAGTGTCATGGCTGGAAATAGATTCAAATGAAAGGTTTTATTGATGCACAAGCCTAAATAAAATTTCGGTCAATTTTCATTTGGGGAGTGCGAAAAAATTTCTTATTTTAAATTTTTTATTTGGTTTTTAGGGAGAACAAAATTAAAATTTCTAATATAAATAATTACTTTCCTGCATAAAATTTGTGTATCTGCATTATCGACATTTTTAGCTGGCTGGAGTCGGCTAACTTGAACAGAGTGAATATGTGACTAAAAATATAAAAGTTTCAACAAATATTTCTTTTTAATTTCAATGGCAAATTATTAATTTATTAATATACCATGTAGAAGTGGTATGGAAAGCTGTTACATCATTTGCATGCAACAAAGTATGTCAAATTAGTACGGAAGTGATTATGAAATATACCCGAGTTTCCGACGAAGTTCCACCTTATTTTACCCACATGGTTCTTTCCATAGAAAGAGTGTGGTTTTTGCAGGAGAATGTAAATGGTATTATGTTGCATTGCATATTGGGTATGGTGTGCAATTTAGGGTGGAGCGGTGTGGTATGATAAGGAACTGCTAGACAATGTTTCCACAACAGTTCGTTTCAAAATCTGGTGATGTGTTAAAAGTAAGGTTTGCAAACAAGCCAGATAGTATTGAACAACTTAAACGGAACATTAGAGAAGAAATTTCTTTTATTTAAAATAAAATTATAGTTTAAATAGCAGTAACCTTGCGAGTGGACACCCCGTATATTTATATAGTGAAATTTTCGTCATTTTGTTTGGCCATGATCTCGGAGTCCAATAATTTTAAAAATTTGGCTATAACCATCACATCCAAATTCATTGAGCAGTTTCTGAAATTACATCATAATAATAAACTCACACTGTCTCTCCCCTCAAGAAAACACGAATCAACATATTCTACTTTGCATTTGCCCCTGGACTATCAATAAAATAATTGTATCGCAGATCATTTTTTATGCATATGTTTAGTGATTCATAAGCGTAATTCAATAAAACGCGTAAGGTGCTTTTATTTTAACGGAGTTTCCATATTCTGGTATTATTTCTGCGAATTACATACAATGTTACTTCAGGGGCGTATTCTAAATGACAGTTCGAAATATCTCAATTCATGAATATTAATTTAAATTAGCAAGAAGTTTAAAATTTATTCATTTCCGACTTTTCACTCACAATTAAGGTAATTCTTTTGTAACGAGTAAGAAAAATACATTCTAGAATTACGTTTCAGTGTTAATGAGATTTACTATTGACCCGTATTGCACTTTAGTAATATTTTTATAGATTAAAGATCTCTATACCATTCACTATATCTCAATATTTTTAATTATATCCAATATTGTATTGCGGTATACGAGTATGGTCCTAAAATAAAACTTTCTTAACGTAATTACCTAGCCTAACATTAAAACGGTTGTACCACCACGAAGGTTACACTATAATATTTACTTATAACGTTAAGCAAAGTAATAACTTTACATAACATATTAAGTAAGCATTGCGATCGTGACGGATAAGGTTACAACCTTAATCTGATTTGATGAAAGTATTTAAACTTGAAAAAAAACACAATAAAATTTTGTGTGCGAGCGCAATGTTTAGAAAATTGTCTGTACGCGATGCGGTGCCGCATGATCCAAAGGTAAATAAACCCGAGTAAGTGCTTTCAAGGTAATTCATACTTCTTTGTGCGGTATACGTTTTGTTATTAATGGTGAATTCGATGTTTATAGTTCAATACTTCCATTGCATGGCTCAATACGTCTGCATGCAGAAAAAATAGTTTTTGTATAATAAAATGTCTATAGGTTCAGGGTTTACTTAAATTATTATAGAAAGTAGCAAATTCCTTCATTATACTTATGAACGATCTAACCTACAAAGTGAATAAATTATTCGATTTGCAAACAAAATCCAAATTGACAAAAAAATAATTTATTACCTACACATATTCAAAGTAATTAGTTCTACCCGGATAAGAACATTATACAAGTATGACGTCAAATAAGAATCGTGATCCTGATCATACATTAACAACATGGAGATCGCGATCAATTGTTCGATAAATAAAAGTCATGATCAATGGTATGCTGTTGTGATACTGATCAAATTTCAGATAAGTATATTTAAAGACACAGGTATAGAGATTAATTTAAGTAGTACAAATGTAAATCGAAATTTCATGTTCATGATTAAAATAACTTTAATTGGTGATTGATCATAATCAGATATGGATAGATTTTTTAATCTATGAGATAGTCGATGTACTCAACTAGTTATGTAATATGAAAACCTCGGTTAAAACCTCGGTTAAAAAATGATGAATCAGGCGGTGAAGTGGAGACGAGCAGAGGAAATCCTGTCTATATTCATGGACACCACATGTCACGGCGAGTTATTGTCAAAATCGTACCTTATTCGTTTATGGTCCTGTATTCGTTATTCCAGACGAGCGTCCGATGTAACAGCGATGACACCCGAGGCTACCAATTTTACTTTCGATTTATTTCTTAACGTAGATGAAAAATGGTGGGAAGTAATAATGTTTTATAGGTAGCGTAGCAAGAAGGTTTAATTAGATCATCCATCTCCGAGTGATAGTCCGTGAAGTTCATTAGAACCGTTATATTTCCCCTGTCGGTGCGAGTAACAATTATGTCCCGGTGGTTCTTGAAGAAGCGCTTCGTGTGCTTTGTATGGAAAATTTCTACTGATCGCAGTTCTTGTTTCATTTTCAGTTTTCGGATTTTCCAAGCTTTCCAAATAGGGCTTAATGTTAGTGTGTGTGTTTGAGTAGGTTCCTGGATGGTTTAAATTCACAATTGGACTCGGTAGATGACACTGCGATCGGGTTGTAAGAATTTTATTTTTTGACAAAATTTGTTTTTTTTTTATTTTTGAAGTTTTTTGCATACCAGAACATACAGCAAAAGAAGATACTTTTTTGATGCGGTATAGGAAGCCATTTTTATTTTCTAAAATTTTTTTTGTTTACTACTTTATTTATTAATTAAAATCATTTTATTATATATTTTAAAATTCTGCGATGTTTTAATAGTTTATGATAAGGCAAAAATAGGGTTTTAGTGCATTTTGTTAAAAATTATTTTTGTTAATGGTATGGTATATAGTCGTGTTGTAAACGATAATTTTAATATTTTAATTTTGTTTAGTTTATTCCCCTTTCCCATTGTCATGTAACAACATTTCGGTTATGTGTACATTTTCATTTGTAATATCGATGTATATTTCTGTATATCAATGGATCATTTATCAATAAAACCTGACTTTTATTTTATTTGGATTTGTTTAAAAATATTGTCAAATTACTGAAAATAAATTTGAAATTCCTCTAAAAGGCATTTCACAATAAAAAACAGCTGTTTGTAAACGAACAGCTGTCACTTAAGAATTATTATTTTTGTATGGCTGTATTGGCAAAAAAAAAGAAAAACAATTGATTTCGTTAAAATTTTTATTTTTTTTAAGTTTTTATTCTTGACTAGTTGAGGCTTTATACAACCGTTCCACACTCTGCATCTTTGAAGTTACTTCATCTTCGTCTCTTTCCGCGTTATACTGTTAAAGTTAGCCGAAAGTTTCCAGCCGAAAGATAATGCAGATAGTGTCTTGAATACAGCAAAAAACAGTCATGAACTCGAATTTAGGAGAATTTAGGATCGGGTTACATCATTCGGGTGAAGGGGAAATTATTTCAGTTTATAGGAATTTAAAAATCGATATGAGCGAGAGTATAAAGAGAGTTTTAAAATAGTCAAGGCACTATCTGCATTATATTTCGGCTGGCAACTTTCAGCTAACTTTAACAAGGTTTCCGCGTTTACCTATGAAACCGGTTTTTATCGCGACTTTGCAGATATTTGTTACTCTTGCGCGCTACGCGCCCAAAAGTCTTGTTTCAGTTTTTGTAACATTTGCAATCTTGACAAACGTTGCATGAGTGTGCTTATTGAGTGCGCTACATTTTCTTCAGGCATCGCAGCTAGTGATGAGTTAAATAAAAAATTCCCAAATGTTAGAAATTTGAGATCTGGTACATCATTGGACATTGGACATAGTGGCCTTGAATTTAGAAAGTCCTCTATTTATTTACCAGTATTGTTAATTCCTCGTAGGTAAGTGTTATGGGTTTTAACTGAATTTCCACCATCTTCCCATAACTCATCAAAATGGGATGATGAAGGCGATTGTAAATGCCAGGTTATTTATTCCCTGTGCTGACGATTTTTGGACAACAATATCGTTGAAGTTGGCTGTTTGACCTTTTCGTAAACATTGCAACTGAATATTGGCTGAGAAATTTTAATTCATCTTTGAAGTTGACCCAATGGCATGCTATGACATCGAAAACTGGTTCAACCCAGTTAAGGCGCTTGAGCCACATCTTCTGCAGCATTATCTTTGATGTTGTTATTACTGGTGCTAGTGGCTAGTGGTCCAGTCGTGGAGGGGATATTTCGATTCGCCAGTGGGCCACTGAGCAAGAGCTCTATTTGGTTGCTGTATATTTGGACCAACATACATTATGTTATTTAATGACTGCTCATTGCCCTGCACGTTGAAATAGAATTCTGAGGGTGTACGTAAATGGTATATTGAGAAAGATATTGACGGTTGGTGATACATGGAAAGCGTGGTTATTGAAAATTTCGTATTTTGAAATCCGGTTATGTTATGTCATCGAACCTGGATTACAGTCGAATGAGGCAACATAATGCAACAATTTAAACGCTGATCTACTTAAAATTACATCAATAATCCAAAATAACCGAAACATACAGAATCTGTGACAATAAATTTTATCCGTTCAAAATAAGTAAGACTAATCGCCCTGCAATTATCGTGCCGTTCTTTGATTATGTTCCAGGCGGTTTCGTAGTTTGCTATTACCGATGTACGAATGTATTATCTATATGTATTCGTACATGTCGAGATTGAACATATAATAATTCGATAAAACAAAAAAAATTATCTGATTCTGACATGTATACGAAATTGCTTTATATTGAAAGCTCTTCAGATTTTTTATGATTTTGTTGTTGTCCCTAGTGCTGTTTCACATAATTTTCATTTTAATTTAATTTTTATTGATTTAAGACTTTTATATTGTGATACGCTCAATATTTTTAATTTTTCGTAAAATTGATATTTTTATAACCTAATTATGTGCCCCTCTCCTTGTAAAATACTCAGTACGGAGAAAAATTAAAATGTTATGAGGTTCTACTTGTATAAGACGAAGAATGTGTCGAAACGAGTACAATGAAATGAATGATGGTATTACGACGTGTGTAATGACTAAATTACTGGAAATTTTTCTTTTCTTTGATTGATTTGTATTTTGCTTCTGAGGAATCCCCATAATAATCATCGCGCTAAAAAATAATTACGCAACATTTTGTGCTTTTATTAAACAACCACGTATAATATGGCACTAAAAGGTGTGTAATAAGCGCACGCTGCTAATTTACAGCGTATCCAAAAATTGTATTCCGAATCACAAATTAAGTTGTTAAGATGATCTGATATTTCAATTTACAAAATAGTACATTAAAATAGGATACTAAAAGAAACGCTTTACATTTTGTACACCGAATATCCAGAGAAAGTAGTTTGAAAGTATTTGGGACTTGAGTATCAAATATAAACCCTCAACTAGCTGTCCGTTTATTTTAAATCGATTGGCATTCCAAAATATTTTACTAACACAGGATTTACTTCATTAAACTTCTCTTGGTCCAAAAACACTTTCATTCAAATGAACTTCACAAGAACGGGTTACGCGATTCGAATTTCTTTTCACCAATCTCGATATATCAAATGATTATATGGGAATAATGAAAAAAATACAACTGTTTTCAACGTCACAACGATAGTTTTCAGTACTAAGGTGCTTCGGCAAAATTTACGACATTCTTCAAAACCATTTCAACGATATACAACAAGTTAAATTGTATAACAAATTAAAAATCAGTTACCAGCGCCAAACCGGCTGATTTAGGAACTAATTATCTGCTTTGAGGCTTCTCAAACGTTATAATACACCAGGATATTAGAATAATGTAAAGTAATAGCGTCGTATTCGGTGGTTTTTTTGGGTGATTTACTGTGGCAGGACCCGACCCTCTTGTAGTAGATATCCCGAAAGCTTTTCAATTCATCGATTTAAAAATTAATGAAGATTGGATAAAAAAATCGAATCGCGTAAGCCATTCTTGTGATAAAACCGGTATAGACAAACTTTTTTATGCGTTTTTGGGATCAGGGACCTCTTAAACGTCAATAAAAGTGGTTTTGATAACTTACAGACCGATGTTAAAAGTTTGTTCCATCTGGATGGATATTTGTACGCGATTCTAACTTATTTCCGCCAATCTTATCTTACTTTTGATTCGAAGAATTGAAAGCTTTCGGGATCTCCTCCTCAACAGGGTCGTGTACTTGCCTTATGAAATCTCCCAAAATACATTCCAATACAACGATATTGCTTTACAATTTTCCCATATACTTATGCAATATATCGTTTGAAAGGAGTTTAATCAAACAGCAATTTCGTTACAACTTTAGTTCATAAATCCACCGTTTTGGAGCTGATAGCTTCAGCTGATTTTTCGTTTATTATAGAATATACTTATCGTATATCGTTGTGAAGGTCTTGAAGGATGTTGTTAATTTTTCTGAACCGCTTAATACTCAAAACTACCGTTGTGGCGCTGCGAGCAGTTACAACTTTTATTATTTCAATATCATAATGTGGCATATCATTTCGAAGGTATTGCATAAAGCAACAATGAAAAAACAAACAATCAATCAAACAACAATCAAAAGTGGTGCTGAATCTCAAAATCATAAGCTTAGAGTGTCAGGCTCCAACGAGCCAACCTTCCATTCAAATCCGTCTGTGTAAACACTTGAGAGTAGAGTGGTCAGTTATGATAGTAAAGCGATAGCCTTCGATATGAGGTCGACATTTTTTTTACTGACAAAACAGCGCTAAATCCTCTAGCTCAGTGGTTGAATACTTACTTTGGGCATGATTGAGCTTTTCGACACGAATGCAATAGGTCCACTTTTATCCAATTGATACAATAAATTTCCTAGAGAAAACTGGAGCGATAGTTAGTTGGTATTAATTTTTGAGAGCAAACTGCACTTCGTGAGTCCAAGTAAACTTTGTGCTCTTTTATAACTTTGTGGTCCGTTCGTGATCGGCATAGTTAGGGATGAATCTACGAGACCATCCTGTCATTCCTAATAGCCATCTATAGTCTGTTTAAGGGAGCTCAAGCCAGAGATCGTTTTAGCCGATCATCAACAAGCGTAGGTAAATGAATCATACACTCTAAAACTTCTGAAAAATCAATGAGACGAGGTGTTCTTCAAACAAAGTAACTCCCAACTATTGAAACAACTAATAAAAGCACAACAACAGTTCGACTTCAAGTTAGCACTCCTCAATGGCTATACCTAACCCACCAAAAAAAGCATTAGCTCTCATTATTTTATCCCTGTAATTGAGCCAGGTGACCAAGCACGTTGTTGCAGCTTGAGCAAGAGATATGATCACTATACGTAAACAACTTCTGAAGCCCCGCACTATTTCAAGGACAAGAATTACCAATACCCATGCCATAATACAGATACAGATATCCTAGCAAGGAACAAGTGCAAGGAACTCCCTGGCATATTATTGGTACGTGACGTAGCGACGTTGTATACCTACTTCTAAAGGCAACAGTTCCACATCCAATCTGCAGATTGGAGGGGCATTTGGAAGCTTTCTTTACATAGAACTGATGTTCTAAGTGTCACTGATGTCCAAAATCTCGCCTTTAAATGATCATAACTTTATTGTTTATTATTAGAGTAACTGAGTAAGGTAGAACGTGAAAAGCGATTCGCGAGAAATTGGGAGTCCTTTGAACCCCGAACAGATTGCAAAGATTAAAAAAGCAAAATACTTGTTATTTTTAATCTAGAATTTAAATACATTAAATTTATTAAATTAAATAGGTTCTGTTGGTTTTATTTCGTTTCCGGTTGAATTTGAATTGGAAAAGGATGAATATGATTTGCATAAAGGTGAATTTGATTTGAACAAAGGTGAGTTTGATTTGGAAAAGGATGAATATGTTTTGAATAAAGGTGCATTTGATTTGTATAAAGTTTGATTTAATTTGGAAAAGGATGAAAGTCGTTTGGGAAATGGTTAATTTTATTTGGAAATTGATGAACATGATTTGTAAAAAGTTGAATTTGGAGTGCAAAACCTATAATAAAGTAAATAAATCTTTACTGTGTAACCAAAATGTTCAATGTTTCATTCAAACTAGCTGCGTCTTGGTAACCTCACCTAGATGTGAAGCTGGTATCCATCTATCGTCTAGAAATCCAAAAATTTCATAGTAATTCTGCTTTTTGAGTGCAATTACTATAGTTTCGAAGTAATTAAAATCAATTCAGCGATTTTTGATAACAGTAGAATTTTCTCTTGCCAGTGCGTAAGGTAGTACGTGAATAGCGAGCCGCGAAAGAGTTGGGAGAGCTTCGGCTCCAGAACAGATTACAAAGATTGAAAAACAAAATACTTGTTATATATTTTGAATCTAGAATTTAAATACAATAAATTTTTTAAAATAAATAGGTCATGTTGGTTTTATTTCGTTTCCAGTTGAATTTGATTTGGAAAAGGATGAATATGATTTGGATAAAGATGAATATGATTTGGATAAAGTTTGATTTGATTTGGAAAAGGATGAAACTTTTTTTGAAAATGGTGAATCTTATTTGGAAATTGGTGAATATGATTTGTAAAAGGTTGAATTTGGAGTGCAAAACCTATAAAATATTTTGTTGCAAAACAAAACTATCGGAATTTCGATGACTGGCATTGATTGCATTGGAGATTGGCCAAATCACAGAGATGTTCTGGGGGTCTCACCTACACGGTTAATTAGCTAATGACATCAAGGGTTTCGAAAATGGGTCGAAATATTTTCGTGAAAATTGTTTAAAACTGGTTTTCAAATAGCAGGAGTCGATTGCGGTGAGTCTTGATATCGGCAAAATTCATTTAAGGGGTCCTCCGGTGAAGCCCTGGTCCCTGTTTAATTTATTTTTCATCGCAAACTTTATAGATTAAAATAGCTGAAAGGGGGTTTTGAATTAACTGAAACCGATTGCGATTGGCCCAGACTTAGGGAAAAATTGCTTGGTGATTAGTTCGTAGAGGTACGGGCTCATTTAATTTTTTTTTATTTCAAACTAGTTAGATGAAACTCCCTGAAAGAAGGTTTTAAAATAATAGAAATGGATTGCGATAGATTCTGATATCCGGAAAATTCCTTAAGGGTTCTTCAGTGAGACTTGGGTCAATTTTCAAAATACGTTTAATTTCAAATTACATATATGGAAATAGCTGGTATTGATTTAGGGAAAATTCGGTTAAGGAGTCCCCAAGGGTCACTTATTTTTTTTCATCATAAACTAATTAAAGAAAATGCCTGAAACCGCGTTTTCGGATAACAGGCGTGGATTCAACTTTCATAACATTATGTTAAAATTTTTGGCGCCACCATATTAATAAACCGATTAATGCAACAACAAAAAGGAATGTTGAAAAATGCTCTTAAAAAGTACATCGTTTGAAGTTTAAGATATAGCCAAAAGGTATAACAAAAGCTTTCTTGTCTCCGTATTGACATGCCACTATTTTTTAATAAAGCCACAGGTCGTTAGCTAACTAATCGTGTAGGTGAGACCCCCAGAACATCTCTCTTATTTGGCCAACCTGCAGTACAGTAAACCTCTAAGCTACGTATAAATTCATAAAAATGATTTTTATTCATAGCCAATAACAAAAGCTTTCTTGTCTCATTCATGGCCAATAACAGAATCTTCCTTGTATCCGTATTGAAATGCTTCTTGGTTTTTTTATAGCAGTTGCCTGATTTATCTTATAATAATGGTTGGTGTTTTTGTGATTTTGTCGAATTTTAGTTTCCTGAATTTCAAAATTTGATGCAATTACTTCAAAATTGTTATCGTAAAAGTTTGATTTTTTTTATTATCATTTGCAATATGTTGTAATTTTAACTTTTTATGTACTATTTTTTGATTGATAAAATTTTTTGCCTACTGTAAAACACATTACTAATACTCACACATTTTTTGTTAATTGTTATAAACTTCACACACGTTTTTTAAGTTATTAATAAATTTTTAATCCACTTCATTTAATAGATTTTGGTCAAAATGACCTCCTTCACTCCGTATGCATGCATGGCATCTTTTTCTTATCTCCACTTCGTATTCTTTCAATTAAAATTTCTCTTGTTGGCACCTCTGTTGCGTACAGCATTCCCTGAGTACGTCCCCAGACGTCAAAATCAAGGGGTGTGAGGTCTGGGAAAAAATACTAGGTGTAATTACCTTGAACTGGAGCGTAATGAAATACATGCCTTCCATCAACCCGTTGTATCGACCACAATTTCCAGACTGATAAGTTTAATCCTCGTCAAACCTTGTATATTATTCTTTAATCGCGTGCAACATTATGTTGCCTCACCGGTCTCAATCAGAAGTCGATAGGTTGTTGAGAAGGTTTCGTGGTGCGGTAAACGTCGATCAGGATATTGCCCTTGATAAATCTTCTCGCTTCAGTACTAAAGTTAGACATCGTAACAAAAGCGAAGACAAACACAATAAAAAGTTGTATTACGACTACGTGTTCGTAACTACCTCTTTTTATATTTTATTCCCCTCGATTTGTGTCTTTGCCTAATCGGTTGGGTGGTTTGTGACTTCGCTTACGGTATTAATTGTTTTGGTACACCTTGTTTTGGCATCGACGAATAAATCCGGAATAATTTTCATTCGGGAATTTCGGGAATTTGGGAATACCGTATTCGAACGGATTGCGGCTAAGTAACTGGGTGGAGTGTCGTTAACATTAAAACTATAGTGCGGTCGGTGGAGTCGATTTGGGTGGTGAAAATTAACTGCGAGGACTCATTAACGGCTGTTGAGTTTGGTGAGTGGCCGGGTTCGACAAAGGCAAAAGGACGCCCAACACTTTGAGGCTCGGCCAGGCAGAATATTGCGGACTTTGGCGAAACAACGCCACATATTTTGGATAGTGGTTTTGGCAGTCGATCAAGGCCGAATTTTTTGATATCGGGGAGAGGCCCCGCAACGTCGTAACGGTGAAATTGTTTTTTTTTGGTTGTAAGGTACGATTTTTTTTATATATATATTTATTTTATTTTTTTATTTTTATATATTGTAAATTTATTTTAAATTTGGAAAATTTTGATTGTAATCGAGCGCCGGATAACGGTCGACGGTCGCGCGCTCGTTTCTCGCTCCCTCATTTATTTTCTTCTGGGAAGTTGTCGTTTCTTTCCTTTTCTCTTTTTAATTAATAAAATAAAAAATGAATTCCTAATTTTCTCGGTTCGGTATGATGATGGGGGAATTTCCATCCTGTGTCAGCGTAGGGTTGGCGGTCCCTTGATGCCCGCATTCTGATTCGAAACCGGTGTTTACTACCGTGTGAGTTCGGACGGATGCGTGCACCAGGGCACCTCTCTTCCGTTATAATTTTATTTTATTTTTGTTGTTCGTTCCTCAGGTTCCGGCCGACAAATTTCGGCGGAACTCCGGTTTATGATTATTTATAATTTGTGTTTTTTTTTATTTAAATCTCTGTAATCACGGTGTAAGCCAGGAGCCATGCAAGCCTTAAATCCCACGACCCATGGCACTTTTCCCTGAGTTGTAGTCGGCAAAAATCACCGTGGAGGCCTCTGCGTGCGCTTAGATGAAATATGCAGAATGGTAGTAGCCATCTTGTAACAGTTGTCTAAATAGTATCTCTAATTTTAACCACAAAATGAATGATTCCTATGACATGTAAACCATTCGGAAGAGCATAAACTAGATAATTTCGTAAAACAAAGCAAAATTCAACATAACCTTTAGTTTTTTTTAAATGAATTTAGAAGGTCACATTTTTCATACTCTTCCATACTGTAATAAGTAATAAACACCCTGTAATAGGACGAATATTTACTAAATAAATCACAATTGATAAAAACATAAAGGGAATAGCTGTGTTCCAATGAAGAAAGCAAACTACTCACAAGTACTTGTACCTACTCGCAGCTACCCATGCTCAAATGGTGGTGTAGATGTTGAAAGTAGTTACGCATAAAATTAACGGTAGGAATTTTGGTTCAAAAAATTCTAATAGATGGCTTTGTGAGGGGTAGGCTATGTTGAAATGTCAGGACAAACAATATTTTTTGTTTACTTCTGTGAAATACCAAGCAATTTTTGACATATTCTTTTTTTCGGCCAGCGTATATCATAATCAAACCGTTGCCTTCATTATAAGACCAGTTCTTACTCATTTTTGAGATTTTATTGTGGAGTTTAGTTAAAAAAAAATTAATTTTCCAAAATAAGACGACAGCAAAATTATACACATAGCTAACTTTGTACACAAAATACGTTATGTTTTACTTCTGTCATAGTTTTAGCTCGATCCATTGGTTATCTACTTGCAAGTACTTGTGAGTAGCAAATTTGTCCCATTGGAACACAGCTTATAAGTCGTTGTGCATATCCACACTAGGATAACTTTTATCTGGTAACTTTTTCGTTTTTTTCCCCTTTTATCTGCGCCGCAAATTTTGATTTTATTGTTAAAGGGGAAACAAACGAAAAAGTTACCGGATACCAGTTACCCTAGTGTGGCATCAGCCGTTCTCATTATATTTTAAGCTTAACGCACCAGCCGTATGTTTGTTAAGCTTCTACCAATCAAGAAATTGTACCAGACTAACAGTAAGGCTAATGTAAACTTCTCAGCTAAGTTAGCTGCAAAGTTTATTAAAGCTAAAATACTTCGACGCTGAAGCCTTAGCACGTGAAGCTTAGCTGAAGCCACTCGTTCGCGCTGATTTATTTAATTTCTTTATTTAAATCTGTGGGGTATAGAAACATAGCTCGCGTCGCTCATTTTCCGAGCGATGTGAGCTATTTATTTATCTCCAAGACGAAAATAAAATATCTAAATAAATTGCTTTATATATTGGGTTGATCTGAGATTTATCTACAATGTTTAGCTTATTTGAATTTTGGAAACCAAAACTGGGAGTTTTAAAATGAAAAGATCAGTCAAAAAACATAGCTCAAGTGTGCAGCGGGCCTTAAAGTTGGTAATGTGACATCTAGTGCATTAAAAATAATAAAATATTTCAAAAATATTGACGATTTTGGGATCACGAGTGCCACGTAGCGTAAAAATGTTAAACTGACCGAGCTATGCCAATTTCAAAATTCGCGTGATTTTTGTTATTACGAAATGTCATTGAAGGATAGCTAATTTCATTTTTTAATTTTTTCCGCTATAGCTGGGTTTTCCAACTTTTACAATCGTCAATACCCAACAAGTTTAATTATTTTGCCGTCAGATCCAATTATAGTTGTCTATAGGCACATTACTGGTTTCATAACCATGGTTTCGAGTTAACCCTAGTTTCGTTGTAATGTGTCACCACCAACAATGGTTTGCAACTCGTTTTATAAATAGTTTCGGAATGAGATATTTTTTCTCATCCCGAGGCATTTTTGTGCTCCCAACGCCGAATACATCACACATAGTTTATCAAGAAAATCTAGTTTCCTTTGAGTTTTCTATTTATCATTGATGGGATTTGTTTGGCTTGAATTAATTTTTTTCTGTTCTGTCGATAGATAAAAAATATATACATAGTCCGGTAATGTGTTTTTTCTTCATATAAAATCGTCTATTTCATGCGTGGATAGATAGGACGGGATGCGTATACAACATAAATATTTATATCTGTCTTTGATTTCCATATCATCCACAACAAAAAGCTTTTGTTTCTTGTTGTTTTGTCTTTCAAAATAAAATTATATTATCTTCACTTCTATCACTTCTATCAAAAATATTATCTTCACTTCTTTGTATAACAAAAGGAGTTTTAGAGGGCTACACATGCATTAAAAATAGTGAAGGACTATCATCTGACCACTCACCTGTGATCATGACGCTGAGTACAATGATAATAAAAAAAAAGACAATTCACCTAAGTTAACAAACGATAAAACCAATTGGGATCTATTCAAAAAATTAGTAGAAGATCGAACAAATCTCGGCGAACCAATTAGAACGAAGGTGCAGGTGGAAGATGAACTAGAAATATTTAATAACATTATGCAACAAACGGCTTGGGAAAGTTCATCGATTTCCCCTACCAACACTAAAATGAAACATAACTATCCTCTTGAAGTCAGAGAGCTACTTAAAGAGAAACGGAAAGCTCGAAAAGTCTGGCAGCACTCTTGTGCACCGCAACACAAAACTATTCTTAATTTTTTGTGCAACAAATTAAAACTACTAATAAAGGGAATGAAAGATTACTCGTTTTGCAAAGTACCGAAGGGACTAAAATGATCCAAAATGCATGTGCCGCCTATCAAATGCGATGACGGATCCTGGGCTAAAAGTGACAAACAGAAAGTCTGTCTATTTGCTGCTTATTTAGAAGAGACTTTTCAACCGTTGCCGAGACAAACAGCAAATGAAAATACAACAGTCGTAAACAAAGTAGATGATCTTGACATAAGGCATGTGACTTTATTGGAGTTTAAAACTGAAATCAATAGTAACTTAAGTATCAGAAAACCTCCAGGTTATGACTTAATAACTTGGCAAATTGTGAAAACCGTTCACGAGAAAGGTTTGCGTAAATTAAATCAAAGAATTAATGCAGATTTCAGATTGAAATATGTTCCACGACAATGGAAGGCGGCCGAAGTAATAATGATTCTTAAACCAGGTAAACCAGGAAACGATACAAAATCTTATAGACCGATATCACTACTTCCAATCATATCAAAAATATTTGAAAAACTGTTGCTGAAAAGATTCAAACCTATAATAGAAGAGAGATGCTTAATTCCACCACACCAACTTGGGTTTAGAGAAAATCACTCTACAGTTGAACAAGTTCACAGAATAACGGATGTCATTGAGGATGCACTCGAGAATAAGAAAATATGCTCCAGTATTTTCTTAGAGGTAGCTCAAGCTTTCGCAAAGTTTGGCACCAAGGGCTTGAATTTAAACTGCATCGAGACCTGTCTAAGCAATTTTATCAAATTCTTAAATCCTACGTAAAGAATACTCTGAAGTAAAAAGAATATCAGCAGGTATACCACAAGGTAGCGTACTTGGACCTATTCTGTTTATTCTTTATACGAGGGACTTACCGAATATTGAAGGTACAGCAGCAACATTTGCAGACGATACAGCTATTCTAGCAGTTGGAAAAGATATTTCGGAAGCAACAAACAAACTCCAAAATGCAGTTAACACGGTGAGCAACTGGACTAAAAATGGCGTATCTCATTAAATGAAGCCAAATCAGTACACGTCAACTTTACAAATCAAAATGTAAACCGTATTCCCGTGGTTCTCAACTCAAACCAAATTCCATATGCAAATACAGCTAAATACCTTGGCATGACCCTCGATGCTAAGCTAAGATGGAAAGAACACATCAAGAAGAAAAAAGAAGAGTTAAACATCAATTATAGAAAAATGTACCGGCTCATGGGAAGAAAGTCTGAGTTCTCAATACACAACAAATTGCTTCTATACAGGCAAATGCTGAAACCAGTGTGGACCTATGGTATCCAACTTTGGGGTTGCGCCAAGAAAACCAATGTACAAATGATACAATGCTTCCAAAATAAAGTGGTACGAGGCATTGTAAATGCCTCATGGTACATTAGGAACGACAACCTCCTTCAAGGTGGAATACGTCACCGATGAAATAAAAAACCAAGCAATGAAACACGTACAGCGCTTATCTCTACACGGAAATGCAGATATCCGTCGTATGTTGGACACCGCTAACGGAGTAAGGAGACTCCAAAGGCAGAAACTCCTGGAGCTGGGCAGTTTGATTTAGAATAAGAAATTATTATAAAATAAGTAACCTATAGGTTACTCATCTTAATCCGAGAAACTAATTTAAGATAGATAAATTACTAGATGATTTTTGAATCAGTTATAATATTGTGTAAATAAATAAATAAATTTATTAAATAAAAAAAAAAAATCTGAGAACAAAACGAAAAATGTCGTATATCACAAGGTACTTCAATGAAGGGGAAATAGTTTAACAGAAAGTGGTGCAACAACGCTACGCGAATCATTCCGATTCACTTCAATAAAGCAAATGCCTTGCTGAGTAACACGCACCTTTAACCTCTTTCTCGGCAACCAAATTTAATTTTCCATCAACATACAAATAAATTAATATACGGCCCACTTTTGGTTCTGATTCCGCCGGATTTACAATCCCTGTACCAACAATATAATAAGTATTTGGATTGGATCCAAGCTTGGCCGAAATGTAGTGTATAAGGAATTAATTTCAATCAATGACTCAATGTTATTCTTAGCGGTTTGCTTAGCTTTGTCAATTGCATATCCGTAACATCCGCATGAGAAACCTGAAGGTTCGAGCATATAGACCTCAGCTCCTTGAGTCGACCACGATGATGACATAACAGAAACATCAAACAGCACTGAATAAACAATCATTCAACAAGGAATTCTTTTATTGCGTCGCTTTAAGTACAACAATCTTACCAGACCAATACCATCCATCGCCAATGGTAAAAATTATCGTACAAGAATTGATTCATATAATACTGCATACAATTTTCTCAACTGCGAACACCACTCCATCCTGTCCACGAAATCCTTTCGCCGAATGATTCGAAACGATTTTAAAAGATTTTCCATTCCGGCGGTTCGAGGATGAAAACACCGCCGGGTCGTAACTGTTTAAAAATGCGTTGAAACATTAATTTGAGACCCGTGTCACCATTATTTAAATGGATCCATTTTGTAACACCAAAACATGTAATTACATCGTACTGTTCTCGCTCCAGTTCTAATAGAGCCTTATCCGTAAGCACGTGATCTCCTTGTTCAAAACGGGTTCTACGACTTCAATTTTAACTCGTTTTTAAGTTTAAACAAACTTAAACAGTTTTCTGGCATTTTCAATTAGTTTTTAATGAAGATCTACTACACCAGCTATTAAATCACAGCTGAATATTTTGACACTTTGACATTTTCAAATAAATACCGATGTGTCGATAAGTTTAATTTTTTTATTTAATAAAACTACCAAAAACAATTAAATATATATATATATATATATATATATATATATATATATATATATATATATATATATATATATATATATATATATATATATATATATATATATATATATATATATATATATATATATATATATATATATATATATATATATATATATATATATATATATATATATATATATATATATATATATATATATATATATATATATATATATATATATATATATATATATATATATATATATATATATATATATATATATATATATATATATACATATATATTAAAATGAATTTTATTTATTAAATATACCAATTTCAATTCAAAATAGTAATAAAAAGAAAAAAATTAAAAATATATTTGAAAAATCGATAAGTATCGCTACTTCCAACTTATTTCGATTTTTATGGAGCGGTCAAGTTCCATTAAAGTTTTTACTATGAACTATGGAACAAATACCGAAAGTTTTTTCGAAAACAACCAAAAAAATATATGCGCTACATCTTTTTGTGTTTTCGAAAATTGTTTTGAGCCCTATGGGCCGATAGTATCGGCCCAACAGTCGATAGTATCGATAAGTTTTTATATGGGAAAACAACAACAACAACTAAAACTGAAAAACAACCTCGAAAACATTAATGTAAATGAAGCATAATTCATTTTGAATATTCATTTTATCTTAATAAAAAACTGAATTTAATTCAGCTAGCAAGTTAACACAACATTTATTGAGGCAGTCGAAGTCCGCTAGGTCAGCTAGTTAAATTTAAATAACAATAACTCAACCCGCTATTCAAATCATAAATTGTGCAACTGCAAAATATGTGATTTTCAATTAGAACTAGTATTGTGCTTGTGATGAAAAAACATAACATAAATACATAATTACAATATCACAGTGGTTTACGTAGTACAAAAATACTTTAATTTTCCATTTCCACTAATTATCGTTGGAAAATGATTATTTCCTGCGTTAAATAACTAAAAACTACCCCAGCCGCTGAAAGCAAAACTGGCTGAAAAATACTGCGTGGATCAAACGATGTTGAGTGTGGAGCAGGACTTTTGCATATTTTTCTGTTGCATATTTACAGAGTAAGAAAAAAAAACTTTTATATACAAGCTAAAATTGTGTAATTAAAATTACGCGGACGTCAAATTACGATAAAAACGAAATTTCAATTACAAAACCAGAATATAACTAAAATTGGATCAGCTCCAAGTATTTCCACCAAAATTCAAATCGTCACGATCAGACCTACTTTATAATTAATACCTATACTCTACTAAATGGTGTTCCATGATATATATGATACAAGTCCCATAAATTTTATTAATCGCACACGCTGTTCCAAAATCATGGCTTTGAATTATAAAACTCCAAATAGCTGATGATTATACAAAATGATAACGCTTAACGATCGTTTTTAAAAAAAAATCCATAACACAATACAACAACCTGTTAATCAACAATGTAAACATGCGCGTCCCATGTTTGCGTATTATTACGCGTATCGTTACAACTTACTGATGGCAATCCAATTTAATTCATACATTTTTAGAATTCAACAAAATACGAGAAAAAAAACTATTTTTGTATGTTTACGTTGAATACCAAAAAAAAAAAAAAAACTATATTAACGTAATGTGTCGGAAACCGGTTGATTGAAATCCAACTAATAAAAAACCAAATTTTCAAGAATCAAAAGGTATTTTGTATGTACGTCTGTTGTATATTTTATACTCGTAAGGTCTTTTCCCCAAGTCTTAATCTGTACCATGATTCATTTTATGTTTGTTTACGCTTATAAAAGATATTGATCCCGATGGTGTAAGCGAATCAATTAAGTTCATCAAAAGCGCCGTACGATAATCACGTGAACGCGTTGACATTGAAAATGATTTAAAGTAATTTTGGTTCAATTGTCGCGAGTATTTATTGTTATGGTTGATTTTTATATAGATAATCCACCGCTTAACTCCAAGAAAAACCACTGACGGTCATTTTGATTACAACCTTTAAAAAAAATGTAAGAACACAAAATATTGTTTGGAGGTGTGGTGTGCACAGTTAACCGCAGATAGAAAAATTAAGTCTAATTGGAGGTTGCGGTTTACACGTTGATCAATTACAGATTTTCCGTAACAAATCTCATTTATATGTATCACTTGCCCAGAGTATATGCGTCAATGTCAACACACAATACACTTTACGTGCATATGTTTCTAATATATTATTCGGAGAAATGTGCAAAAGAACCCTGTCTTTCAGATGACACAGCTGTTGATTGTTGATTATAGGAAATATACCAGCAAAATTTGTTTTTTATATTTTTAATGTGTATTCGCGCATTTTTTCAGAAGGCAATAATAAAAAAAAAGTTTTGGAAGAACGCATTTGACTAAATGGAATATTTTTATAAAAGTGGTCGTTTTAAGAATTTATTTATCATGTGTTATTTAACAAATAAAGTCCCAAACCAAGCGCAGTAATGCAAAATATAAATGTGAGCGCTGCAAGAGCTTAAGTGGTCTGGGAGTGGCATCCACGATCACATCAGTCAAAACGTCGATATGTATGATTATAGGAATCTGACCAAAAAATTTAAGAAAACGGACTTTAAGCACGCATTACCAAAACATTCTCCATGATGATCGATATACTTTTGCATGCGTTTGAACTAATTTTCAAGCATTTTTCCACCTCTTGAGATACCTCCGTCAGTTTTTTCGAAAAAACAGGCGACCATTTTTATTCAAAGTGCCTCGAGCAACCAACAACTTTTTTTGGATTTGGCCCATATTTTAATACCCATACCGTCGACTGCTGTTTGGTTTCAGGCTCATATACACATATAGATCCAAGATTAATCACCTGTCGCGATGAGACATGTTTTGAAGCACCGCGATCATATTTTTTGAGCATTTCTATCGACCAATAGACACGAGTTTTTTTTATTGAACTTTTTTCAAATTATGTTCATAACGTATTTTTGTTCAGTATTATTTGACATTACCATCATGGAAAGACTTAGTCCATCACCGTTTCAGTCTGTGGGCTTTCAACTTGAAGAAGATCCATTGTTTTTGGCCAACAATTTGTTCAGCGATGAGGCTCATTTTTGGCTTAATGGCAACCCGAAGATATCCAGCCGAAACGTAACTGTGAATGGCGCCCGTTCATGCACTATGATAAAGGACTATTTGCCGCCTGAAATTGAAGCCTGTGATCTCATATCCTTAGACTTTTACCTTTGGGGCTACCTTAAGTCAAAAGTCCACATGAATAAGCCGGTTACGATTAAGCAATTAGAATCCAACATTACTCGCGGCATTGTTCAAATACCACTCGAAATGCTCGAATGCGTCATCGATAATTGGAACTTCAGAATGGACCTTTTTTTTTTTTTTTTTGGAAAAAGTACCTCAAAATGAATCACCCATTACAATATTGAGTGTATGCAGGTCCCACTAATGCCCAAGGATGTCTTAATTGCTCATCCATGCGCAGCATCTATGTTTTTCGGAGATAACAACCGATTTAGGATGACCTTCATGAAATTCGTCGTTGAGCGAGCTGCCCTACGACTGAAATCTGTAAGCCATCGATGAACACTGGTCCTTGAAGGTGCTTAATTGCCAAAAATCGAATTAAATTTATCAATGAGCTGTAATTGTTAGTTAATCCACGTCGAAAGTTGTAAAAAATAATCGCTGAAAATGTTCACGATTTAGTTCCATTTTTGCACTGAAATAAGTTTTAAAATCCTTAATGGGATATTTTTTAAGCGTTTGGTTTATATTTTCCAAAAAAACATACAGTAAAATTGCAAAAATATATGAAATTTTTATTTGAATCGATAAACCTAATGACACGTTTAATGGTGTCTTCCAATTCTTAAATTGTTGTTGGTTTACGAAGTTAAGAGGCGTCAAATCGCAAAAAACAGATTTTGATAAAAAAACAAATTCTCCTCAATATGTTCTAAGGCCCATTTACCACAACTTCGATGCTGTGGAAAGTCGCTCGACTTCAGTTGTTGCACGAGCTGTGTTTTATACGCCTTCAGACCACGTAGTGAAATAGCACAATCCCAATTGCTCTGCCCTGCGACGAGTGGTCATATTGTTTACTGTACACACTTCTATACATAAAATTTGGTGTTTTGATGTCCAATAACGTGAAATTGGTGAAAAAATGGTGTCACAATGGCTTGAATTGCTTGCTCAGTAAGTCGATTATGGCGAAACACATTTTTGGCTGAACACGAATTTTGATAATATAAAATTCATCAAAATGTAAACTTTGTTCGGGTCTCAGTCTTTCCATGATGAAATAGGGTGATGCTAATTGAGAACAATTGACTTTGACAGATGTCGCCAAAAAGGGAAAAAAATGTCCCTTTATAACAAAAAAAAAATAGGGACGGTATAAAAAATGTTCTGAGGACGTCAGTTACCAGAACGCCTATTTTGATCCAGAATTGGGAGGCGAAACCACAAATTTGTGTATACGTGTACGACGTATAATACACAATTTTGAATAAGTGTGTTGTCATTTGTTACGCATGTATGTGTATTATTTTTATGTGCCTATGGTCACAATTTATCGAACCGAGTGGGATCGGTTCAAATTTTTGGTGCTTCCACTCCTGTTTTTTGTCATTTTCCCATGCTATCTAGATGGGGAATTTGACAAAAGCAAAATTATGCTAAATTTTGAAGAAAGTGAATTTATTTTTTACGTGTCGTTTTATTGAACACGAAATGTTTTACAATTGTTTTTTTTTATAAAATATAAAATTTGTCAATTTACAAAATATAAATTTGTTAACCTAAAATAAAAACATTGCGAATGGTGTGGCGCGACGTTCGAACAAATTTGTTTGTTACTAATATCTTGTGTCATTATTTTTGGACCAAAATAGGCGTACAGATGACATATCCCTGTCAACACACAGAGCCGGTATGCAATGCAACAGATATTATATAGAAACTATCAGTTATAGCAAAGGAGGTTGGCTTAAAAATAAATACCAGGAAAATCAAGGTCATGAGGCTGTTTTACATTTTTTGACCTTTGTATACAGTGCTGTGTTTTACATTTTTTGACCTTTGTATACAGTATATTGAGGTTTCTTGAGTTAGTTGCAAAAAAATGCAAGCGGAAGTTGGCTCGCTGTCTCGTACCATAAGAATTAATATCACATACACATAAAGCAGAGGCCGGTGATTTTAATTAAACCTCTTATGAGTTTGAACTCAATTATATTACGGAAGCTGAGTTGAGATATATTTTTAAAAAGTTCAGTTTTTGAAAATCTTAGTGATAGGCATATGTGTTTTAGGGTTTTTTATTTGTAGAATTGCGATCTCATCACAACGGAAGCCATCGCATCCACACTAGGTTTAAATATATTTATTGTGGTGGTAATATAAAGGAATTGTGATTGATTAGTAGCATAGAACTTTGCGGCAAAAAATGCTTCATTTTTTTGATCGAGAATAAAAAATGTCGTATTTTAGCCTTAACTATATCAATATGGTCCCTCCATTTCAATTTTTCATCTAACAGTAGACCTAGGTACTTAAATTGATCCGTACGTTCTATATGAATTCCCGGATAACTAATCCTGTGCTCTCTTATAATTTCCTCTGATAATTTTTTAAATATCATATACTTAATCTTTTTTTGCATTTAATTGAAGTCTGTTTTCATTGAGCCACAGGTTTAGCAACGTCAAATGTGTCTGCATATCTTCTAAAAGACCTTTAAGATTTGTATTTTCATACTTTATGATGCATGTAGCTGAAATGTGCCCTTAAAGTTTTATCTGCATATTGCGTTAATGTAAATGTTAAATAGAACCGGCCCAAGAATAGACAACTACAACGTGAGGACGAGCTTCGAGATATGATATAGGAACCACGACAAATGCATCGGCTCAAACTTCTGTCCCTGAAGTTTTGCGAGCAATATATCATGGTCTACCGAATCAAACGCTTTCCGTAAATCCAAAAATAAGCACGCTACATTCCTACAATCCTGTCAGCATTTTCCGAAATGAAACTTGTTAACTCAAGGCATGCTGCTTGTGTACTTGAACCTTCCCCCATACTGTTATCTTGCTAAAATATTTTGAGCCTAAAATAGATATTGGTCTATAGTTGGTTGGCTTTAGTGCATCCCCACCCTTAAGTACCGGCGCAACTCTTGCCATTTTTAGTTTTTCCGGAAACTTGCCTTCAAGCAACGAATTATTAATCGAGCTAGCGCTCTCTTGAATGTTTCTTCTGTTTTCAAATATTGAATGACTCGACTAACTTCCTTTTCACTCACATTGGTTATATCAAATTTAAAATCTATATGATATTCTGGCATTACGAATCCATTTGGCCACGAAAAATCGTATGCATGTAAGAAACAAGCATTGAATGCATTTGCAACTTTCCTTGAGTTTTCGCTTACTGAGCCATTTAACTTTACCGAAATATTTTTTGATTTAGTTTCACGTTTCTTGTTACAAATGGCCAGTTTTAATAGATCCTAAAATTGTTTGGAACTCCCATTACAATTTTCTAATCTAACTACGTAAAAATCTCTGTTAGCTTCCGTACTCCGAACTTAACTTTTAAATGTTCACAGTCCGGGTATTTTACAGTTAGTTTAAATAATTGTTCCCTAGTTTTGATATCCCGGTATAAATCTAAGGTCATCTACGGTTGTGTCAGACTTGTGCCTGTTTAGATTCTCGAGCTTGTACATCTAAGACTAATTGAATTGCTCTGTGATCAAAGAATGATACATCCTCCAATGCAAAACTGTGTACTAGCCCGAATTGATCAGTCAATACATGATTTATAATAGTGGAAGTACTGTTGCATATTCTTGTGGAAAAGTTTTTCGATTACTATAACCACATTCATGCATTTGATATAGTTTTTGTACGCATTTTGATTAAAGAAAAGTAAGACTTTTGGAAAAAAATAATTTCAATAAAATAAATTTAATATAAACTTTATAACTTCAAAAAATTCAATAAAACGTTTAACAACTATTATTCTCACGGAGTAAAAGCAGAACCCTCAACTTGATAGAAGCTGGTATATCTTGGGATAACAAGTTTTCATAAACTCGAGTATCTGTAAAGCAAACTAAATTCAAGCCAATACAAAAAACAAACAACTTGAATTCTATTGCCCGACAAACAGAAAAACCAATGCTTCTTTGATAAAAATATAAAAATTTACATTAAAGAAAAAATATTTTTACTTCAAAAATACCGTTATTCTATCGAAAAGGCATCGAAGTTAAAACATGTCGGCAGCATCATAACAAGTCGATACGTTTTAATGTATCGTTTTGCTTCGGTTTCCGTAACTCGTGGTTCCTGGGAACAATAATATTAAATCTGTCAAACTTGGTTACAAATAAGCGCCTTTAGCGCCAAACATAACATCTGGATCAACTTGGAAATTTTAAGTTAAGCCACAATGATTAAATCAAGTCTATACCAACTGGTTCGGTTTCTGTAACTCGGTCCATACACATATGCCTATAGCGCCAATCTAAACTTACCACAACCAGCTTGTATCGACTAAAAGTGGTTGTTGCTTATCCTAAATATACCAAGTTGATCCGTATGTTGAGATCGACGCGATAGGCTTCTTAACGGTATGGCTAAAGTATACAACAGATTTTCATTAATGGTTCCCAGGAAACATGAGTACCGGAAATTGAACGAATCAGTTGGTATCGGCTGGGCTGGAATGATAATGCAGTTTAGTGTTGCCTGATGACATTTTTTTATTCTTCTGTAATGAAATCCTGGGCTAACTTCATAGAGGTTAAAAATACTCGTATTTAGAAAATCTCTAATATTGTATATTTAAATCTCGTGTCACGGTGTTTGTTCGCACACTCCTCCGAAATGGATCAACCGATTTATATGATTTTTTTATGTATATTTGGTAGGTATGAGAATAGGTGATTAGGGCGTCCCTAGGTGATTAGGGCATCTGAATCCATAAAAATGTTTTCTTCCAACCTCCACCTTTCCATTTTTTAATCGCGATTTTATAGAAGTTTTGTATGAACAATATCCAAATAATTTAACCGTCGTTCGTATTTCAAACAGAACGAAATTATTTATGTTGTTGAATGACAGATGGCGCTACGTCCGTCTCATCGAACTTTCATTCACATCGATATACAAGGTAGTCATTCACGAGAAGCGTTGCGCCATTTTGACATTTCATTCTGCATTTGTTATGTATCACAACGCAGTGCGTGCAAAATTTTGTACGATTTATTTTAATTTTTAAGAAATATATCCGTGTTGTATGATTTTAAAATACTAAAAGAACAATTATCGGTATACCGTTTTTCATCAGTATAAATCCAAGAATTTTATCTATTTGCGTGTGTGTATTACAGTGAACAATGCCAGCAAGACGCAAAAGGGCACATTTAGTAGAGCAGAAAGTACAGCTGAACAAATCCAACAAGATAACGAAAATGTGGGTATGATGAATATGTCGCAATTGCGTGCATCTCAATCACAAGAGGCACGGTCTTACTCAGTCGTGCGCGAGTACGGACGACCGTATTTATTTATCACGTTTACACGTAATCCAAAATGGCAGGATATTACATCTTTGCTATTGCCAGACCAAAATGCAATACATCGTCATGGCATCAAAGCACGTATGCTCAAACAAAAATTGAAGTATTTAATAAGCTTTATTATAAAAGTACACGTATTCGGTCCCACACGTTCCTGGAGGTATTCGGTTAAATGGCAAAAGCGAGGATTACCTCATGCGCATATTTTGATTTGGTTATTCGACTAAATACGCCCTTAGGAAATCGATAGTGTAATTTTTGATCAACTACTGTTCGATATTGTAACCACAATCATTCATGGCCCATGCGATGATCTGAATCGTTTATCGCCTTGCATGGCAGATGGAAAATGTACAAAGCGTTTTCCTAAAGATTTCACCAACGACACGATCACAAATGTCGACGGATATTCAATATATCATTTACGCTAAATATCAACAAGGTCGGAATTACTCTATAATAGATCTTTGACAAACGTGTTTTATAAAACTATCACTTTTATAAAATATTTTATCAAATTTATTCTCATGTACGTAAATTTGATAAATTATTTCTGACATAATTGCTTATTCAAAATGGCGACTAAATACGTACGGCAAAAACCACAAAAATATTAATTCAAGAATACGAGGCGAATGAATTTTGCTAGAAAGTGAAGTGTGGCCATTAGTCTGTCCTCCATATAGTTATTGAATTTCGTAAGTCTGTTTCATGTCGTTTAATTGACGGCAAAATTTTGTAATAAAATTAAATGAATTGTCTGCCATTATTAAATATTTTATGTGGTCATGTCTCGGGTCTGCTGCTCCTTTAATAAACTTTAATGGATACCTTTTAAATCCCATCCCGATTCTCAGAGTTTCATCCAGATTCTTTTTTTTCTGCTTCTTATTTATTTTTATTATCGATATAATAATAAAATCGCTTAATGTTGCTGCACACGCTGTTTGGTGTTGTTCCATTCTTACTAAAATTTCAGGAAAATTGTGACAAAATCTTTTATGTAGTGTACTTTTCAAAAATTATTTGATCATAATTGTTTTAAAAACAAAACTGATTATGTTTACGAAACACATTGATCAACTTTGGGTGGTACCATATTCGAGTAAAACATTCAATGCTCATATTAATGTTGAGTTCTGCAGTTCGGTGAAGAGCATCAAATACATTTGCAAGTATGTGAATAAAAGCTGCGATATATGGCTGGGTTTCAAATTCAAAATACCGATGTGAATGCTCCTCGATCGGATGACAACGACGAAATACTGCGCTACCAAATTGGCCGGTATACGAGCAATTGAGCGTGCCGTAAATCCACCAAAAACTACACTCAGCAAATTTTTCGAATTGTGTAATCGTGCGGATCCTTTTGGTGCCTTTGCGTGAACACTACGATGCGTGCCCTGGCCGAGTATATATAGTCACTCCAAGACAGATTGAGTGCTTCTACCTGTGACTGATGTTGGTTAATGTCACCGGCCGATTGTCATTTCAAGATATACGCAAAGAGAATGGGCAACAGTATACAACATTATAAAGATGCAGCATTGGACTGTACAGCAACACAAATTCGTCTACTATTCGCTATAGTGTTGACTACATGTTTCCCGGGACGATCACATTCAGCGACGCTATGTACAATGAAGCATTGAATGCTATCGAGGATCTTTGCGTTGTAATTGCTAATTTACCACTCAGTCATTTCGGTATGAGTTCGCCAAATAGAAGTGCATCTGATTTAGAACAAAAATTTGGCAGTTTCGGCGGGACAAGGCGTATTCTTTTTTTATGCACCGCAGGTGGAACTGGCAAAACATTTCTCATTTTGCTATTTCTCGCCGAAATACGACCAACTAATGGCATCGCATTGGCCATTGCATCATCTGGCATTGCAGCAACTTTATTGGATGGAGGCAGAACAGCTCGTTCAGCATTTAAACTGCCACCTAATATTCAAAATAACCCAGAAGCAGTGTGCAACATAAAAAAATAATCATTCATGGCCACAGTGCAGAAAGAAAGCAAAATTATCATCTGGGATGAATGCACTATGGCACACAAACATTCTCTTGAGGCGTTGAACAGAACACTCAAAGATTTAAGAAACAACGACAAACTATTCGGCGGCACTCTGTTACTCCTTTCAGGTGATTTCAGACAAACACTTCCCGTCATTTCACGTTCAACGTACGCTGATGAGATCAACGCTTGCTTGAAATCATCGCCACTGTGGCGTAATGTTGAAAAGGTCCAACTAAAAATAAGCATAAAGTTGCCCACTAATTTCTGCATAATCGTTAATTCGCAAAATGCTTTCATTGGCCACATATTTTCCGATGTACGCAGTACGCACACAATACATAAATCATGCGTAGCAGGCAGAAAGAGCCATTTTTGCAGCAAAAAATATGGACGTCGACATGGTATCATATAAATCGACTATTCAACAGAGTTTTTGAACTCACTGTATTTGCCAGGCATGCCGCATCACTCCTTCTACGACTGAAAGTTGGATCTACGGTTATTTTACTTCGGAATTTGAACCCACCACGGTTGTGCAACAAGTTCTTAATTTGGCCTTTAAGTCATGACGTTCAAAACCAAGATATGTAACATTATTTTACGAAGTTGGCTTTGTAAATCACAAAAGCATAGTTTACGTTTATTGTACCGATTTACATTTTGTGAATACCATTTTATGATTAATTCGTGAGTTTGTCAGTCGCTAAATGTTTGGGTCCTTTCTAATTCCAGACCGATTGACTGATCGAATTTAAACTTCAGGATTATTGTTTTCCCATAACTTGGAGTTTCCAGCGGTTTTTGGTAATCGGTTGACGTCTATCCCGTTTTTTTGCAAATAATTTGAAAGGTACAACATTTACCCAGAAAACAGTTTAGAACAAAATGATTCTAAATTAAAATTTCACGAAATCAGTCCCTATTGTCATTTATTTATTTATTTATCATTTATTTACCTTTACAAAAATTTCGAGAACTGCGCCCTCATTTTGAGCGCATGAGCTCATCTATAATGAAATGTGCACCAAATCAACAAAAGCACCAAACACAACTGTGTTACTCGCCAAAAACACAAAAGCTCCTATGGCTTCCTTAATTTCATTCGGCCTCATACATCACTATGATCGACCCAATATTCCCGCTTGGTCAATAAATAAGTCACTGAATTGGAAATAATAATTCAAGATTTGTTCACTATACCTGTAAATTCCAATTTGTTTTTTTGTAAGTTCAAATATTACAAATTTGACAAGGACAAAAGTTAGGACAAACTTAATAAGGGTCCATAGAATAATAAGATAGTCGATGTGCTTGATTAGGAAAGAATATTAAGTCTTAAATATTTCAGTTAGCTTTGATTTTTCTCAATTTTAACAAAAGGTTTACATACACAGCTACTTAAAATACGTTTGTAAATTGTTTTCAATTTTTCAAATTACATATTTAGAAACTACTACCAAAAATTAGTTCTAAAACTAAGCAGGGCCAATGGAATTACACGAACCATTCTGCATAAAATCGGCAATTTTGAACCGGGTAGCCAATTCAATATTTAGTTCATCTTCTACGCATTGCGATCTCCAAATAACGCACGTAGGTATCTTTCTACTTTCGCGATTTGTTGATTTCAAAAGATCATGTCATCAAACATCATTCCTTAATATTGTAAGATAAACCAAAATAAAACATAAATTATAAGTCAACATCGTCACACGATGTTAAAATGAAATAACTTAATAAATGTTTTGATTTATGCCATCAAAATATTAATAACAATAAAAAAATTTGGCGATGAAATATTTTGAGTCTCAAGTAAAAATCATACACATCAAAATTTATGTAATCAAGCATTAAAAGTAATTTCCACTATAAACCGACACTAATACATAATTTTAAGAAGCACATACACAAAACTATTTCTAATAATGTGTGATTACGTGAAATATTCATAAACAATCAAATTTCACATATTTACAACAAGTAGCGTAATCTCTCTCTGCGATACAAAAAACACTTCTACTTACACTCAATACAATATAGAAAAGATAAACCGGCTTATTCCAAAAATCAATAAAATACTCAAATTCTCATCTCTATAATTACAACAAAAATGCCACTCAATTTTATATTCATATCACTTTATTTTATTCATTTAATAATAATTATAATTTACAAAATTTTCTTAACACTAAATATACACTTCTTAATATTATAAAAAAAAAACACTCAACTCCAAATTTTTACCTAAATCCACTTTACTAATCCGAATCACCAAAGTATCAACGACAAAATGTGCAAAATTTACCAAATGACTAACGGAAATTCAAATCGCGCTTTCTCGCGTATACATTTTACAAATTTTTTAAGCAAATTATCTGCGTGTGGCTTAATTAAATTTTTTAGAACTTCATAATTTCCATCGTACACTGTACATTATACACACAAAACGATATCAAAACAAAAAATAAAATAAAAATTACAAAGTTTGGTAAAAACCGAAAAACTTGATTTTCTGGGTGGTGGTGTGGGGCGACCCCTATTTTCCCAACCAATCCGCATTCAGCTAATTTGTGACGCACGCGTGACATCACATTATCATCATCACCATCCACCTATGTATGTCGCAATTTTTTTACATTACACACGTAAAAAAATAAAAAAAACACAAAAATAATTTTCTTGTATGTACAACAACAAAGCTAAGCGAATACTGAGTATGTACAAAAAAAAAATAAAGAAAAAATAAAAATTTTATCGAAAGGAACTCGACTCGATATTTGCTTGCTGTGTGCTTTTTCGCCACCGATTCGTTTTGTTTTTGTTTTTTATATATTTTTTTTTTTGTAGTTTATAAAAAAAGTAGTAGGGGTCATCTCACACTGTATTAGACCCACACCAAGTTGACTATTTAAAGTGATTGCCAACTTATTGTGGCATGCATTGGTTTGCTTGCACTCTTGCGAAGAACTTCTTACACAGCAGTAGAATTTAGTTGTAATTAATTGCTTTGTTTTTATTATTTTTTTTTAATTTAATTTAAATTATCTCTAATTAAAAATAAAAAAAAAGTGGACAAACGGGCTAAATAGTCAGTGGTCATATAAATAAATAAAATAAAAGTATCCAGCCAAAAAAGCAACTAAGACGTTAAATTCTATTGTTATCAAAAATATAATCATTAGTGATAAACCATAATATTGAGTGAAAAATATTGCGATTTTGTGAATATTTTTATATAAAGTGTGTTAAGTGTTTTTAAAAGTTCCCAAACAAAAAAAAAATAAATTATCAACTATATCAAAATGATGGCCGTAGCAGCAGCACAAAAAAATCGCGAAATGTTCGCTATCAAAAAATCTTACAGCATTGAGGTGAGTCTTATATAAAAAAAAAATAAAATAAAATAAAATAACAGTGCGATCGCGTACTATATCAATAATAACAATAATTGAAAGTACAAAACCTTGCCAATGGCATCAAATTCGATCTTTAAACCTTGAATACAAGTATTAGATTTTGAGTTAAAAATATAAATCACTCAAAAAAATTGAGTGATATTTTATTAGATTTTTTTTCGTTTTTTTTTTTTTAATCGATCACGGTCAACTAGATCACAAAATGTTATTTATATTTATTCGTTATGTAAAATGATCTAAATCACAATGCACACAAGTAGCCGCGACAAATTATTAAAATAAAAAAGCATAAAACCAAAACAAAAAATATATTTTATAAAATTCCCACGCCGCTGCGATCGCGTTTATTTACCTTAACAATAAAAATTGTTATGTAGCGCACGATCACATACACTTTCTCTCTCATCTCATATCTTTTATAAAATAATATATACATCGTAAGTAACAGGTCGCGAATATTAGGTTTTTTTTTTTGGTCAATATGATCATGTAGTCACATATCGCGCGCTTATCACGGTGGTCTAAGGAAACGTTCTGAAGGTCACGGCAATAAAAAAAAAATCCTTGGTCTAATTATTTTCGTGCGACGCGTATATTAATAATCACAAAGGTCGATCGAGGTTAATAATTTATTTTTTTTTTATTTATCGTGTTATATATAGAATGGCTATCCATCACGACGCCGTTCACTTGTTGATGACGCAAGATTTGAGACATTGGTCGTAAAGCAAACTAAACAATCGGTGCTTGAGGAAGCACGTCAAAGAGCAAATGGTATGTTATTTAGAATTATTTTTTTATTTTTTTTTTGTGTATATGTTGTGGCATGATTTTATGTTTTAAATTTTATGTTGCATTAGATTCTTGTACCGATAATGATACCCAAATTGATTATCCCGAAAATACTGAAGAGATTCAAGATGAATTCCAAGATGATAATATTAACGGTAATTTATTATTTATTATTAGCGCTTATTATGATTTTATGATTTATGTTTTTATTTATGTTGCATGTGTGTATTATATATAGATATTGTCGATGATGAGATTGTAGATGAAATTCAACCTGACGAAAATGCTGAACAGCAACAACACGAGCAACATGACGGTAAGTGAAAATGCTTTTTTTTTTCTTATTGTTCGTATTTTACACCACTTACCGATTTTTTCCACTTCATTTAATTTAATTCCGCCTCTTTACGACCTTTAAAAGTATAAGAAAATCGTGTACTGTGTAACACTAGTTGCGTCTATATATTATATTCATTACAAAGCGAACACAATTTGATTTAAAAGCACTTTACATTTCTTTTGTTGTTAAAAAAAAGTGTTATTATATTTATGATGTGATTCAATTTACCATTTTTCATCAAAATTTTATTCGAGACGTGTTTGTAATAAGAAAATCGACCATGAACGAAAAAAAAACATTAAGAAAATTATAACAAAGTATTTTGCTATTTTAATTTTTTTTTTATATATATAAAGATGCTGGCCTAACCGAAGAAGAAGTTGTACTTGGCAATGCTGTACTCGAATCACCAGAAGCCGAAAAAGCTATTCAACGTGCCGCCCTCGTCGTCTTGTTACGCGATGGTATGTCCCAAATTGGGCGCGTACTCCGCGCCATGGAAACATATCACGGCACAATAATACATCTTGAATCGCGTCCCTCACGTACCGAGAACGTACAATTCGATGTACTCGTCAAGGTTGACATGACCCGTGCCAATTTATTACAATTGATCCGATCGCTACGCCAATCGAATTCGTTTGGTGGTGTAACGCTATTGGCCGAGGACACCAATGTAAATATAACAACACCATGGTTCCCGAAGCACGCATCCGAATTGGACAATTGTAATCATTTAATGACAAAATACGAACCCGATTTGGACATGAATCATCCCGGTTTCGCCGATAAAGTATACCGTGAACGTCGTAAAATTATTGCCGAAATCGCATTCAGTTACAAATACGGTGATCCAATTCCACACATTGAATACAGTGAAACCGAAAATAAGACATGGCGTTCAGTATTCCGTACCGTATTGGATTTGGTGCCAAAGCACGCCTGCATGGAATACCGACAAGTATTCGCGCGCCTACAAAAGGAAGGACTCTTTATTGAGGATCGTATCCCACAACTAGAAGATTTGAGCGCATTTTTACGTAAAAATACTGGATTCACATTACGGCCCGCTGCTGGTTTATTAACGGCCCGCGACTTCTTAGCATCGCTCGCCTTCAGAATATTCCAGAGTACACAGTACGTCCGTCACATTAACTCACCGTATCATACACCCGAACCAGATTGTATACATGAAATTTTAGGGCATATGCCATTAATGGCCGATCCCAGTTTTGCCCAATTTTCACAAGAAATTGGACTCGCATCATTGGGCGCCTCTGACGATGAAATTGAAAAGCTTTCCACTGTAAGTATTTTTTTTAAATATTTATGTTTATTACATTGTGACATAATTTTATGTTGGTTGACCTCAACACTGTAATATGCACATAATTTCTATAAACCTGCACTTGTTCAAAATATTTTTATATATATAACCGCGTATTTACGTTATGAAATTTTCACTTTCATATAATATACAACAATGGAAGTGCGAATGATTGCCAAGTAGGTCTGATTAAAAATTATGCGGTTGTTGGTCATCAATATATACGATTTCAGAATATAATTTTTAATAAATAATTTGAACAAGGTCGTCCCCGCTACATTTCGATTTCGAAATTAATGAGATGACGACTTGTTTCGATTATTATCTATACGTATATACATTTTGTAATAAAATACTAATAATATAATTATTATACCATTTATATTACAGGTGTACTGGTTTACAGTAGAATTTGGTCTATGCAAAGAAAATGGTAGCATTAAAGCATACGGTGCTGGTCTCCTATCCGCCTACGGTGAACTATTGCACGCGATTAGTGATAAACCAGAACATCGAGCATTCGAACCAGCCAAAACAGCCGTTCAACCGTATCAAGATCAAGAATACCAACCAATATACTATGTAGCAGAAAGTTTTCAAGATGCAAAAGATAAATTCCGTCGATGGGTATCAACAATGTCAAGACCATTCGAATTACGTTTTAATCCACATACAGAACGTGTCGAAGTATTAGATTCGGTGGACAAATTGGAAACCTTAATTCAACAATTAAATACAGAAATACTACATTTAACAAATGCAATTGCTAAATTTCAAAAAAGTTAAACAATTAAAAATATAAAATATTTTTAAAATTTATAATATGTATAAACACACCCCCAATTACACACCCACACACCTACCAAGACATTTATATATAGATATATATATTCTCAAAATTTATTTATAATTTATATTATTATTATTTTTTATGGACCAAAAATTATATTTATAGCAATTAAGAATTTATGTATTTAATATTAAAACACTCTATGTTATTATATTTTCCAATTTTCCACACACCCCCCACATTATACTGTAAATCTTAATTTCAATGTCTTGACACTTATATATTATTATATATATATATATGATATACCTACCTACTATTATTTTATTATATTTATATTATTTTATTTTATTTTATTTTAAATAAATATTTTAAACTTTAAATTATTTTTATTTTATTTATTACCGCAACACCGCAAAATTATTAAATGTTTCTTAAAACTATTAAATAACTTTACAACAAAAAATTACGTAAAAGTTGATAAATGTTTAAAAAAATAAATATTAAATTATATTTATATTTGTATGTCTGTGTATATAAAATATTAAAAGTGTTAAACAAGATCGTGTCTTTTTTCTTATTCTTTTGTTTTTGTTCCGTTTTCTATATCTTAATCGTGTGTCAAATAAAAAAAAAATATTTTCGATAAATTTTACAGTGGATTAAAATACTGCGATCTGTATTGGTTGCGATCAATAAAAATTACGATGATCGTTTTTTTTATATTCGTCCTTATGTTGGTGTCGAAAACAGCGTAGACAATTGTGTGAAGTTATAATTCCATTTTTACAAAACAAATAGGTTATTAGGAGAGTACGTAACATATACTCGTGGAATGAGTAACCTAGGTGTGGAGCGGGTCACCGTGCCGATGATCAGCCAAGCTGGGGTGGCATCTAAAAGTAATTGCCCAGTCCTGAATGGAGCCCTCTGGATACCTGGCGATCCCCAGTTCTATATAGTCTTACCCATGTACACGCACGGGTTTCTGCATGGGTGGACCACCATTTGCTCCGATACTCGTGGGACCAAATATGGAATCTGAAAAAATAAAAAAAGTTAAAGAAGTGGCCAGCACTTTACAAATGCTGGTAATGACGGGAGTCTGTGCCTCCAGCCATGAGTGATGGTAGGTCTGGTTCCGAGGCTTACAAGCCAAGGACTAGCGGTAGTAATAAGAAGGAGAAAGTCATTGATTCTACAGTTCAGAGATACAGAACTAGGCGTTTGGCCTTCCGTGTCTTGGACAGACTGGGCTAAGAACTGCATTGCCGATGATGTGAGCAATGCACTCAAGGAGGATGCTGGATATAAATGCAGAGATCCTACGAAGAGGAGCATCATGTGGGACAATCACCAAACGGGCATAACCTTTTTAGCGAAATCGTAAAGGAGGCGGAGGTGGTACTAGAAGCCGTGGACGAAAGCCACGAGGATAGGAGCATCATAGGAGAAAAATGGAGGTTGATTTTTAATGCACTTAACCTCGTTTTTATTAAAGTCCTTGGATAACATCCGGCACCCCCGCCAATTTGCAGGAACGCAAGTTGATATCAACGACGACTGAAGCTGACTTCGTGCACTGATCATAGATCGGATTTCTTGTATAGGAAGGCAATCGAGGAGCTAGACGCGGTATAGCCAGGAGCCAAGCTCAGAGCAGTTCCGACGATGGAAATACAAAACAGACCTATGGCAATGGTCTGGATTCCCACGGAGGATTATCCAGGTTTGCAATCCAGCTCTTCCGACGGGAACTGGAAGATTGTGAAGCAGGACACATATTTTAAAAAAAAGTGTGTTTATCATTCAGAGGGATTGAAGAAATTGAACCGCATGAAGAATATGTTAAGGAAATATATGGAAGTGGGGAATAAATTTTTTCGACATAATCCGTTATAAAATTCAACGTACCATGAAATGGAGAAAATGTATTATTCAGCAATGAGCTGCTTTAATAAAATTGTGCCAAATCGTCGGCAATAAAGTCAATTAAACACCACCAGCTAAATGACGGTATGGGTATGCATAACAGTGGAATGACACAACGGTTTCCATCAAGTGAAGTTAAATTACCGAAGATCACAGTGCCATTATTTTCGGGTGATTATTCGGGTGATACTGGTGCAAATTACGCCGAAGCCTTAGCAAAGTTAAAGGAAAGCTACGATAAAAAACGATACACGATAAATGCTTTCAGACAGAAGTTTATGGAGCAACCCGTTATTCAACAATCAAATGTGAGTTTGATAAAAAAATTATTTGACATCTCGGATGGTGTAATTAGAGGGTTGAAACCCTTGGGGAGTGAAGCCGATCTAAATGATTATTGGCAAATTGGGCATAGAATCAAAAACGCTTTGAGCACAAGAAACTAAAAATGTGGAATGCCCAACTTTAAAAAATAATTTGAATTCCTCGCAGATCGTGTGGATACCCTTGAAGCATTTGATAGGCACAAACAACCCTCGTCATCATTCAAAACCCAAGCTATAAAATCATTTGAGATGTTTCACATAAACTGTTCGAGTGCAAAACTTCGAGTGCTTCAACTGTCTTAACGTCAAACATTCAGTATATGAATGTAAATCTAGATCGAGATGCCAGATTTGCTGACGTAAACACCACACGTTATTACATTTAAATTCAAGCAGCTCGGTTGAAGAAAATACCAACGATGTCACTTCCGATAATAAACCAGAGACTGGAAATATCAAACAAGAAGTAAAGTCAACAAACACCTTGCAGATATAAACGAGGCCCACGGCTAATTAAACAGAAACGAACCATTTGAAATTTCCACTTCGAAAATCTGGCACAATGCTAGAACGAAGGCTTTAGTAGAAATTGAGCTATTAAACGTAGATAAGTCGTATAAAACGAAAACTTGGTCATATGTGGTTCCGAGAATATCATCTGTTTCGTTCAAGAACATATCTATTCAAAATGAAGCTAATAAAATCAATAAATTACCCTTGGCCGATCCAAAGCTTTTCGAATCTGGTGATATTGACGTTCTGTTTGAAGTAAATATATTATTTGAAGTTTTTGAATGCACAAAACAAGATGGAGTTTGAGAATAACACATGGGCTGAAAAGTCCATGGGCCTAACAAAGAAAACACGTTTTTTGTTAAAGTTTTTTTTGTTCAATTGGTAATAACCTTCAAAATCCAGCTGTCAAAATTTCATTATATTCTTTTCATTAGTTTGTGAGTTATTGTGCTAAGAGTGACGCTACTTTTGTTAGTTTCAAGACAACGCACCGAGTCACAAGTCAATCAAAACAATGGCAAAACTACATGAATTGAACTTCGAATTGCTCCCACATCCACCGTATTCGCCTGATTTGGCTCCCAGCGACTACTGGCTGTTCGCAGATCTCAAAAAAATATGTTCTCCGGTAAGAAATTTTGCTCGAATGAAGAGGTTATCGCTGAAACTGAGGCCTATTTTGAGGCAAAAGATAAATCGTTCTACAAAAGTGGTATTGAATTGTTAGAGCGGCGCTGGAATGATTGTGTTGCTCGTGATGGAGCTTACGTTGATGAATAAAGCCAATTTTAAACAAGAAAAGACGTGTTTTCTTTGTTAGGCCCGGGACTTTTCAGCCCAAGTGTTAAGTCAGCCTATCGCACTAATTTTGGTTGAACTATTGTTAGAAATCAAAATGATCATCAAGATGATATAGAAACTTTCAATGGTTTAGATGCTATATTAAAACATTTTTCGGAGCTAGAATCGATAGAGAATACAAGTGAAAAGACGGGAAAGGTTCGGAGCCGAACCCTTTAAGCATTTTTGTTGCCTATAAAATAAAGAAAATAGTTTTTAAAAAAAAAAAATCACAAACCACCACACCTAAACATTATTACCACCCTCACCCACCATCCAAAACCCAAAAACCTATTTCACCCGCACCACCCTATACCGTACCACCCATATTATCACACTTTAACACCTCCATACCCACTTCCACACACACACAAACCACCCACACAAACCCTCATCCACCAAATCCCAAATTCCCACACCAAACCTAAAACGCCTCATCCCTCCCCCTCCACATCTCATACTACCACCCCCATAACCACACCACCTACACAAAATCACATCCAAACGAGATATATTTTGATTCCACATTCACATGCTCTATGAAACCAAAATAGAATAGAAAATGAAAAAAAAAATCTAACAATTTTAAGGAGGGGGGTTAACAAAACCCTACTTACCTCCGAACACCCTAAACACAGAAATGTCCAAATCAATAGGGATCATTCCCAAGAATTGCTTGAACTTTTAGTGAAGAAATTAAGTTGATATCTTCATTCGTTCTCAAGTTATCGTGCACACAGACGGACAGACGGCAAACCGAAACCATATAGCATTTTTTTAACAAAAATGCTTAAAAAATCACCAGAAGAAGAAGATTGTGAAGTACTATATTTTTGATACTACTGTAAGACATGATGATGGCAAGTTTATGGTTTGTCTTTAATGATGTGTTAATGGTCGGTCCGAGTATTCAATCGTCACTAGTTGAAATACTATTAAGATGTCGGCGTACCAAGAAGATGCCCAATTTCAGCGAATTTTGTGGAGAAGAAATAATCATGACACCGAAGGAATATCGACTATACACCGTAACATACGTAACTGCGTATGCATTGTATCTCGCAACAAGAAGCTTAAAGGAGGCGGCATTAAGATTTGAAGATCCAGAAAGTGAAGTGGCAAAATCATTGATAAGCGATGTATTATGTTGATGATTTGATGACTGATTCATCAAATATCAGCCAGTTAATTCAAATAAGAAATGAAACCGTTGGCATCTTAACGAATTACGGCTTCAATCTTCGGGACGGGTAGATAAGTAGATATCAGAATGCCCCGTTACACATAAGGTTCTGGGAATGATTTAGGATTCAGCATCGGATTTGTTTAGTTTTCAATTTCAGCCAAGTTTACACTAGGCCCGTTGGGCCTACTCACCCAAATTGAAATAAAGATCAAAAGTCTATTTCAAAAATTATGGCTGTTACCAATGAAATGGGACGATTAGATGCCAAGCGTCAAAAAATCGGAATGGCTGAAAATAAGTAGATTTTAAAAATGGCTGCGCAGCTCAAATTCCAAGATGGCTACATATTGACAGCGAATGTATTTTGCATGGATTCAGCGAGGCAATCCAGTGAGGCAACATATATGCTCCTTGCATACTTACGCAGTTACTCATGGAGGGAACACTTCAGTATCGAGATTGGTGGTGGCAAAATCTAGAGTTTGCCCCATTAAAGAAATAAGCTTGCCACGCTTAGAATTGCAGGCAGCACTATTGTTGGCATAGTTAATGACCTGGATACAAAATGTTTTAACCATTAGAGTGAAGCATGTTAAACTATGGGCTGACAGTCAAATAGTCCTAAATTGGTTGTCGCACGGCGGCAAAATTATGGCAACACGTTAAATCCGAGCACAATCCAGCTGATTGCGTATCAAGGGGGATTTTTTTGGAAGAGTTAAAGAGTCATCGGTTGTGGTGAACTGGCCCAACTTGGCTAATTGAAAATAAAACATGTTGTTCAAATTTACGTACCGATGTAGGCAATGTTCCACAAGAAGAGGAAAATACAGTTTTAGTGTGTACAACAGTCGCCGATTTTCTCGAAGTTTTAATCGAAAGGCATTCCAGCTACTATAAAGCGTGTCATGTTTAATGTTTATCAATATAATCCTAATATCCTCCCAAGCAACATACGCCATAGTTCATTACGCTCTCTCAAACCATTTAATCATGAACATGTGTTAATTAGAGTTGGTGGTCAAATTGACCATTCGATATCTAGTTGTGCAGCAGAGCTCCAGTTATTCTGCTCAGAAATTCGTAATTATCAAAAGCAATAATTCTCGATTATCATCGTTCATTCAATCACGCGGGGAATCATGTTATGTTTTTGGATTATAGATTGTAAGGACATAATACGTGCTATGATAAATAGATGCCTAAGTTTTATACGAACACACCCGAAACTGGAGAATCAACTGATGGGTGATCTGCCAGCAGTGAGGGTTCAGTATAAATACGCGCGTTCGCAAATGTTGGAATTGATTATATGTCTTTTCGTATACAAGGCTACTAAGGCAGTTTAAGCAGAAGTAGTTACGAACCTAACCACAGAAAGCTTCTTGGGTGCTTTGCGGAGGTTTACAAGTTGACGAGGACTCTGCCGATCAATCATATACAGTGATAATGGAACAATTTTTTTGGCACTAAAAATTACTTCAAAAAAATGTATAAGTCTTTGCAAAATAATAATAACGAAATTGAAATTAACGCTTTTCTTTTCATTAAACAAATTATGTGGCATTTTATCCCAGCAGGGGCTCTGCATATGGGAGGGCTTTGGGAAGCGTCAGTCAAGCTTCGAAAAAATAATCTGATGAAGGTAGCAGACAACAATATAACCACGTTGGAAGGATTTACAACGTTAATGGCACGGGTAGAAGCGGCAATTAATTCTCTATTGGTCGAGCATTAACAGATGTTTCTGAAGCAACTTTCGTCAACAAGTCGTCCCGTTGGCATGTAGTACAACAAATTTATCATCATTTTTGGAAAAGATGGCACACGGATTACATAACAGAGCTACAAAATCGTTGCAAGTGCGGGGTTAGAGTAGGAGACGTTATACTACTGGACGATCACAGAAGTCCTTCATTAAAATGGTCATTGGCGCGTATTATCGACGTGCATTCTGGTACGAACGGAGGAGCAATCAAACGGCCAATTCAGGGCGGGCGGAATGTTATCTTCACAAAAAATTACATAACTCGGTTTAAAATACACAAATTTTATAGTCGTAATTATCCTCCAAGTGTGCTCGCTATTCGTCGAATTGTTGAAAATTTTGAGCGTACATTTTCTTTACATAATGTTCAATTGCCAATAAGACATAGAAACGCTCGAAGTAATGCAAATATTGCTGCCGTTCAGGCAAGTGTTGCTGAAGACCGCAATTTGTCGATTCCAAGACGTTCTCAAGAATTGAGGGACTGTCTCAAACCACAACCTGGCGGATTTTGAGAAAGGGTTTGGGTTTACATCCGTATAAAATTGTTTTAACTCAAGAACTGAAGCCATTGGACTATACCGTAAACGTCGTGAATTTGCTGATTTTGCCTTGGAACAACTTGAAAACGATAACGATTTTTTTAAGAAAATCATCTTCCCCGATGAGGCTCTCTTTCATCTAAGTGGTGGGATAAATAAACAAAACTGTCGATTCTGGTGCGAAGAAAATCCACAAATTATTCATGAAAAACCATTACATTCACCTAAATTGACCGTTTGGTGTGGTTTTTGGTCTGGTGGAATCATCGGTCCGTATTTTTTTCGAAATGAAGCTGGTAACACCGTTACTGTCAATGGAGATCGGTATAGATCGATGATAACTTTTTATGGCCGAAATTAGAATAAGTTGATCTTGACAACATTTGGTTCCAACAAAACGGGGCTACGTGCCACACAGCAAGTGCAACAATTGAATTATTGCGAGAAAAGTTTGGAGATTCGATTATTTCAAGAAATTGTGATATTGAATGACCTCCAAGAAGTTGTGATTTAACACCATAAGACTATTTCTTGTGCGGTTATTTGAAGTCATTGGTCTTTAGCAATAAACCGAACTCTCTTCAAGCTTTACAAGTCAATATTGAACGTGCTATTCATGACATACGACTTGATTTAGTGGAAAAAGTGCTAGAAAATTGGTTTCATCGAATTCGTTCCTGCAGAAGAAGTCGTGGAGGCCATTTGAATGACGTTTTATTCAGAACTTAATTGTATCGATTGTACTTCACATTAAATAAAAAACAGTTCAATTTCCTTAACAATTAGTGTGTTTTTTTGTAAAGAAATCATATGTATCACTCTTATTGGAAAACCCTGTAAATAGGCAGGAGGTTCTGGATGTTACTCTGGTCTCCGATTTTATTTCACCAATGATCAGTGAATGGAGGTTGGCGAAGAAGCATTCCCTCTCTGACCATCGGTATCTAACGTTTATCCTTAATCTCAAAATTACAAATCAGTACGTTTACAGAAATACCAGGAGGGCAGTATGGCACGTATATAGATTCCCGTTCTATTTTGGAGGGTAGCATTATATCTAGAATTCCAGGACTCCCCGACAACTGTATTGATCTAGGTTCATACCTCTATGAGGGAAGGCTGCCCATTAACAAAGCTGAAAGGAAAGCGAAAACTTGTTTGGTGGACCTCGGCACTTGCGAAGTGGCGGAAAGTCTGCTGGTCTACTTTCAATAGAGAGAAAAAATTGAGAGAAAGCCAAGACTTGGACTTCTATAAGGATTGTCTCAGAGTTTATAAAAGAGAGACAAGGAAGCCGCAAAGGAATTCGTGGAGGCTCTTCTCTGAGAGAGTGGAAGAGGTCTCGGAAACCTCGCGCTTTACAAAGATTCTCTCTACCGGTCCAGCTATTGCAGGCTATCTGATTAAACCGGATGACGAATGGACGGTTTCTAGTTGAGAGACTCTTAATCTTTTGATGGAAACTGACTGCGGGTCAGGATAATCTGAATACACCAAAGATTAAATGGTCTATTAAAAGTTTTAAGTCCTTTTAATTAGCTTGTCCGGGGATGGGATTGTACCAGCAGAAATTCAGAAGAACTCGGAAGTCCTGCTTCCCTGGCTGGAGGTTATCTTCAAAGGGTGTCTGAAGCTCGGGTACATCGGGGGAGAAATAGAGGGAGGCTAGGGTAAGTTCGTGAGAGCCCATTACATGCCTTGGTTCAGGAAATTGAGAAGTCACTGGATTTTCAGGAATTCTCCTGAAGGATTGCTGCAACTCGAGGTTGAACACTCAGTAACCAGGCTAATTAACCATTTGCTGGGAAGCAGAAGCGTTATTGAGGCGATGGGGAAGTCTCCGTCAGAAGACGGGTTGCTCGAGGAACACCTCAGGGAGATGTCAACTTTCCCCTCCTTTGGAACGTAGTAATCAACGGACTACTATTGGAACTGGAGGGGGAAGGAATAGGTGTGGTTGCTTATGCCGATAACGTAGCGATAGTTGTCTCGTAAAATCACCTTTGTAAAATTAGGGATGTGATGCAGAATGCGCTATCAATCACTGCACGTTGGGCCAGTTGATGTGGTTCGAGGATCAACTTATCTAAAACAGAGCTGGTTCTTTTCACTATGAGATATAAAATTCCACAAGTGGCTCCAGCAAGTCTGAAATGTGGTACTATATTGGACTTTACTGATAAGGCGAGATTCCTAGGATTTCTTCTGGACAGTATGCTCAGTTGGAAATCAAATACGATAGAAAGAGTGCAGAAGGCCAGATGCATTATTTAAATGATACAATTGGGGTGGCCGGCAATATTATGTAATTTCATTGTTAGTTTTTGAATAAATATAGAAGTTTTCCAACGTGTGACAAGTAACAGTGATGACTACAAGAAGAAGAATAAACAAGACGAATGTTATTCCGCTTATAAGAGGTTAACCACGAACAACTTCATAACTTAATAAATTTTATTATTAATACTGGCTCTAGAAAATTCAAGAAATCGGCCAGATTTTACAGATCGCTTGTCCAGCTCTACGGTTTTTTCTATCCATTTCGAATTTTTTAGTTCCGAAATGACTTTCGACAGGAGCGTTGGTGAAATGGCTTACGGATGGTTTTCCTTCTATTATTGCTGACGATAAAAACAGTATATGGAAAAAGGTTTCGACACGGTTTTCGTCGGGAGTTGCAAATTTATCAGGAGAATATTGTGCCTTTTGGAAACGCTCCCCTAATAAAAATATGACTGAATTGATGCCTCTTCAGCAAACTCCTAAATAAGAAAAACAAATTTTTCAAAGTAAGAGAAATTTTAATTCGGGCGTAGCACCTGTCGTGAGCTATTGAGTCTAAACAACCCAATAATTTGTAAAAAAAAAAAAGGCCTTTTATGATTTTTGGTACAGCTGTTCACGTTAGTGCCACAACTCAAATTTTTTGTCTCCTAACACGCCAAATTATTAACATGGCAGCCAGCCATTTATGAATTGCTCTAACTTCACCCAGTCCAAATTATCATTAACAAAATTTTTTCGGTGAAAATTTTCTGACAACTTTAGTCAGGTTTACGGACAGCAACTTACTGCGATACTCATTGGGGTTGTGATGAAGGCAAACGCAAATCCATCACCTCAATAAGTTGGAATTCTAACAAACAACCACCAGTCGTGTTATCTAGGACTATTATCTGAAGTCGTCATAAGCTCATTTTCGAAATGCAAATGACACCACCATGACGCCTTCGTCAGCACCCTACCAGACGTCACATTTGCACGCATTAAATGATGCTTGACAGTTACGGGATCTTCAAATGCCCATTTTCGATTAATTTATAGAAAGCTTCTTGAATTTCTGAATCATGATTTCGAGTGGGCATAATGTTTAAATTTAAAGATGCTTGCCGATCCGAAACTATAATAAAACTCTAATCCGTTGCATAAGTATAGGCTCTATTATGTCGCGTATCCAGTAATTTAACAAATTCTGAACACTTTTCGATTATAAAATGCAAGTACATATTTTCAACAAATACCCAGTTCTACTTTATAATATAGTAATGTAACAGCTCTTACAATGAATGAATAAAGAAATCCGAACCTTGTCTGGGAAGACGAAATCTCACACTCATGATAATTACTTCTCACTGCCTATTGAAAAATTGTATCACGCCTTTATCGCATAACTTAAGCAGGCCAACCCTACCAAAACTAATTTATTCCGGCATTTTGCAAATTAGTAATTTTGTTTTTCGTGATCAAACTTAAATTTTTTTTTGTAACTATTTAATAAATTTTTAATTTTTTTTATCTATATAATTATTTAATAATTTAATAATTTAAATTGTCTTAATACTTGAAATCCGATATTAAAAATGGCGTACATAAATAATAGAGAATTGTTTAGTGGAACAACTGGCTGCATGACAGCTTTAGCGTGCCTGTGGGCGAATTCATTGAAAAAGAAAGGCACATCCACCAAAAATATACTAAGACAAGAATTGTTAAATCGGGAAGAAGTTTTTAATGGGCCTGACTTTATAGTACGTGACAATCGAAAAAATCCAACGGAAATACCACTTACTTTTTCTAAAGTCTCTAATCAGCCACCTACTTTGCAAGAAAGAAGAAAATGTTTGCCACTGGCCACTGGGGAGAAATCTAGTTCGACACCACCTGTAAAAAAACAAACGTCCGAAAAATGTAGTAATCTTAGTTGTAATAATAGTCATAGTGTAGTCATGAAAGGACTAAAAAACAAATTTGAGCAACTAAATGAGAAAATAGAGCGGCACGAGCAAAAGAAACGCGACAGACAAATGAAAAAAAATTCGAACACGACGAACGAAGAAAGCAATGAAAAATCGAATTCGTTGTGTGCTTGCCACAATGCACCACAACGGAAAAATTCATCTCAGAATCAGGGAAATTTTCAGAAAATTCAGCCGCCTCGGCCCCTACCGCCATGCCCTTGCTCAAAATCATCTATTTCATCACTATCTGAGGTCTTGAAACAATATCATACTAAAACTGGTCCAAACGAACAACGACCGCCGCCTAAAACCTCGAAACAAAAAGCGGCACAAGTAGCCGATTGCCCGTGCCATTTACAACAAAAGCAAAAATTAAACGCTCCATTGGCAGTGAAAAATGTAATATCACAAATTCAGCAAAATGTGTCAAAGGTTCAAATAAGTCAACGTGCAGTTCAGCCCAACAACACATCAAGAAAATTATCATGTACTTGCCAAAAGTATTCATCATCAAAGCCGATTGCAAAAGCACAACAAAGCCTAGGAGTACAGCAGCCTAGATGCTTACCAAGAAAAATATTTTCTAGTCAGTCTTCTGCGTACGAACCAAAACCAAAAGTAGCACAGACAATAGATTATATACCGATACACTGGTGTACATGTTCCGCAGCAAGAATGGCTTGCAAGGCGAATTGAAATTAAAATGTTGTGATTAATTATTTATACTTGTGCAGTGTTTTAATTTATTTTAATCTGTCCAACCCGATTGATACGAACGAAATCCAATTTGGACCTGGAAGTGATTGAAAAGGGGGCCATAAGGGTAAATGAGAGTTCGAATGGTTTCCCATAGTCGCAATTACCTTAATCGTTTTATATCATTCTTATCATTCGCATCATTCTTATTAATTTTTATCGTTCTTATCATGTCGTCCTTATTCTTCCTCATTAAACTATAAAATTTACTTTGTATCAAATCTCGTCATTAAATACCGCGTGTCACTCAAACGGCAGGATTTTGGTGCGATGAGGCATAACGCCACCGGTTACCAAATGTGCATGTGAAGATTATTAAATTTCGATTAGATATATAGCTAAAAGCTTTTCCAAACCTTGGATGGTTCAGGTAACCCAACCTCAACCGCGTAATTGAGGGATCGGTACACGAAGGTGAAGTTTGGTTTTGATTAAAGTGCCTTCTACCATACGTGCATATATTACGGCATCTATCTGAATAGTTAGATACCACTGCTGTGAGATATCCGGAGGAAGTTCATCATTCTAACTTGTGCCATAGCACTTAAGTAAGATTTTTAATGGAATTATAACTGGTGCAAGAACACCTAACGAGCCAATAATTCTAGAAGTCTCGGAGAGGACCAATTTTTTTTTGTCAATTTGTTGGGATCGAACAAAAGTCCTAGCGGTGCCTAGATTTCAATTTTCATCCGTAATGTTTTGTAATAATAGTGTTACGTTTTCGCTTTGTCACTCAAGGTTCGAATCTCTGGATTGTGAATAAAACATCTGATTTAAATTTGAACACACACAAATTTATTTCCACAACACAAAAATTACACAACACAAAATTAACAACAAAACATTCCAATTATAACACATTATTTAATTATCATTTTAATAATCACTCTATTTAAACTTCACTATATGGCGTTTGAAATAAGACTCAACATTCAACAACATTCAAGCCTTCATACACCAAAATATTTGTTTCGATAATAATCCTGAATGCTGTCCAAAAATTATACGAGTACATTCTAGCAAATATTTTAGTATACAAATGACGCCTAAATGTTGAGCCAAACCAAATATAAAATTATTCAACTATTGAAATAACTTATTCTATTCTGATCTAGGTGTCACCGTAACACTACCCCCCACCTAAGCCTGCTCCGTCCTTTCCGTCCTTTCTGAATGCGATAAACCACGTCGTTCATCCTTTTAATGACAGTGTAAGGTCCTTCCCATGTGGGTTGCAACTTCGGTGATAATCCCTTCTGCCATTGTGGGTTGTGAAGCCGTACCAATTGCCCTTACCTCGAAGCCTTGATTATTTGCTCGTATGTCATATCGAGCTTTCATTCAATCACTTGATATCCGAATTTTCTCCGTACAAATTGATGTATCTCATTAAGTTCCTCTGTCATCAAGTCGACGTAATCCTGTCCACATAGAGTCGCTGATGGAACAGCTCCAAACTTTAAATCTCCCGGTAATCACAGATTATTCCCAAATATGGTTTGAGCTAGTGTCACTCCGGTTGTCATGTACCGCTGATCTGTAGGCCATCAGGAACATCGGTATATTATGTCGATCTCAGTTTCGTTGGTTCTTTTCCACAACCTTTGCTAGATATTCCTCCAATGCGCCATTGAATCTATCCACCATACCGTCCGACTGCGGGTGTAAAAGCGTCGTTCTGGTTTTATTGATACCAAGCATCTGGCATATTTCCTGAAATACCACCGATTCGAAAATCCTTCCTTGATCCGTGTGAATTTCCATCGGTACACCAAATCTGCTAATCCAGTTGTTGACCCCGGCATCAGCTATTGTATGTTGTCTCAATTCTCGGCATCCATCACAATTCTCTCGAATGGAGCCCTGACATTATAATGTTTCATGGTTCCACGGCTTTTTCGTGCTGGTCCCTTTACTGCCGCACATTGGTCACATCTTTGACACCATTCTACTACTGACTGTCTACATCCGGACCAGTAGAAACGTTGGCGAATTTTAGCTAGTGTTTTATTAATCCCTAGGTCACCTCCACTTGTTCCTCCATGATACTCCTTGAGGATTTCCGTCATCCGATCTTTTGGCACCACTACCAACAATTGTTTTACTTTATCATCCACGCTTTCCCAATTTCTTTTTGAACATTCGTTTTCTATGTGGAGGCCATCCCATTGAGCCCAATAAGCTTTTACAATGGGAGTTTTGTCGGCTATCTCGCTCCATGTGAGCCGATGTTCCTTTTCCTTATGTTCCATGATGAATGACAGATCAGCATCCCGTTTGCATTTAACGGGACATGGCCTTCTTGATAATGCGTCGGCATTTCCATGTGCGCTGGATGAAGTCCATCCCCAAGATGACTTCATCTACGATATCTGCAACAAACTCGTGTTGAAAGTGATTTCGCCTAATCCTTATTTTTACGACCTTTTTACCTTTTATTACTGAATTTTCTCCAGCCGCCGTTCGTAATTTTATTCCATTAGCTGGTTCTATAATTCCATCGATAATATCTTCACGAGCAATCGTATGAGTTGCTTCCATATCCAGCGTCGATTGTGGGAGTCAACTTATGCCTCTTCACTGAAAAAAATCCACATATGAAATTCGGGCATAAACCATGTCAATCAAATTATACCTGCATATTATATAAAGCATACATGACCCAGACAAAAATATATCCGAATTGACCAATAGCAATTTTCATTATGTGAATATCTTTATTCCTATTAATTTATTTTATTTCCTATTATACATTATATGAAATTTAGAAATATAATGTTTACTACATTGAAATAGTTTTAAGAGATATTTTTGTAGCCAAATCATAATTATTGTTTATCGTTTTATAACATAATATATTTTTATACTAAATTAAGTACATTGCACTAACTCGAAATAATAAAATGTTCAACGCTTATTAATAGTATAATATAATTCGCTAAGTCAACTTGTATTTACTTCATATAGGTACTTGAAGTATTCATCTTTAGTTCATAGCTTGTGCTGTGGTGCCATATCCAAGCTACCAAACACTTGGTAACTGGCTATCATCCAGAAGAAGCAAGTTCTTATTTTTGTGGAAGGAAAAGCTTTTAAAAATAAGTCAAAATGATACATGATGTTACAGGCACATGTGTCAGTCTGACATAAAAAGTCTCCTTATTTAGAAATTATTATAGGCAAATCAGTTATTGTAACATTGTAAATTATAAATATTTTATTTACAAGTTAGGCATAAAATATTTGGAAATTTTACAAATTAAATATCCCCCCTGCTTATAAAATTTTATTAATTCCGAAACATTTTTTTTAGTAGCAGCTTTATTTTATAACTACATACAAAATTTTTAATGTTAGTTTTGATATTTAATGTTTTCATCGTAATTATTAATTATTTGTTAAATGGACTTAAAACAGACTAAATAAAACATTTCAAATTGGGATATAAATTGTTGTTGTCGTCTTTTCAAATATATTTTATATTCGAAGCACGTATAAACTGTGTCGTTTCTGAACATGAGTTTTCTCAGTGTTCAAGCTGTTTTTTTTAAGTTTAACGACTCCGCTATCGTCTTTCTCTCCTTTCTGGCCTCTGCCTGCTCTTCGATTGGCTTCCGTGAGATGTGACCCATCCTATCACACACACAGCAATTAATCTTGCCACTTCTAGCTCTGAACCTTGGCATAGCCCGCTCGGTGTCTATTCTGGAATCGATCTCCACTCGGCGAATTCTCATTGCTGGTTTGATGATGGCCTGAGCAGTTTCGGTTGTTAACGCACAAGCGATGGTTTCCGTGAAAGTTGCCTTAGGTGACAACATCACCGCTCTGCATGTCTCAGGATCTCGAATACGCTCCATGTAATGCCAAATGCGCAAGCCGCTCAATTGCCGATGAATATTAGTGTACCAATTCTCTTCCTCTTTGATATCGACTCTTCAGTTCCATGCGATAGATTTCTTTCTTGTTGTCACTTCCGTATTTTCGATCCAGCGCCTTCAAAATTCCGATGTAACCGTTGCGTTCATGCTATGGAACCATTTGTTGTAGTGTTACCGCCGCTTCGCCTTTAAGAACCACAATTAATGCTCCAACACGATGTTCTTCATTCCATTAATTATTTACCGTTCCGAATTGGATATTAAAAATACTGAAGGATGTTGTTCCATCAAATGTTGATGGTTTTAACTTTACTGCGTTTACTGTCTGGATCACTTGATGTATTGTTCCATTCACCTTGACATCTTGAGGCTCCATCTCGAGACGTTAAACTTCCGTTTGTAGATTTTGTTTAACCGTTTCAAATTTTTGTTGGACCTCCCCTTTATACATTTTGAATTTCCATGTGTAATTCTGTTTACAGTTTTTCCACTTCACCGTGTAGTGTAGAAGATCCTCCAGAAACCTCTCAAAATCAAAATGCTTCTTATTGTAGATATTCGGTTGGCTACAAATGTTTTAAATTTCCGTGGATCACCATAAATCCAAGCCAAGGTGATGGTTGAATCCAGCCAACAGTAAGTTCTAATGTCCGCTAGGTCCATGGCGAATTGAAAGTGTTTCATCAATCGTATAAGTAGTAACGCTGCATTGAGCTTCGACAATAAATTGCCGCGGCATATGATGACTCCAAAACATCAGCGGTACCCTTGTTCCATAGATGATTTCCTTGTGAAGCAATTCAAAGCGGAATCATCATATGTCTCATTGTTGATAATTCTTTCTTGTATTTGTTGTTCAATGTGGGAGGTAGTTCTTTGTCCAATGCCCAGAGGGGTATGGTAATGGTTATCGGTGACAACCATCCGATGGGGTCGAACAGTTTGGATGAGTCTGAAAATAATGCTCGCTTGGTTTGTTATCCATTTGAAAAATATAGATTTGGTACATCAAACCCGAGATACATTCAAGGATGTCCCTGGAGTCCAATTACGAAGGTTTAAACCACCTTGTTCGGAAGTTGTTCTTATTTCATTCACGGCTGCTACAACTTCCTCTAAGGTGTCGGTTCCCGTGTTTTTCTTGTGCTAGTTGTAGCAGAGCTCTTACTACTAGAAAACTGACCACCGTAGTTCCATAGGTTATAGTGTTTAACCTGTAAACCGCAATAGGTTTTCTGGGGTCATCTCTCCACACAATTTTTTTGAAAATCCCAATCATCTTTAGGTATCCATACTTACCTGTACATCTTTTCGATGTTGGCGCTCACGGCAAACTTGTGCTTTGATTAACTGTGCCAGTTATTCTTGTTCTGGTTGCTCTGATTCCATGGATCGGGGGGTACCGTATTCGAATGCCAATGGAGGCAGGATGCTAAAGGGAACTTTCATCAACAGATTATTACGCTCGGTGATGAAATGGAACACAAATATGACCCCCTGTCGGAGTGAAAAACTACTGGGCCGACCCATCTTCCATGCCAGTATATAAGCTGGCATGGAGCTATAGAATGTGCAGATGGTGATAAAATCGGACCTATTATTGCCATACGTCGGCGATTGGATAGACGACTTCGTAAGGACGTGAAAAGCAAACTGCGAAAGAGTAGGAAGTACTTCGGCCCCAGAACAGATTGCAAAGTTAGTTAAGAACAAAAAAGTGACAGGTGAAACGTGTTCGCACTGGTTTCTATAGTCAAGACTAGAATGACGTGATCTGTTTCTTGTAGCAGTTTCCGTTCTACTCGTACCACATTCTAATGCCAGAATCCATCACCCGCGAGAAATTGAAAGAAACCTCATGTGAACTCATGACGTAAAACTGTTTCTACTTAGTCGGGACCCCTGTTAATAAAATCATATCATCATTGCCATACTATATGCTTGAACCTGAATTTGTTTATTTTTTATAAATCACAAAATTTTGCTGTTATTCAAATCGAAATTAAATTGTTGTAATTATAATATATCACTAATAATTATATTTAATATTTATTGTTATTTTATTTAAATTCATTGAACTAATTAATCCTGGGGTAAACATGGCTTTTATACCGAACAAAGAATTATATATTGGTCTGTCGGGCTGCGTTACAGCATTAGCATGTCTGTGGGCCAACGCGATGCGTAAAAAAAATAGAAATACGAAAACAAGATTACGACAAGAGTTGATGGATTTGAGAAATATGTTAGTTGGTCATGATGAAGATCGAGTCTCGATAGCACAAGCCTCCCCAGCACCATTTAATCTTACGGCAAAATGCCGAACACCGGAAAAGGAATATGATGATACGACGATGAACGCCTCGGCGCCTTGCGGGAGGGGTTCACAACATGCGGCTGGAAGACGGGGAACAGCCCCAAGACATTCATCCCCACGAGGATCGGCATGTCCCAGAGCTGGATCTTTAATGAGAGGCAGACAACATGCCGGCACGGAAAACCTTGACGAAGAGAATATAGAAGGTGTGAGAGGAGAAAGATTAATAGTATACCCAACACCGAATGGTTGTATACTGTCACCAGTTGGTAATAATCAAAGTCTAACGGAAGCACAACGGCAAAATGAACGTCTTATCGCACAAATTGAACAATCTGGTATGGGATCCCCGGTTCAACACCATACACAACATACATCCTCACATGGACCGCCACGTGCATCACAAGGACGTTGTCCCTTTTCGCCGCAGCGATCAGGTGGAAGAGTGCAGCCACCAGATCAAGTACATTGTGAACCGCATATTGGATCGCCCATAAAATCACCCGGAACACCATGTCCGAGAAGATCGTCTAGGTGCTAATATTCCACCTTGGTATTGTGAACCCGTTTTGGTTTGGTTTATATGTTCTATTAACATTTTTTCGTAATTTGTATGGCGCTTAAATAAAATGTAATAAAATCCAAAATCAGTTTATCAAGTTATTCCATTAATCTTTAATCCCTTTTTCTATTTGGTGTTTGAGAATGAATTATTCGCACATTCAAAGTACTACATATTATTCAGAAACAACCTGAGCTTCTCATGAAAACGGATCGAATTTAAAGTTTTCATTAACTCAAGCTCAACGAAAGCCGTTGGGTTAGAAAAGATTTTGTCTACCAAAAGATAAAAATATAATATGTATTTTAACCATTGACCAGCGAGTCTTAAGATAACGTAACGATATACCTTCCGGAATTTAACGAAAGTGTTTAAAACAAAATTTTGAACGTGACATTTAAATGTTGGTTTTGATGTTTCCTTCAGTTGGGCCATTAATGGTGATGTTAGAACATACCAGCTATGGTATATAAAATAATGGATGTATCAAATCACAGTACTCCAGGACTAATGTTTGTTTAGCATTTAAAATTTAACGAAAAACATTTGCAAAAGTAACATCAAAATTCTATATTTTTCCAATTTTCGTAATTGTAAAAATATTAAAGTTTTCAAAATTATTTGTTCGTTTGTTATATAAAAAGGGAAGGGCCAATGTCAAAGCGAGAGAAAATCCAATCAAAAACAAAACCTCCGAAGGCACCGGACGAAAAGATGAAGCAGGAAAATAGACCAAGCCACAATACAGCGTCATCGGCATGTAGCAAAGCAGGCCAGCAGTGTAAATGTGCAAAAGAAGGTCCTACAACCCGTAAGCCATTCTTAAATTATTTAGGTCACTATCGTAAAACCCATTGTGGCCTCTCAATGGTACAAATCGTGGAAGAGGGTGGTAAAAGTTGGAATGCAATGACTGATCAAGATAAATGGCCGTATATTGTAGAAGCGTTTCGTGCCCGTAAAAGACGCCGTTCTTCGTCCCACATTAATGTAGGTAAACGTAAACGTAAATCCAGATCGTCCAGTTCTGTCCCATCATATATAAATTAACTGTATATTAAATTTTAAATTAAATATTATATGTGCTATATGTAAGGTTTTAATATAAGATGTTTTATCAGTAGTCAAAATCAGGCAGCGAAATCCCTATTTCAACCCTAATCTCTGGAAATACCACATTGTATGAGTGAAATCGGTCAAATAATTTACTGAACCACTACCACCATTACCCAATCACCCATACTAAATTGTTGAGAAGTTAAGTTTAAAAATTGAGGTAGAAGTAAGGGTTTTTGTGGCCGATGTGATTATGCACAATCATAAAGAACAAATATAAGAATTCTCAATATATTTTTTTCTAACAGACAACCGAGGGATTGACACATTTAAGGGTTCACATTTACATAAATTTGTGCCGAACGCTTTTGGCGAAAACATTTTCGCTGGGTGTGTGGACGTGTGCGGTGCATGACAACGACACAAAAATGTACGCTACATTGAACGCACACGATCCAGCATTTGTCGGTTTGGTTTGGCAAACATCAAACAAAATATGCACCGCATGAGATGCTTTAGTGTGGACGCTTTTTGAGTTTTCGCCATTCAACAAATATACAGTGAGACCATTTAAAATTCGGACAGGTGTAAAATACAAAAATTCATTAGATTAATTACTATCATAGCGGTCTTAAAATAATTTTTATTATCACAATACTTTTATTCATTTATTACTGTAATACAATATGTAAAAAAATAATAATAAATTCATTTATAAATTAACAAAATAATTATTAAATAAAAAATGGCACAAATTCATCACAATTTAATATTCGGACAGAGTACGGTTTTTCTTTAATTTCATACATATATTTAAATTTCTACATTTTAACTTTTAGTACGTTGTCGCATATCCTTTTCGAGTTAGCACAGATTTTAATCTTCGTGGCATTGAACGAACTAATTTTTGTGTTAATTCTGGCTAATAAAAACCAATTCAAAACAACATTAATCGAAGAAATAAACGAAAAACAAATAGTGAACAAATAGCAACAAAACTTAACCACATTACAAAATACTGACACCTGTGGCCCTATTCTGGCTTTCCCGGGGAATTGGGGATTGGGAAAATATTTTGCTGTAATTACAAATTGCAATAATTCCCAAATATTTATTCCCCGTTCCCAAATGTATATTCTAGTAGACTGGGAATAATTTTTGGGGGAAAAATTTTTTATTTTGCTTCTTATAAACTAAAACGCGTGTTGCGACCTTATTACAAGTTTAATTTATTTTTAAATATGTATTTATTAGAAAAAATAATGTTTAAAAATCAGAAAAAGCACGAATTAAAATTTCCTAAAAAAATAATGGGGAAAAATTAACGTCAAAACTGCTATAAAATGGAATTATTTTTCCCAATAAAACAAATTCCCAAACGCCAGAATACACTTTGGGGAATAAAAAATTCCCAACTGCTAGAAATACGTCACTAATTCCCAATTCCCAATTCCCTATTACCGGGGAAAACCAGAATAGGGCCACTGTACAGGCAAAAAATTCAGAGACGTAGAATGTAAAAAATGATTCACATAAATAATAGAAAAGACTTTCAAAAAATTCGCATACAATAGAGCCTACAAAAACAGTAATAAATTAGAACTGAAACCCAAATTTAAAACGCCCCAAAAAAAGACGCAAGAGTATACAGTCGCGTTATATGGAAACCGTGTTATAAGAAACTCGATTGAAATTAAATGCAATTTGCAATGGAAGCCGCATTACAGAAACATAGAAATAAGACAAATCATATTAACTTACATCGCAGTTATATGGAAACCACTGTCGCGGTATATGGAAAACGCGTTATAAGAAACTGAGAAATAATATAAATTGAATGAATTCGTACCGCGTTGTATGGAATCTTAGAAATAAATAAATTGTACACACCCTATATAAAAAAAAGCATTCTCAAAATATGTTATCAGGTTGAGATTAATAGGGTTCATGAATGAATTTTATAAAATGACAAAGATTATGTAATTTATTTAGATATTTTAATCTAAATTTATTGCATAAATCATAATTCATAAAAATAATAACAAAATTAGAAAAAAATATTTCCAACAAAAAATTAAAATGATACTATATTGTGGGCTCCCTGAATTAAAAAAGGCTGACTTAAAAATGGTGTTTTCTCGGACTTAAAACCAGCGTTTTTTTTTCATTTTAAAATTGACTTAAAATCTGTAATGAAAATGAAATAAAAAAAAGCTGACTTTATTTATGCATATCATACGTCATTTTGAAATTGATTTAAGAAGTATGTTTATAAATGCCATAAAATGTGTATTTTGAAGTCATTTAGAAAATGAAATAAAATGTGATAATGTTTAAGATCGAAATAAAATGTAAAAATATAAAACAGTAAAAGCCCAATTATCCGGCATCCAATTAGCCAGAACACACAGTTAACCGGAATTTTAATTTTTAGGATTTTTTTTTCTCTTTCTTTTCTCTTTCATATGCATTTTTTTTAATTCATTTTGAAATTTTCAACTGTTTTTGCACATTTTCATTAATGAAAGCAGTAGTTGAAAATTTTGAATGGCTTTATTTTTTTATTACAGTAAAAGTCCGATTATCCGGCATCGTACTAACCAGAACACTCAGTTAACCGGAATTTTAATTTTTAGGATTTTATTTTGCTTTCGTCTCTTTCTTTTCTCTTTCATATGCAATTTTTAATTCATTTTGAAATTTTCAATTGTTTTTGCACATTTTCATTAATGAAAGCATTAGTTGAAAATTTTGAATGGCTTTAACACTCAGCTAACCGGAATTTTAATTTTTAGGAATTTTTTTGCTTTTTTCTCTTTCCTTTCTTTTCATATGCATTTTTTAGTTCATTTTGAAATTTTCAATTGTTTTTTGCACATTTTGCATTAGTTCAAAATTTTGAATGGCTTTTATTTTCATATTACAGTAGAAGCCCGATTATCCGGCAGCCAATTAACCGGAATTTAAGTTTTAGGATTTTTTATGCTTTTTTCTCTTTCATATGCATTTTTTAATTCATTTTTAAATTTTCAATTGTGTTTTGCACAATTTCATTAATGAAAGCATTAGTTGATATTTTGAAATGGCCTTAATTTTCTTATTACAATGAAAGCCCGATTATCCGGCATCTAATTAACCGGAACACTCAGTTAACCGGAATTTTTATGTTTTTTTTTGCTTTTTTCTATTTCATATGCGTTTTGAAATTTGCAATTTTTTGCACATTTTCACTAATGAAAGCATTAGTTGAAAATTTTGAATGGCTTTAATTTTCATATTACAGTAGACGCCCGAGTATCTGGTATCCAATTAACCGGAACACTGAGTTAACGTGAGTTTTAATTTTAATGAAGATTCACCGGCAAAGAAAAAGGAAAAAGCAAAAAATATTCCTAAAAATTAATATTCCGGTTAACTCAGTGTTCCTGTTAATTGGATGCCGGATAATAGGGCTTTTACTGTAATATTAAAATTAAAGCCATTCCAAAATATCAACTAATGCTTTCATTAATGAAAATGTCTAAGAAACAATTGCAAATTTCAAAATGATTTAAAAAATGCATATTTTAATTCAGAATTAATACACAAATAATAATTCACAATTGAAATTTATGAAAATGCATTTCTTCGTCGTTTTTTAGCTTTCTCTACAATACAACAAAAAACTGTAACAAGAAAACAAGAAACCGTTTTCTTAAAAACTTGAAATTCCGCATGCATTTCTATGTGTATTAAAAACAAATGTAAATTTTATGTTTATAATGTGAAATAAAATATGCCTTTTTAAGTTATTTTGAAAATGAATTAAAAATATATTTGTAAAATGACATAAAATATGCGTATGTGCAGTTGTGTTTTGCACATTTTCATTAATGGAACCATTAGTTGAAAATTGGGAATGGCTTTAATTTTCTTATTACAGTAAAAGCTTAATTATACGGCATCCAGTTAACCGGAACACTCAGTCGGCCGGAACACTCAGTCTCTTGAAAAAAAACAAAAAAAAAACTAAAAATTAAAACTCAGGTTAACTGAGTGTTCCGGTTAATTGGATGCCGATAATTGGGCTTTTACTGTAATATGAAAATTAAAGCCATTCAAAATTTTCAACTAATGCTTTCATTTATGAAAATGTGCAAAAAACAATTGCAAATTTCAAAATGAATTAAAAAATGCATAATATGCAAGAGAAAATAATGAGATAAAAGCAAAAAAAATCCTAAAAATTAAAATTCCGGTTAACTGAGAGTTCCAGTTAATTGGATGCCGTATAACCGGGCTTTTACTATAATAAGAAAATTAAAGCCATCCCAAGTTTTGAAGTAATGAAAGCATTAATGAAATGTGCAAAAAACAATTGAAAATTTCAAATGTATTAAAAAATGCATATAAAAGAAAAAATAGCAAAAAACATTCCTTAAAATTATGATTAACTGAGTGTTCCGGTTAATTGGATGCCGGATAATCGACGTATGTGAAGTTATCCCCGGATTCTATCCCCGAAATTTAAAAAAATTAATTAGGCAACACTAACATAATTATATCCCTCTAACTCATGTGTGAAGTTAGCCCCGCCCCGTTTTATATTATATTTCATTACAAATAGACTTCATATGTGAAGTTATCTCCGAATTTTATTATATGAAAAATAAAAAATTTTATTAAAATTATTTTAATTCAGAAAACACAAAAAATTAATCTTATAATTTAATAAAATTAAGTAAAATAATTTTTAAAATGGCTCATAAATTTGTCAGATTATAATTATAGGACGGAACATACATATCACATTTAAGAAACACACGAAAAAAACGTACCGTTCCAACCTTGATAAATTAGGCTCCAAGCAAAATATTTCCATATAATTTATTTTGAACCAAAAGTGATATTTTATTTTGACATGTAAAAAGTATTAATTTGTCGGATCAGACTAATTAATTCGGAATAATTTCGCTCGGTTGCAACGGTACGATATTGTTCATATTTCGCAAAAAGTGACGTAAGGGTCTGACCATCTCAAAACCATATAGCTTTGATCCGACAAATTAATACTTTTTACATGTCAAATTAAAATATCAGTTTTGGCCCAAAATAAATTATATGGAAATATTTTGCTCGGAGCCTAATTTCTCAAGGTTGGAACATTTTAAAAATTGTTTTACTTCATTTTATTAAATTATAAGATTTATTATTTGTGTTTTCTGAATTAAAATAATTTTAATAAAAAAATTTTTTCATATAATAAAATTCGGGGTCTATTTGTAATGAAATATAATATAAAACGGGGCGGGGCTAACTTCACACATGAGTTAGAGGGATATAATTATGTTAGTGTTGCCTGATTATTTTTTTTTTTAATTTCGGGGATAGAATCCGGGGATAACTTCACATACGTGGATAATCGGGCTTTTACTGTTATACATTTTACGTTTTATTTGATCTTTAATACACATTTTATTTCATTTTCAAAACGACTTAAAAATACACATTTTATGTCATTTATAAAAACACTTCTTAAATCATTTTCAAAATGACTTTTGATATGCATTAATAAAGTCAGCTTTTTTTATTTCATTTTCATTACAGACAATTTTAAAATGAAATAAAAACGCTGCTTTTAATTCCGAAAAAACACAATTTTTAAGTCAGCCTTTTTTAATTCAGGGAGCCTATATTGCGTTATGTATTATTCGACATCACTGTCAAATATTAGCTGTCTAATTTTTTTTTTTTCTAACTGGCCGAAAATTCTCCTCACTTTACAAATTTTCTTCTTGGTTTTCAAATGTAGTTTTATTTTGTAGTTCTTCCAAAACCTCTTTATATTATGGAGCCAAGCAATTTTGAAATTCTCTTTTAAATTTTTCACTGCGTATGGTTGAATGGTCATTTTAGATTAATTAGCATTCTAATTCTCTAACAAAATATATTCCTTTTTTAAATAATAACTGAAGTTTTAAACGAATTTGTTATTTCGATTATTAGTGTTTTCCTCCACAAATGCTTTGAAGGTAGACTCATCAATTAATTCTGTCAATTCTTCCTCATTTAAACTCTGTTCGTGCAGTAGGTCTTCTATATCTTCTACTTGTTTATCTGCAAATTCTTTGTTGCCAAAAGTAGCAGCAATCTTTACAATTTCTGTTAGTGGATCTAAAATATCATTTTTCTTTTGAACCATTTCAGGAAACAAAGGCCTCCAAACATGCATTAAGTGTTCACTTTTTAATTGTTCACATGACACAATCAGGGTGCAATCTAAAATATAAAATTCTTTACTTCAAGAAGAGTTTTACCTTCTTGATCTTCTAATCTGTTGAAAGTTCGGATGATTCCTTGGTCTGGCGGCTGTATTAATGAAGTGCAGTTAGGAGGAAAAAAAAGAATTTTCACATTTGGGTGCTACTTACTACTGGCGTTATCAACGGTCAACAAAACTTTGAAACTAAGATTTAACGAATGTGTTTAGTTACGAAAATTTTGACACATCATCCAGCGAATCAGGCACAACATTTTGAACGTGGCATTTAAATGTTGGTTTTGATGTTTCCTTCAGTTGGGGCAATAATTTCGCTCTTGATAGGGAATGTTATGCTGCAGTTCAAATTAAACGAAACTGAATGAAAAGTTCTTAAAATTTCGCTGATCAGTAACAACCATATCCTTACATTCTTGCTTAAAAAATCGCTGACGTTTAATTGAAATCCAAGTGACGTCACTATTATTTTGGAGTGAAAATGGAAAAAAACACTGGAAAACGATGGAAACGACACAGATTAGCGCCACCATGTTAACATAACTCAACGAAATTCTTATCCAGGTGCGGCAAACATGGTAATTTGAAAGAATGTGGCTTGGGTGTCTGTACACAGTTTAATCTAGTTAACTATATAAAATAATGGATGTATCAAATCACAGTACTCCAGGACAAAAGTTTGTTTAGTATTTAAAATTTAACGAAAAACATTTGCAAAAATAACATCAAAATTCTGTATTTTTCCAATTTTCTGAATTGTAAAAATATTAAAGTTTTCAAAATTATTTGTTGTTTTTTATATAAAAAAGGAAGCGCCAATGTCAAAGCGAGTCAAAATCCAATCAAAAACAAAACCCGGTAAATATTGTACGCCACCTCCGAAAGAAGCTCCAAAAACATGTTCGAAAGCACCAGACAAAAATAAAAAGCAGGAAAATATACTGGAGAAGATATGTAGTATGTGTTTTGCCAGTTGTCAACAGGCTAAACCGGGAGCGGGCGCAGGCCCATGTAAAAAATCCCCATCAGCATTAAGTAAAAAAGCACCTAGCCCAGCACCATCGTGCCAAAAAAAACCAGCATCGAGTAAAATACCTGCTGCAGCACCAACATGTAAGATGCCACCAAAACCAACACCAAAAGCACCACCACCAAGCAACAAAACACAGTCAGCGGCATGTAACAAAGGAGGGCAGCAGGGTAAATGTGCGAAAGAAGGTCCTTCAACCCGTAATCCATTCTTAAATTATTTACGTTTCTATCGTAAAACTCATTGTGGCCTCTCAGTGGTGCAAATCGCGGTCGAGGGTGGTAAAAGTTGGAATGCAATGTCTGATCAAGATAAATGGCCGTATATTGTAGAAGCGTTTCGTGCTCGAAAACGACGTCGTTCTTCGTCCCACATTAATATAGGTAAACGTAAACGGCGAAGTTCGAGAGGATCGAACAAGCGTAAATCCAGATCGTGCAGTCGTGCCGTATCATATATAAATTAAATGTAAAATGTGAAATTAAATATAATATGTGCTATGTAAGGTTTAAACATCTTAAAGGCTGTAGTTTCGATCTCTATAAGTATTTTTAGTGGATATTAACCTCAAATCTGGCCAATAGTATTGAACAAATCCATTACTTGTTGAAGCAATATTTCACTAAAATTGTGATATGTTAATTTAGAGTATCACTTTGGCAAGAATTTGTCAGGAGTGGAAAATTACGGTAATATCTAATAAATCAATATCTCTAACTATCACTACATATACCAGAGATTGAGTATGGGTCCGTATGAGATATCTCTGTTGCCCTAAGACTCAACATATGTTGGCCTTAATACAAAACATTTGTATTGTTTATGTTACGATGAAAGTTAAAAATCGGTAAATGTCTGCATTTACACAAAAAGTGCAAAAAAATCTATCGGACAGAACCATTTCGTCAGAAGTAGATTTTGTGTTGTTAATTATTGATTTTGGCGGATTCGAGCTCAGGTAGGAAAGCTAAATCTAAACCAATAATACAAAATATAATCGCATAAAATTGTAAACTTAATGCGTAATTTGCATAAATATGTTATTAAAATATACGTGCATGAACCTTCCTCTATCTGGAACAGTAACAACTGTTGAACAGTTTGAACATATCTTAACTAAGAGCTCAGATATTTTTCACGTGATTTTTCAAGTAGTGATGCATCAAAAGTTTAAAATACTCATACCAATAACCGTTGCCCTCTTTAACCTCATTTTTGTTTTTCAAGTAGATTCAGACTGGAGCCCATTACCAAAGCCTATATATACCTGTATATAAGGATCACTACAGGTGAACCAAGACTCGTGGAACTAAAATGTAAAATCAATATTCGAACTTACCAAGGTATCAAAGCTGTGTGAAACTAGCTAGATGCGACCAAAAATCTGTGAACCTCTACAAAAATTGGTGAGTAGTTGCCATATAGGTGCGAAGTTTGCGGCGGTAACAATATGGAAATCCAAACTAAGCAAAGGGCGCGCGTTTTGCTTAAGTTTGTGCCAAATTTGGATAAAATCCAGGACATTATTGGACTGTTAATCTTCCGGTAAATAATTAGAAGATTGCCAAACAGGAGAGACGAAAGCGCACTCTTGAATTTCCACTATGATTATAAATAACGAATTGCTACCCTCTTGCAAATACAAGCGGCGTTATCAAATTCTGCTTTTGTCAATAACTCAGAGTACATGTCAGTGGTGAAAATTAAGATGGTTCCTGCAGTTGATAACGTGACCAATTAGCCTGCAATAGCGAGCAGTATGCAGGGTTTGGGTGTTAGTTCCATAAACCGGAGAATATTAGAACCAACATTCTTCCGAAAAATAATTCAAAACAAAATTCTACCCTATTGTTTCGTGACTACAAAATATTTAGAGTGGATGGGATATTTAAGCCTTCCCGCTTTAGGAAGATTATCTCTATTAATCCACTAGCAGTTATTAAATGAGAATATACGTGTTTCATGGACATTTTTACCTGCGAGCTTCTTGAAGTTTCATATCGAAAGGCAGTTCGAAGGAAACTTTGAGGAATCGATGTAGAGCACAGCACTTGTTGACAAAAAATATTCTACCTAAATAAATTTTAAACAAAAATCTACATCTCAAAAATGTCCTTAAATTTTTTTATTTTCATTTCTATTTTTTCATTTCGGATTCAAGGACAAAAATGTTATGTCTGCGACGTAAAAATTTTGTCCGTGAATCCGAAATGAAAAAATAGAAATGAAAATAAAAAAAAAGAGTCAGTCCATTAGTACTCTCAAGGAGATGTGTAAACATGGCATATGTATAGTGCGTGTGTATGGTATACTTTGAAGGAAGAAGAAATGAAATTTTACTAACCAGATTTTTTCATTCGTTTATTACCATCAAATTGGTCTATTACGGTATAACCAACGCAATTGGCCTATGGTAGCTGCAAGAATCAAAGACGTGGTCCCATATCTCCTAGTACATATATCTTATATTTCTCACATATCTCGTAGAAGATATATTTCGATCTGAGTTCTTGTGCAAATCGAATTCGTATCGCAGGAAGTTTATAAGTGATTCATCACTGATCTTAGGGAGCAGCAAAATGAAATCCCTGCTCATAATCATCGGCAAAAGATATTAGTCTCCTTGAAGAATTTTTGAAATTTCAGAATATGGAGCAAAGACGAAATGTATGTACTTGATTATGTCTTCGACAGCTTTATTCTTCGAGGTGTATACAACTACCAAAAGCAACTATCGCAAATGGGTTGTGTTGTTATGCCCATACCAGTTGTTTGTCCAACGATGATTTCCTTATGCGACGTGACTGTATGAGTTCTACTTGAATTTTTATATACTGCTACTCCAACCGCCCGCTGACTATTTCTCTTGAACTGAACGCAGCATTGAAAATTAGGAAAATTGAACATGCAGGTCATTCTAGGAGAGCAAAATAATTGAGCATCCCTGCGTGACTGTATCAGTTAGGTCGAGGTGAAAGGTGAAGCGACCTGAGATTCTGGCAGTTCAATGTTAAAAACCAGACGTCATTATTATCTCGTACAAAATTCGCCATTACATCCTGAGCTATACTTAGCAGTTTTGTGGTGAGGCGCGTTAACTCATTTTGAAGAGGACCAATTGAGGTTGCATTTTTACGTTCATGGTAGAAGACATAATCATTGTTAGCCGACGTGATGAACTGCTCTACGAGATCGTGATAAAGCCACATACACAAGTTGTTAACTGTGTGTTTATCGTAAGAGTATACTATCTCGTTATAGGTACCACTCTCTATAGTGCATAAATTGTGGTGGCACACGCTATTTTAAATTTTTTTATTTTTTCTGTTCGCTGAAAATGTCGATTCGTCGATTCGTCGTTTCTATTTAATTTTATAAATGTTTCTTTGTTTTCTTTCCATAATATTTATATATACATATACACTCAGACTATGTGTATAGTACAAAATGTATATATGTATTTTGTTGTTTATGTTCTTTTTTTATTATTTTATATTTTGTTTTTTTTTCAATGAAAATATTTAAACGTAGTACGTCATTTCCGTTCGTTTCAAGCCTTTATTCCACAATGAAACATATTTTTTCAGTAAAAAATACTGAGAAACCGAAAAGAGGAGAGTATACATATTAAAATTACATTAGAGTGACAAAGACAACAAATGTTGCCATAAAAAGTATTGTGTTTCATACTTTTTATGGCAACATTTTCCCCAGTAAATTTTACTGAGATTTTTTTTTGTTTCGTTTTGGCACGTGGCGAAATTATATTTTTATCTCGCTATTTTTTTACTGAAAAAATATGTTTCATTGTGGAATAATGCCTTCATTTGAAAGTTTACTACCATACCAACTACCATACCAAATTCGACTTTTTTCGATTCGAAGTGATGGTACAACATACCGCCCCATAAACCAAAATTGTGTGTAGCATGGGTGAATCAATTCGTAAAATAACGTTACATATGTACAATATTCCGTGGTTCCACACTTTGATTCTTTGGTCGTGATTCTTTCCTCGGTCCCTTCCCCTTCACCCACAAACTAATTTTTTGGCGGGGAAATTCTTGATTCTTTTTTCTGCAAAAATTTTTTTTGATTCAACTGATTCTCGCACAACAACAAAAATAAATTTTTCAAGGACACCTTGTTTATTTGTCGTTTTTGGGTTAATTCTAGTTTAATTTGCACTTCGAGTGCAAAAAATATATTTTTTCAACCAAGGAAGCAGGTTTCGCAGCAAATAATAAGCATTTTTTACAATACGAATAAATCAAAAAACATAATTTTACGCACATACATAAAAAAAGAAACGCGCAAAGAAATCAAATGTGAACGGCGATTGATTTTTTGAAATCATTGAATCACGACCAAAGAATCAAAGTGTGGCGAGGCTCATTAATACCTAACCTACACTACTAACAAAATATACAGTACGTAAAATAAAAAAAATGTTGCTGAATAAAAAAATTGGGAAAATCAGCGGATTTACTGAGAGATAAATAATAAATTACATTTGCGTTCAATTTTTTTTGTTATTGTTGACTTATTTTGTATTTCCGCAGGAATCCTTTCAGATTCTCATGAAAGCATCATGTCCCTAGTTTTCTTTCTTTGTTGTAACCGTCACAAATCGTGGGACAGACCCAACAACCATGAGATGTCTCATGCCGGGCATTTTGAACAATCCATTTCTCATGAATTTAATGATACGTATATCCACAATAATCGGATTTAGTTGCGTTATTATTTTTTTTTTTTATTATTTTTTTTTTTTATTTTTATTTATTTTTTTTTCGTTAGCTTTCACAAATTTGTGGGCAAGTAATTGGATACATTCCTTTGATTAATACTAATACTTTTTGTTGCACTGCAACAAATGTTTGTTTGTTGTGTTCATAATTGAAGCTTGCTTGTCGCTGAGCAGATTCAATTCGCGCACCAAATTAAAAGATGAACGATGTGTCAGTGTCACCATATGTTACCCAAAAGTAAGAAAATACGGCGAAAACCCGGTGGAATTATGTACCGCGTTCCTTAGTGCGCAGCTAATCTCGTCGATATGACTGTCCCAATGCCTGTGATTGTTTTAACATATGCTCGTATGGTTGATATAATAGTTCTATTGACTCTCTCAATGTGAGCAAAATAGCCTGCGGTGCATATTTTGGCGTGAACTGATGCGTAACTCCAAATTTGTTTAACAGATCAGCAAGCAAATGGGATTGAAATTGGCACCCATTACCGGAGACTATGAATTCAGGGACACCAAAAACACTGAACACTTTCTTTTTCAAAATTGATACGACTCCGACAGCAGTAGCATTTCTGAATGGCTCTAAAATCACAAACTTGGTGTATTGATCTAAAACAATTAATTAGTGGGTATTGCCTAAAGTGCTTCGAGGCCCGAAAAATTTAACATACAAACGTTGGAAAGGACGGAAAACTTCAAAAACCTCCCCAATTTTCGGCTGAGTTTGGTAGTTTACTGGTTTTATTTGCTTGCATGTGTCGCAGTTTCGGATGTATGCTTTTACATCCCGACTCATAGTTGATCAATAAAATTGCCGCTGCAACAGATTGATCGTTTTCTCAAAACCAAGGTGTGCGCTCATAGAAGAATTAAGGGCTCGTTTTAGTAACTCCGCCAGTGCTAATTTCTCTGGAATGACAAGTTTCCATTTGGAAATTATCCGTAAAGTAGTCAACATTTGAATATATTTGCTATATTTGCGCTTAGCAGAGTTTAGTTTATGGGAATAATACGCGATGGGATGTTCCTCGTCTCGGTCAGTCTTTTGAAATAGAACACTTCCCACACCCACAGGTACTCGCGTTGCATTGAATATAAAAATGGCGTGAAAAATCGGCATTTCGAAAAACCTGAGCCATTGTTAAAGCAGTTTGTTAAACCTGAGCCATTGTTAAAGATGTTCATTTAATTCTGCTGATACCACGAGCAAGTCGTCCAAATACACAAACACCCTGTCATGCAATTGATTCGGGTTTACTTTGTGCATCAGTCTACACAATGTCTGCGGGGCATTGCATAGACCGAACTGTGAAGTGATATAGGGGGCGGCCCGGAACAGTGAATGCAGTCTTCTCGTCTCCCTTGAGCACTCATTGAGAGGGATTTGCCAAAAGGCGTCTTTTAAATCGATAGATGAAATATACTTTGTCTAATCTAATCGACTTAGAAATCCCTCAATCAATGGCAAGGGATAGGCATCTTTGATGGTGACTTCATTTACTTTCCAGGCGTCAAGGCAAAATTGCACATTACCATTATCCTTGCGAACAACAGCAAAGGGAGAGGGCCAAGCGCTCTGACTCTTCTCTATCACCCCCAGTCCCAACATTCGATCAAGCTCCCTATACATCTCTGCCTGGATTGCAGGAGACACCGGGTAGTATCGCTGTTTAATAGGAAGTGCATTTCCTACATCAATAGTATGGGTGATTAAGAAAGTTCTACCTAATCCATTTTAATGGAACATGGAAACTGTTCAATAATTTTGCCTAATCTGTTCTTTTTATCCGAACGCAATTCGTGCCTATTTTCCTGGACAGGAGTTCCAAATAGTCTATCCCAAGATAAAGCTTCTGTGTAGGAGTAATCGTGTAGTTTTCCCTAAATAGGAGATAGGTAAAATAACATGCAAAAATCCGCTGTTTCTCCCCACTAGCGGTGTTAAGAAATGACGATCAATGATGTATTTTAACATTTGGATTATTTAAGTATAATTCGAACCCAGCGCCTAAAACGCTGATATTTGCTCCACTATCCAACAAACCCTGATAGGAGGCACCAGCTATATTGACATCCGCATATGGTCGATTATCGCTCGCTGTGTGTATGGAAAGTGGATTCGGATATCATTTTCTTTAATTGCGCCGCAGCTTCCAGTATTTTAATGTTCTGTTTTCCGTATTTTTCTTGAAGCAAGAAGGTGTTTGGATAGATTTATTGTGATGTGTATCGTAATCGGATATTAATTCCGTGGAACTATGAAATGGATTTTTGAATACAACATGATTTGGGTGGCTTGAATTGGTATTAAGAGATGGCATGGTATTTGCGAATGGGTTTGTGTTGCATGAGTCGTATCTTGCATTATTAACCTGATTTGAATTGTGATGACTTTGAGGCATGTTTCTAAATGCATTTCCTTTTACAGGTGCATAAGATTGATTAGTATTAACAGCACAAATCTCATTTGCAAGGTATAGATTATAATCCATAAAATGGTTTGTAGATGGAATTTGTTTTGTTACAGATACTAATCTGGATTTTTCCGCACATACATTTTATTTGTTTTCGGTTATGAACTTTTGGAATATTTAGCAGTGATTGATAAAAGTGTATGTGGTAATGAAAAACTTAAATTCTGTGTTTTGACGGTTACGCCGGTATTGAATGCTTCCTAAAATATTTCGTTCCATAAAAATTTCTCGTTGTCATTAAAATTGTAAATCTTGGCCTGATTCGTATTAGTGGGACTCGGCATCTTGACTATTGCTTTTGTCTTACTTTCGTCCTCGTGAAGGCCTTCCCGATCGATCACAAGTCGTAAATAGTTAATTTGCTTTTAAAAAAAAAGTGGCACACCAAATTGAACATGCAAAACAATATCGTTCATGTAGCGCCCTCTGCTAACCTTACAGTAAACCATCCTGTGAGTCAAATTTTAAGAACTGTTGCAATGTTATGTATTAAAGCTGAAATTGTCTCTGGATTATCCGATAAGTTCTATGGCGTCAATTCGCAGCTCCGCGGAGGCCATTCGACATCTCCAAAACGGTTGATTATTCGGTTGTCAAATTTGGCGCGCAAGAGATCGATTGTCGGTCGGATTCATAGCATCGATTTGAGGCCATAAAAAGTTGATCAACATGGCTCTGTAATGAACGCCATTGACGGTAACAGAGTCTCCAATTATGCCACCACTCCAAAATTCACACCAAACAATGACTCTTGGTGGATGCATTGGCTTCTCTACCGATTACGTGTTGCTGTTCCGAACCCCAAACCCGGTAGTTCTACTTGTTTGCATAGCCCTGAGATGGAAATGCACTTCGACTAAAAAGATGATTTTTCCGAACCCATATCGAAGCGGATGGTCATTTTCTTTCAACTGCTGAGTCACTTGGACTTTGTATAGACGAATAATTCAAGTTTTTTGTGCAGTATTCTTCTCAGGCTGGTGTAACTAATAGTCAGATCGGCGTCGAGTTTCTCACGAACTTTCCTCATCAATTTCACTACACACTGACTTTAAAAATAATTGTGCTTTCTTGTTTAGTGCGATTTTTTTTATGCGGTATGAAAAAAAATTATTCAGTTCTTCAATCTACTTAGCTTCTTTCAAAAGAAATAGAACATAATTGAATGTGATTAATCTAATTAACATATAGTTAATTGACGTTGGCAATTTTGTTTTTTCGATTTTTGTTATTTCATCACATTGCGTAAGTATTGCGTCAGGTTGCGTAATGTTTTGAGTTATTTTCTACGTGAAACTTTTTTATTCGATCCCTATTCACCGCATAAAAAAACTTTTTAAATGTGTTGCGAAAACTACTTTCCTACTCGTGAAGTTACGGGAGATTTTTTTATTCGTTTTTTTAATGTGGTCCCTACCGCACAAAAACAGGTTTGACTGTATTTCGAAACGCTCCTCAAGCGAAAACGTGATTGTTTCGTGACGCGGAATATCAGACTGACGAGCTGTCAAAATTTCAAGCAAATCGTTCAAGAAAGTGTTGCCATAACCGATAATTTTAAAACAAACCAATAGATGGCCCATCCTATATAAGTGTATACTCGAGCTCATGGTTTACTAATTTTTAGTACATTTTTATCGTACTTTACCATTTTAATTTTTCTGCAAGCATAAAAATCTGCAAGCATAAAACAAATGTCCTGACGAACAAAACGTTAGTTAACAAGCAAGGCCCCATTTAATTAAAATAGTAGCAGCACTATGTACTATGTACAGAAATGCAATCTGCTAAATAGCATATGAATATTACATAATCAAACCAATGAAACAACTACTGTAAAGAGTAATCGGTGCGTTAATTCAATGCGCGGTTATGCAATATCCAGCTATCATTTTAATGGATAACAACAAGTTCATTACTAAAATAATAAAATATAAAAAAAATAATTAGATGATGCTGTCTGTCTATAAATTAACTACATAAGTATATTTCTATTTCTTTTGAGGTCAATGTAGCGTTGTACTCGTATATTGCAATTTGCAAACTTGTAACTTGTTACGCTGCGACTCGCTAGCTAATACCACACATGGTACACGACGGCGTAGAATTGTAACGCGTACACAGAAACGACAAACCAACAATTAAATAATTTAGTTTCTCTTGGCATTGATTTTTTTTTTCTTTTTGCATTTTAATAAAATTCATTTTGTAAGATTACATACTTATAAGTACTCGCGTATATCAACGATTTAATTGATGTTTAGCATAAAATGTGTATTAATCGCTTTACTGAGTTACTAAATGCCTAGATATAAAGCAATAAATGCCAAGCGTATGCAATAAATGCGCTCAGGTGTTTGATTTTATTCATTTCTCATAATTTCAGTGTTTCATGATCAAATCGTTCGGTCGAAGCATACTGATTTGTGCCTAATGCAATTTCATTTCTAGTAATTGTATTAGTGTGCATTTGGGTTGTGCTGGTTTTCTGCAATTTATAATTAATTGCTGTAATGCAAGAATAATGTAGATAGATTTCCATGTCAACGTGTCGTACCTGTATATAACTACCGATTCGTCCACTAACCAAGCATTAAAGTAAAATCAGTTCGAATTCAGAAATAATAAAATCAGTGAGAGTTCCCTTGAAGTTTGAATTTGATTGACTTCCAAACGTGTTATCGCGTTCCTATATTAAATGAACTCAATGAGGTGCGAATAACATGCAACTTCATTCTGTAATATGCATAATAATTTATTACACGCACGATGCCGCTTCGACACCAATAAGTGCCCATTTTCCGATGTGCAGACAGTGTAAATAAATGACAATAAAATCAAAATACACTTTGCATAAAATATATTTAATAATTTTTTAATTTAAAACGTACACAGGTAACGTTTGTATCAACGAAATAAAGGGAAACCTCAAGGATTAATCAATTAATTAAATTAATTTTTAAACGATTACAATAAAATAAAAAAACTATAAACACAAGCTTTTAAAGGTTATAAAATTTATAATTATTAGATTTCATAATGCACCGTGGAAAAAATTGTATTTCATGCTTCGCTAATAATTCAAGTTTAAATATAAAATTTTCTAATTAATTAAATTAAACAAATATGGAGTTTTGCTTTAATATTTAAACGAATTTAATAAAATGAAAATTTAAAATAGAAATCAAAATTCAGTATTGTGATGCACTGTATACGATTCCCATACAAGAACCAATTAAGATTTGAGGGATCCTCTGTTTTGAAAAATCAATCTTTCAGATTCGTTTAATTTATTAAACATTTTATTACAATCGTACGACGTTCGACATTTCAACTCTAATATCTTTATCTTAAAATATCCAAATGCCCGAAGAAATCAAAAGCCCGAATTCAAAATGTTTACAGGAACATGCTACTGTACACCCATTGCTCCACTATTTGTGATTCTTAGCCGAAATTGGTCCATCGGAAGTGACAGCTTCCAAAAGAGCTTTTTCGTTGCTTGCATTTTGAAAGGTATTTACGAGAAAAACGACCGTGAACTAAAATATTCTAAATTAAATGTTCAACAAAACCGGTCCATATCTGAAAATATCTATAAACTGAAAAATGAGGTTTTGCTATACACCGCTAGAAGAAGCACTAAGCAGGAAATTTAAGAAATTTTTAAGCAAATGAATAACTCTCAGTAGAAAGTTTTGTGAAAAATCGAAGAATTTACCAAACAGAAGAGAAAATATTTATTTAAATATTTTGAAATAAATAAAGTTAATTTTGCTTGAAAAAAGATTTGCGTATATATATAATGACTCTCAAAATACACTGAAATTACCATAATTGTCATAATGCAAATACTTTAAAAGATAAAACACATCAAGCAGCAGCAGCGAGCAGCAAATTTAAATATAGGCTTAAAGACTAGACACACCAAACGTCGATGGCAAGCGGCAAATTTAAATATGCATTAATTTATTTATGTATTGTATAGAAACAATAGTTAAAACAATTACTAATCATGGATTTTTAATAGAAAAATTGTAATTTTACGAAATTGTATAAAATGAAGTTGCATCCGCCACCGCGAAATTATGTGTCACCTCTAGCACCCAAAATAAAAATCGCCGCCGAACTTATCACTTAAATTAATTATAAATACAAACTGCTTTTATCTTTTGAATTTTAACAATATTTATTAATTCTTCCTTGATTGAAAAATGATAATAAATTTTTAAATATTTGATTTTTAAAAGATCGATTTCGAAAATATTCCTTCCTCAGTTTTTTAAATAACTATTCTAACCCTAAATATAATGTCACTTCAACTGTGATCCATACATTTCTCATTATTAATAAAACAAAAGTTCAAAATTCTTGAAATGAATCAAAACAAAAAAATCGCCGGACCACGTTTGGTGTAAACGGATATGCTCGTTGAGTAGGATGGATCATTTGAATTTTGACGCGCCCCGTTTTGGTGTGTCTAGTCCTTTATTCGCTTATCTAAACATACCAAATTATAGTTTAAGTATATATTGGTATTTCCATTAAAAGACATCAAATATTCTGTAATTTTAAGAGAAAATTTAAATTTAAATAAATTATATGTAATGACGTTGCACCTGTCGCGACATCAACAGGCTCCACCCACACCCAGAAGTTCCAATTTACTGCTTCTCTCCAATTTAAAACAAAACAAACTGCTGCGCAGCTTGATGTGCACGCCTATGCAGCCGTTAGTGTGGATTGTTTGGAATATGTTGCGTGGCTCTTGGTGGTGTTTCTTGGTGGTGTTATGTGACAAATGTTCAGTTTTTTAACAAAAGTGTTAGAACAACTCCCTTGTAACTAACTAACATGGGCGTATGTTTTATGGTAGCTAGGATCATATTCTATATACATGAGCAACATAAGAATCATAGCCATCGTCAATAGCGCTCCATAAATTTTTAAAGTCATTTTAATGTAAAATATTTTTAGTATTTTGTCACAAATGTTACAAAAAGCCCCTGTAACTACCTGTTGTTTATGTTTTTATGATATAACTGGGACTATGATGTAAAAGTGTTACAAAAATTCCAATGTTACTACCCCGGGTTTAAATTTTTGTGATAGCTGGGATCAAAATCTATAAACATGAACAACGTAAGAACCATAACCAGTGTCGTCATAACGATAATATTGACATAATACTTCAACTGTGCTGTGATAAACATCATAGTCGACACATCAAATTCACGCGTATCTTAGTAGTTGTGTTGGATTCCTTAATTACAGGGTGGTATATGGCTAGTTTCTCTTGGTTTAGCGCATAAATGATTGGATAAGTGAGTCCTCTAAGTTGCGTCTATTAGATTTAAATGGTAGTGACACTGTAAATTAGCCCGTAGCTTCGATTATAAATTATTTATTGAAGTGCTTAATACAGAGCTTCTCCTCTACTGTGGTGGTTGCCAACAACCGGCAGTTCTACCATTTCCCAAAATTTACGTAACGATCAATCAGTGCTAAGTTCTGCAAATTTTGTATTTTTAGCAACAGGTTGAGTTGCTCTATTTGTTATTTCACCATTCGACAGGAGCACTAGGAATCGGTCGCACCCGATCAAAAGGTCTATGGTGTCCGGTTGAGAAGGTAAGTTAGACGTTATTTTTGATATCACATATACTGTAACATCGAGGGTGAATTGGTGGATGATACTGGTTCTCATCAATAGTGAAGACGCCTAGAACTAATGTATGATGCCCGCCTCTTAGTCTGCATTTATGTATACACGTCATGCCCTTCGGCTATAGGTACAACTATAACATCTGGAATTCTTGTTTATGTACTGCACTGGCGGACAAACTGACATTTTCGTGGCTAACTAAATTTGGAAATTAAATGCTAGTTTTAGGCTAATTAAATGACCCAAAAAATTTGCCTTGGTGGTTCGTTCTAGGAAAAGCATTACGATTTTCTACTTCAAAAACCGAAATTAAAACGCAAAACAAGATGCTTTACTTGTTTGTTAAATTCTGTTCTTTATTCAAAAATTTATCGTTTATATAGTAATAATAAGGAAATAGCAACATAAATATGTGCTATAGTCAATTACAAAAATACAAAATACTCGTACATGCTGTATCAGCATTTTTATAATTTGCAAAAAATAGTTAATCGAACACACAAATCAACGTTTTTACAAAAAATATTTCAGCACTTTTATAAGTTTATATTAGAATTATCTGCTACCAGCGGGATGATGTTTGCATGAACCAGGTTGTAGTTAGGACGAGTTGAAAATAGGTTTTCGCTAATTCCGAAAAGCCTTTGATCGTTTCCATTCAGCGAAGTTAAATTGTGTTGCAATTTTATTCGCGCTTACTATTCACACATTTATGTTTATCTGACCTTCTAATTTTAAGATTTTTCAGAAGAATTTTGCGGAACGGATGCATTGTGTTTGAGCCTTAATGGTAAAAGGCATTAGTTCGAAGAATATAACAAACTGTCAAAAACTTTACATACACTTCGTTACAAAACAAAGCGATGCTCAACAATGCCATTATCGATGTATACTATATTATCTGAGTGCATCATCTTATTAGTGTGCTTTAACGGATTAATAGTCAAAAATTCGCTATTGTTAGGTATGTTGCTTCTACCGTAACAGGACACAAATGGTTATATTTTTATTTTAGGGACGATGGTGCAGATTTCTTGCAATTTCAAAAAAATTGGCACATATCGTCGGTAGTAAGAATATAATCAGGGGAAATCCGTTTTGAGGAAATCTTCACTCTGTCATTAAGATGGGTTGCTACTTTTCAGTATCCGCTTATAAGATCCAAAGCGCTGAAAATTTTATGTTTAACTCATGATGGCGTATTCAAGGTGCGGGAACGGATAATTATATCCTTCTTGTTTAATGAACTTGTAATGTAATGAATTACCACACGGAATCTTCTCGTGAAAACCATTGCCAGAACCAAAATCGTACACAACTAGACTCTTCAATCACTTCGTCGCTCTCTATTTTCTTAAATGGCATGGCTATATCTTGTTGCTTCGAGAGCGGTATCATTTCTTTGCATGCATTGGAGCATTTATTTCCTTCCTTTCGCTTTTTACAAAGATGTTATTTATTTTTGAATTTTCAATATATGTACACATATCAGAGGGCGGTTTCAAAACATGTTACGTGTAAGAAATACATTTTGGTTGTTTGTTCGTTTTTATGAAATTTAATTTAAATAATTTTACTAGTTCCAGCGATCCACACTATCGTCTGTAGATGGGCGTACACACCAAACAGCAGAGCAGTTTGATATGTTTTAGTAGCTGTGTTTCTTGACGATTGATCTGATCCAGTTCAATTCATGTTTCATGAAACAACACAAAGGCGCTGGCTAGATTTAAAATCAAAATTTTATGATCTAAAACCAAATTTGGATCATGTTTTCCATATAAAATTTGAACTGATCCGGATCAATGAGCGTCAAGAAACACGGCAAGTATTAAAATCGAATTGTAATAATTATTTGGAGGTTATAAGTAGCCGCAAAGAGCAGTAAATTGATGCTGCTGGGTGTGGAACCTATGATGACCTATGACAGGTGCAGTTTCATTCAATATATTTTCTTTAAATTTAAATTTTTCTATTAAAATTACGAAATGGTTGATTTGTTTTATTAAAAATTTCTATTGCATCATTATTCATTACACATGCGAATAACCTAATATTTAAATTTGCTACTCGCTTCTGCTGCTGACTGCTGCTTGGTGTGTTTCATAAAGGACATTCTTAAAGGTATAAACAGAACCAGAGATACAACGACAAGATACAACGTCTGTCAAATTAAAATACACATTTTATTTTAATCGACGACGACATTGTCGCCGAATTTTTTTAGAATCTATTCTAATTTTGTCGCCGGCGCTGCAGTACCACCAATATAATTTTCAGATTATTATGTTGGTAAACATTTTTTACAACTTTTTTTAAATGAATTTCAACCAAATCGGAATGTTGTACACAATGTTTTATGTAAAAAAATTTAAATAGAGTCGATAAAAAGACAAATGACATATTTTAGGGTTAATTTGGTATTATTTTTCTTGTTTTGTCGCTTCAACGCTGACGCGCTTGTTGTGTTTACCAAAGCGACATCTAGGGTGACCAGGTGTACCCCTTTCTGGGGTACAATACCCTTTTTCTTGAATACATTTTACCAAATACCCCATTTCTAAAATCTTCTTTGGGGTACATAAAAATACCCCAAATAACGATAAATATTTATTTATTTAATTTATTGCATCAATTAGAGTTAATTTTTCAATTAATAATAATAATTATTTATCTTTCTTACGTTTATTCTGCCATCTCTTTTTATTTTTTTAAATTAGTTAATAAAATTGAATCTAGACACACTTCACACTTATTTTGTTAGTATACTAGCGGGAAAAAATTATAGCTAATTTGAAGTTTGACAGCGGTCTAACCGAAGCACAGTTTAATGATTAATTACATAGTAATAGTAGGAAATAAGATTTATTATGTAATTAAATGTAAAATAGGTGCATAATCTGTATATATTTTGTAGTTTGATATTAAATTAATTATAATAAGTTTAACAAGTAAGTAATAAATTATATTCACGAATATAAAATATTTATGAATAGAAGTTTTGATGCTGGATATAAAAAATGTTTCACTCAAATATCCGATAAAATACAAAATCAAATTTAAAAACAACTTGATATTTGTCAAATTGGTTGGTTCTTATCTAAAAATTTTGGTTATCGAATTAAAATTTCCCAAAATTTAAATTAACTTGTTGTTTACTGAAATCTTGTATTTTTTTAAATTCTATCGATCCTTTTTACTTTATCTACTATAATTCTTTTCGTATATTTCGAAACTTACAGCATGTCATCATCGTCGACTGAATCTAAATATAATACAGAGGAAGAAAAATCACAAAATGACAAATCTAGGAAAAAACGAATTAAACGACAAAATTATTTTAACGAGTCGTGGCAAAACCATTTTCAGTGGATATTAAAAAGTAATCAACTTGGTTTAGCAAAATGTACAATTTGTAAATCGGAATTCTCAATTCGTAATGGCGGTATTTATGATGTTAAAAAACATCAAAACAGTGATAAACATAAAAAAAAACTTGAAATTTCGTCGCAAAATACATCCGTTTATAAATATTTTGGTCAGAGTTCCTCGAAAATGGACGAGAAAACAGCCGCTGCAGAAGCTACATTTGTTTATCACACGGTGCAACATTCTCATAGCCACAGGTCTGCTGATTGTTCGACTGCCTTATTTCCAACGCTGTTTTCAGATTCCAAAATCGCCGATAATATCTCCTGTGGCCGTACCAAAATAGCAAAAATAATATCAAATGTATTAGCTAAAGAGTCTGTTGCTTTAATAATTGAAGGATTGAAAAATGACCGATTTTTTTCGATTGGCACAGATGCTTCGAACAAAGGAAACATAAAAATGTTTCCTTTGATTTGTAGGTACTTTTCAAAGGAAGACGGTGGAGTTCAAACCAAACTTTTAAGTTTTTTCAACAGCCAATCGGAAACATCAAAAGATATAGCAAAGTGTTTAATTGATAAGCTAAATGAGTTAGGTTTGGATCCAAAAAATATTATTTGTTTCTGTGGGGATAATGCAAATGTCAATTTTGGTAAGCGTCAAAGCGTTTTTGTTGAGCTTAAAGAATATAATAACGAGATTATTGACATGGGATGTCTGTGCCATGTCTTAAATAATGCCGTTCGTAAGGCTACTAGTTGTTTAAAAATTGATATTGAGTGCATTATATTAAAAACATTTAATGAGTTCAGCTCTCATAGCAAAAGACTAGAAATTTTGAAAGAATTTTATGAATTTTGCGATGTCGAGTATTCCGGTTTACTACGCCATGTTGTGACGAGATGGTTATCTCTACTCCCCGCAGTCGATAGACTTTACAAGAACTTTGAACCTGTCAGAAGTTATTTTCTATCTTTAGATAAATGCCCGGCAATATTGAAAGATTTTTTTTCAAATGAACTGGCCGAAGCTTACCTTTGTTTTTTTTCTAATATTACTTTATGTATTCAAAACGTTATTTTAAAGTTAGAACTAGAAGGACCAATTATAATACAACTTTTTAATATAATGAAATCTCTAAGAGACACTTTAAAATCTAAATTAGAAGACGAATTTTATGGATTTATTGCGACACAAAAATTAAAACATTGTAACGATTTAAAAGAAGTTTTACTGTTTAAGAAAAGAGCAAAGGCATTTTTAGAATGCATTATAAATTATATCGAAAAACGATATAATTTTGATAACAATCGATTTGAGTCTTTACAAATATTCAATTTACAAAGTCCCATGGTTTTCAATGATTTTTTAAGAGTTGTTGAAAATTTTAATATAACGAATATATCAGTCGACAACATGTACATGGAGTTTGTTTTGTTAAAGGCATTTAGAGCGAAACAAAAACCCTTTGAGCTAGAAAATATTCAATATATTTGGTTAAATTTTTTGAATCAAAATAGCGCGCCTAACATCGAAAGACTTATACATTTTGTATTTGCATTACCTCATTCAAATGCAATGAGCGAACGGATTTTTTCATTAATGTTTAATGCCTGGCGGCAAGACAGGAATCGTTTGAGCCTTACCACATTAGAAGGGGAACTTTTAATAAAATCGAACTTCAGATATTCGTGTAAGGAGTTTTACACATATGTAATAAAAAACAATTCGTTATTAATAAAAATAAAATCAAATGAAAAATATAAATAATTATTCCTAATGTAATAATAATTAACGTTCAGCTATTTAAAATATTTTTGGATTTAAACTACGTTGTGCTGAATACAATTTTTTTATTCTGTTAAGTTTTCGATTTGTTTTTTAATTTTAAGAAATATTTTAAGTTTATTTAAGTAGTTGGACACACAACTATATGAAGGAAACTAATGTGATTTTTGAATTCAATGTGATAAAATGTGTAATATTAACATATGTAAATACAAATTTAAACAAAAATATATATTTTCATTTTGGTATTTTTTGGTACCCCTTTTCCAAAATTTTATTCTGGTCACCCTAGCGACATCGCCAGCAGATAAATGTATTTTGCCGATGTATCTTGTCGCTGTATCTCTGGTTCTGTTTAAGGGACTAGACTAGACACACCAAGCGCCGCGCGTCACATCAAGTACTGTATGGTGAATATAATATTTATATGGAAAACAATTGTTTCAACCAATCGTATTGAGCCTTTCCACACTTTGATTCTTTTGTCGTGATTCCATGACTTCAAAAAAACAATCGACGTCCACATTTGATTCCTCTGCGCGTTTCTTTGTTTATGTATGTGTGTAAAATTATGTTTTTTGATTTATTCGTATAGTAAAAATAATTGTTATCTGCTGCGAAAACTGTTTCCTTGCTTGAAAAAAAAATATTTTTCCTCTCGAGAGAAAAATTAACTTAAAATTAACCCAAAAACAACAAACAAGGTGTCCTTGAAATATTTATCTTTGTAGTAATGCGAGAATCAGTTGAATCAAAAAAAAATGATCAAAAAACAACGAAAATTGCCCCGCCACAAAATGAGTTTGTCAAAAGAAAGAATCAAAATGTGGAATTGCGGATTAAACTAACAACTATTGCATGTTTACACCAAAGCTACTTTTATACTGTTTGTCCTGAAGTGGAACCTACTACCTAAAAGTACTTTTATTTTACTGGTGTAAACGTGATGAACTAATTTTAAAATATTCTTGGTAAATTTTTTAACCTTTTATCTGTTTCAATTGGTTAAAATTTTATGACAATTGTAAGATTACTTATTGTACGACACCCACAAACTAATTTTGCGATGGGGAAATTTGTAATTCTGTTTTCAACAAATTTTTTTTTGATTCTACTGATTCTTCACTAACACAAAGATAAAATATTTCAAAGCCATTTTTTATTTATTTGTCATGGGTTAATTTTTGCCTCGAATGGATAAATATAACTTTTTAGAAAGATAACAGTTTACGCAGTAAAAAATAAACTTTTTTGCTATACGAATAAATCAAAGCCCAAATAATTTTACACACATTCATAAACAACGAACGAACATTTTTTTTAAGAGGGCTCTACATATTATATGGGAATGTACTTATATATACGTCTAAAACAATATTGAATCTAAAACCTGTTTTTTGATGATTTGAATTGGATTCACGACTATGTACTTGAAATATATTATATTTAAATAGAAAATTATTAACATTTGCAAAGAGTTTATAGGTCATATATTTTATTTAAAACAAATCAATCAAATTTATAATTAATAAATGTTTTGACATGTTTTTTTAAATTCAATATTACATACAATTGAATCAAAAATCTTCTAGTAATTTATCTACCTTGAAATAGTTTCTCGGTTTATGATTAGTAACTATTGTTAACAAATTTTACAATAATTTTTTATTCCCCACCCATCGATCGAAATCGCAATAAAATGAGTCTCCGTAATCCTAATGCACGATTTACATGTTCCAATTTTTTTTCCAGTAAAAAATGAAGGGTTAAGTATATTACGATTTTCGTTTGCGAGAGGAGCACGAAACAAATTGCAGTAAAATAAAATTGGGTTTTTTCTTTTTAATTTGGGGAAATGTTGTTTACATATGGTCTCTTTTTAACTAGTAATTTTTTGTTATTTGCGTGCAGCTCTATTTTTCTGTAAAAAATTTGTTGGGAAAAAAAATTGGAACATGTAAATCGTGCATTACACGATACAACTAATTCTAATACTAACTGCAATACCACTACAATAATAGGCCATTTCTTGTAATAATTTTGTTGGTATATGTAAATACAAAAAGAAATGAGAATTCCATACACCACGAAACAAAAATACATGGCAACAAAAAAACAATTTCATTATTTTTAATAAATAGTTTGTATCGTTCAAGTTAAATTGAATAATACATTGTCAAAAATAAATAGGGATATTTTGTTATTGAATTATTTGAAAAAAAAATTGTTTTGAGAAAACTTTTCATTTAGTAATATTCCAATTAAAGCAACAACTTAGTTTTACACCATAACAACAAATAAAAGAAAAACAAAAATATCCCTTTTTCAACCAATAAAAATAAAAAAATGGCTAAATTAAAGTCCAAACCACACAAATGTGTGAGTAAAAAATCATAGTATGTAATGGCGTTTTTGATAAAAAATTTCGCTTGATTTGAAGTTCAACCAACACAATTGTATGTATAGTTATAGTGTTTTTTTCGGACGAAATAAGTTTGAAAGGAATGCGCAAATGTGTAAGTTGGTTCAAAACACATACAAAAATTAATTTTTGACATGGTACTTTTGCCGTACTCGCACAATTGTGTTAGTAAATCACAAAAGGGATATACGAGATTTTTTACTGCCGCTCTTGCATGCTTTTTTACTTTTTTAGTAAACCAAAATATGTTGAACGGGATGGGTGTACGTCTTTGCGTATGACTACAAAATATTTTGTGTTTTATTTTTGTTCAAATAAAACTTGATTTTTAATTAATACGGTGTAATAAACCAAAATACAGTTTAATCAATCAATATTATTGATGCCCAATTGCGTGATTTAGTTGGTTGTACATAATTACTAAAAAAAAAATTAAATTTTATCGACAATTGGATTTTTTTGTGGGCTTGTGTAAAATTTATAGTAAAGATTAAAAATTAGGATACGGTTTATCCACGATATTGAAACTTGAGAAGGTAGAATATCACACATAATAATTTTGTGTATTATGTGTGCTGTGGTAAAATATTCCTATTTTTCATTTTCATAATATACAAAACACAATCGAATATAAATAAAAAATTTATTGTAACATACAAAATATTATACCCTTTAATCTAAAATTCATTACACAAGAAAATGTGTGAAATTAACTATTTTTCTTCGGTACTGTATGTCGTGAAACAAAACCAAAACAAATAAAGTGCCGAGAGCCAAGAAAAATTAAAAAACTTATACGCGCACGTGTCATTGAAAAATTGTGTAGTTGCTTTATCAGTAAATTAGTAAATGAAAAGTTTCTCAGCAGGGAAATATTTTTATTGGAAATGTTTCTCAAAATATCAATATTTATCGTGATCATTGAGATAAATTATGTTTGTAGATAATAAACCAGATTAATTGGGACAAGTAAAGATTTTTTTTTTGTCCCATGTAATTTTTTGTTCATCCTATGACGCCCATGTTTTTGTTTGTATTTACCTAAACCAACTCATGTAATTTTTCTATATAGAAAAATGGCCTATTATTGTAGTGGTATTGCTAATTGCTAAAACTGGTAGGTGTCACCCAGTGACCAATAAATTTTCGCCACAATGAGCCTCGCCACACTTTGACTCTTTCGTCGTGATTCAATGATTTCAAAAAATCAATCGCCGTACACATTTGATTACTTTGCGCGTTTATTTTTTTATGTTATGTGCGTAAAATTATGTTTTTTTGATTTATTCGTATTGTAAAAAATGTTTATTATTTGCTGCGAAAACTGCTTCCTTGGTTGAAAAAATATATATTTTTTGCACTCGAAGTGCAAATTAAACTAAAATTAATCCAAAAACAACAAATAAAAAAGGTGTCCTTGAAAAATTTATTTTTGTTGTTGTGCGAGAATTAGTTTGAATCAAAAAAATTTTTTGCTGAAAAAAGAATCAAGAATTTCCCCGCAAAAAATTAGTTTGTGGGTGAAGGGGAAGGGAACGAGGAAAGAATCACGACCAAAGAATCAAAGTGTGGAACCACGGAATTGACGTCGAAATCTTAACAAAACATAATAAAAAAAATATAACAAAATACAAAACCAATTAAAAGAAATTTTAATTCGCTCCGAATTAATAAAAAAACTCGCCATTTAATGTTGGTGAAATACTAAAACCGATTTTTTACCATTTCAATACCACTTAAATCTGGTTCAACCCTATCTTATTTTTAATCACCATAAATCCCAAACATTTGCAGCTGTCAAATTTCGTAAACAAAACAGCTTTGCTTTCCATAATATAAAACTATTTTATAATAATACAAACGATTTTATAATCATACATTTTAACCAAACATGGAATCGGATATACTAAAAACGTGCCGTTCATGCTTAAGAACCTGTTCAAGGTTACGCAACCTTTTCGAATCATTCACGGATGACGGTCTCCTATTATCAAAGTGTTACGAAATTTGTGTAAACCTCGAAGTACGCGAAAACGATCAGCTTCCAAAAATGATCTGTATCATGTGTGAATCAAATTTGATGGCTGCTTTTCATTTCCAAAGACAGTGTGTTGAATCGGTTAGTTTATTTTTAGTACAGAAAAGTAAGGTACCTTTTAGCAAAGATGTATCACCGTCGCTACCAGCATCACCAAAAGACACCTCATTTGTATTTAACTTTAAACAAGAAGTTAATGAACAGTGTGAATTCGAAACAGAACCAGAAGATGAACTGGAGACTAAGGCCAGTCCAATAAAAATATTGAAGAAAATTGAAGAACAAGAACGCTGCATCTCACCAGATCCTCCGCAAGAATCTTTAGACAAGCAAATCATATCGATGGAGCAAAATACGATACCGATTGTAAAGGATTCACGTTATTTCAAATGCGAAAAATGTTCAAAGTCGTTTATTTCGAATCGTCATTTAGAAATTCATATAAAATCGCACAAAAAGGATCCATACATTTGTGACATATGTAATCGAAAATGCCCCAGCAAATCAGTGCTTAAAATTCATCAGAAGAAACATCGAGCGCCAGCATTGGATAAAACAGTGGTGGTTCCAAATAACATAGAAAATAATAAAGAAATGTTTGTAGTTGAGTATTTATATGGCTTTAGGCCGGAGTAAATTTTATTAAATAAAACCGATTTTTGATTTTGAAATGTACATGCAATGAGCTGAGTTAATTTTGACATTCACGAGTGAATTCCACAAACAAAAATGTTGGACGAAAATCAAATCAGCATAATAATGGAAGAGCGATATACAGAATCCTTCTACAACATCATGTCGCTTCCATAATATTCTGTTAAGTTGAAGTTCATTAAAGAAAGTGCATAAAAACAGTGCTTCATAAAAAAATTAAGATTTTTTTAATTAATAGTGTTTTCATAGAAAATTAATACAATAAACTAATTGTAATAATCGTATCAAGTGAAAAGAAATGTTTTTAAAATTAAATTTATTTCGTTTAAAGTGATTTGATCTTATTCTGCCGGTGATTTGTGAGAAAAACTCAAAATTTTATTAAAAATGGCTGACGGCGTGGATATTGATTTATACGCGGATGATTTGGAGCAAGATTTTGCTCAAGTTAATGTACGTAAATTATATCGGGTAATCTAATCGCTAATATAATATACTAGTGTTTGGAAATATAATTTTATAAGAATAATGCTACGAAATGTGTATTTTTAATTTTTGTTAGGACGATTTTGGCGGTGATGGTGTCGATTTATACGATGATGTAATTGCGGAGCCGGTTACAGATGGGCCTCGTGGTGTCGACGGGCCTGCTGGCGACGCATCCATAGATCGAAATGATCCGGCTGATACAAATGGTACTTATCATCATGTAGGTAATAATTTGGCACCAGCGCACATTGGGAGACGTCATCAGTTGTATGTAGGCAATTTAACATGGTGGACAACCGATCAAGACATAACGGACACAGTACGTGATGTTGGTGTGATGGATTTTCAGGAAGTTAAATTTTTTGAGAATCGGTCAAATGGTCAATCAAAAGGATTTTGTGTAATATCGTTGGGTTCCGAATCCAGTATGAGAATGGTTTTGGAAAGATTGCCCAAGAAAGAGTTACATGGTCAATTGCCGGTTGTGACGCTGCCGACTAAACAAGCGCTCAATCAGTTTGAAAGTCAACAGAAAACTAGACCTGTGCCACCAACACAAAATGGTCCTAGACCACCGCCGCCAAATATGGGAGGACCACCTCAACATCAGGGTCCACCGCCAGGCCATCAACCGAGAATGATGAATCCGAATATGCCTAATCATATGAGGCCAATGCACCCTAATATGGGTGGGCAACCACAGCATATGCCTGGTGGACCGCAAGGACCAGGTCAGGGCCCACCAAGAATGCAAGGTCCACCTATGCATCAAGGTGGGCCGCCACTACAACAACAGGGGCCGCCTAGATTTCAAAATCAAGGTCAATGGAATGGTCCTCCACGTCCCAATGGACCACCAAGGCCTGGAATGCCACCAGGCCAACCGTCGGGGCCACCACAACGCCCTCAAATGGTAAAACCTCCAATTTTCACAAGATTTCGCAAACTAAACTGTAATTTACAGTTTCAGGGACCACCAGGCGGTATGCCTCGAGGACCAAGACCGGATTGGAGTCGCCCGCCAATGCATCCTCAAGGATTTCCACAAGCACCACCATGTCCACCACAGGCTCCACCGCATTTACAAGGCCCGCCAAGAGGACCACCTCCTCAGATGGGTGGACCACCTGGACCAAATCATGGCCCACCACAAGGACCGGCACCACATGTAAATCCAGCATTCTTTAATCAAGGAAATTCTCATCCAAATCCTCCAATGGGGCCGCATGGAGGAGGACCGCAACAGAATATTTCGCCACACGGACCACCACCTCATTTTAATCAACAAGGTGCCCCACGAGTACCATGGCCCGGTGTGCCAGGCAAACCAAGCGGACAAAATTTCCCGGAACAAGGATTAACACCTCAACTGAGCGAAGTTGAATTCGAAGAGATTATGACAAGGAATCGTACCGTAAGCAGTTCAGCAATAGCTAGGTAATATTTAAACATTATTTCGATAGATCAAAGAAGTAATTTTTTACTGTTAATTTAGAGCGGTATCGGACGCTGCTGCTGGAGAATACGCAAGTGCTATTGAAACTCTAGTAACGGCTATTTCACTCATTAAACAGTCTAAAGTGGCGCATGATGAGCGTTGTAAAATTTTGATCAGTTCACTGCAAGATACTCTGCACGGCATCGAAAGTAAAAGTTACAGTCGACGTGAAAGGTCTAGATCGAGAGAGCGATCACACCGGCGACCTAGACGTGAGCGTTCATCGTCAAGGTATAGAGAAAGGTCACGAGAACGTGATCGTGAACGATCCGACAGAGATCGGGAGCGTGATAGAGATAGGTAGATATAAACACTTTAAGATTTTAATTAATTTCAACTTTTTTTCTATTTCTCATTTAATTATCAAAAGTCGTTACTACAGTGAAAACTATCGTGAAAGTGGTCGGGATGGTGGTGGCGGAGGTGGTGGTGGTCGGGATCGATCGCGTAGTCGTGAACGTGATCGGGGTGCAGCGGCAGAACATTATCGCGATGAAAGGTAATTCGTATATGAATTTGATAATAAGAATTTTTATTATTTTTCTTACGTCTTTAATGTAGTAGTAGTCGTTCACGTCCCCGAAAATCGCCAGAACCAGCAGCTGAGCCGCCGGCTGAACCATCGAAACGCGGTTACTACGATGATCGATATCGGTCGTCTGATCGTGAAAGAGATCGCGACCGAGATCGTGAACGGAGGGAAGAACATCGTTCGCGGCATTAAAATTTTATGTTTTATCTTTTTTTTTTTTTTAAATTAATGAATTAATTTTTAATTTCATTTAATTTTAAGCGTAAAATTTGAAATCGTTTTAAGTATAAAGCAGATTCGTGTATTTTTTTTAAATATCCAGATGTTTTATTATCACATAATATGGATAACTGATAAAATTTTGATTTTTATCCTGAGGTCTGCTGTTAAAAGTTAGATAAATCTAATTATAAAAAAATATATATTATATTATATTGTAATTTTAATTGTTAAACAAATTTGGCGTAAATTTTAAACGACTGAACCCTCCACCAGCAAATGTATCATGAAGACGAGGCGGCAGGCGGCGATGGACGCGACATACAGAAAGGCGGGCGTACTCTACAATGGCCAGAAAGAAGATTGTATTTAAAATTAAAAATATAAAAGTAAAAAGAAAAAAAATCGATAAAAATCATTTTTATTTGTATTTTATTATTAAAATTTGTTTATTATATTTATTTATTTTTTTCTAATATGTAAATATTCTTATTTATTTATTTTATTTAATTATTTTATAACATAATTTTTTACATATCCCATTTTTTAACTTGTATACATACACACATTATTTTATTGGACTGATCTCCTTGTTTACAAACAAAGATTAAATTAAAAATCAGATATGGCTGTGATTTGATTTTAATTAAATTAAATAGAAAATTTGATAATTATTATTCCTATATACAACTCACCTAAATTAATTTTTTATAAAAATTAATTTATTTATCTTTAGACTTTAAAAACTCAATATGTATTTTGATCGTGCTTGATTATATAAAAAATAATTTTAATACTCATTTAAATAATGTTACTAAATTAAAAATTATTTATCTATTTAATTTCGTATAATTTTATATAATTTTCAAACGAGTCGTTTTTACAAACTCAAATTTCTATTTTATATAATTTATGATTTTTATATACTAAACAAGACTGAATTTAGTTTTTAAATTTAAGTTATCCAATTTTTTAGAATAATTCGAAAAGATTTATTAAGCAAAAAATAATAATTTTTAAGAATTCACAAGTACATAATATTAATTGTTATAAGATGATGTGATGTGACACAAGCATTTATATATTTTTGTACTTTCAACATTTCGTATTTTTATAAATAAGCGACCTAAAGTATTTATGAAGTACATCTTTAAAAAAAAAATTTAAAAAATTTGTAAATGAATTAATTAAACACGTTAATATCTACTTAGGCTTCGTCACAGTACTATCTATACTCTATCGATGAAATTAATATAATTAGCACGATTTCGGTTTATTTATGTAAGTATATCGTTCGCATTGTTTTGACGAGATGAGATAATAATATTCCTAGCGAGCGTGGGTAAAAATGTCGTTTATTTTGTGACAATGTATCGTAGCAATTTTGTTTTTAAATTTAGAATGACAAAATATATTTCTGCAATTTATATCGTAAAAATATAACCACAAATAGCTTGGTTGATTAGATTTAATGTGAATCGTCCTTTCTGAATTTAAGAAGCGTAATTGTCGTATTGGAGATGATTTTATGCTTATTCCTGTGGTGGGTCTTTATATTTAAAAAGTGCTTCAGATAGACCACCCAGAGCAATGCCGAGGAAAGCATCGTCGCAAAACATGATTTTCGGCGGTGAACTACCTCAAATTACAGGTGCATGTGAAAAATATTTCCTCTGTAAAACCCATTTATGACCTGACAGAAATTCTAATAAAGGGGCGCGTTAACATTTAAAAAGTCGATCTAACGATGGTTTAGTTTGAATTCGAATACTCTCAATTAAACCGCTCATATTCCATTACTTTAAAGTAATAAATGACTAATAGAAAAGGAAATGAGGGGATTTATCAAGCTCAAACCATGAAAGATATGAAAACTGTACATCGATGAACCGTTTTAGACACTCGCTATTATTTCCAGAGCTGAATCTGCTCAGAATGATTGATTGAATATGTAGAAAACTAAAGCAATTAGATTTCCCCGGATGGTTCCTTAATAAACTTTTGGAATTTGACGCCTGTCCCAATCATCAGTAGGTTCCTCCAGCAATGTAGGAATCAAAATTGTAAGTAATAAATATTTGGATTATTAGCATTGTTATTTAGTAGGTCAGGTTCCTCTACTTTAAACCAGTCCACTTCAGTCACAAGTATCGACAAGAAAGTACATTCACTATAACCGAAAGTCAATTACAAACATCTATAGATTCTCGAATAAATTCACACTCAAATTTAACTTTAACTTAGATATTTGTGCTAACAGTAACAGACCAGCAACAGGACGCAAAAGCATCATCTGTATCGGCATCTCAATAAAATTACCAAAAGTTCGAGTCAACCACGTTCATCATCACGTTTCACTCGTGGCGAATTTATCAAAATACATACTAACCGATACGAATCTTATGGACGGCTAAAATTTAAATGAATAATTCCAGTAGTTATGATCTATTAACGAATAACATTACTAAAATTAGGTAGGGATTTTTGAAAGAAACCACTGACTTATAATTGACATACATAAAAAAATAACAGGTTCATCCTAAATACGTTATCTTATAAGAAACAAGGAATTTGTTAACCTATTAAAAGTTGTTCGTCTAAAGTACACTCGAATTAGCACCTTAAATTTCTCTTTCGCTCCTTAAATTTCTTTCATCATTCGACCGATATCCAATTCCAGATTTATGGGAACTTTAAAGTCAATTTGAAGTCTTCGATCTGAAACGCGCTTATCATCAGATTTCCTCCGCAGAAGGTAATCCACCAAAAACGGCAATAACAACAAACCATTCGATTTATACGAAATTAATGGAATGAATTTAGAGTTTAGATCTAAAATTATGTTCAGTCGAAGAGCATTTATATCACATCAAAACCGGCTTTCCACGACTATCGAATAAAGGTTTTTAATTAACGTTAAAAATAATGTAGATTTAAATCGTTTTAATTAACGTTAAAAATAAAGTAGATTTACCATTCTAGAAATTATATTTCTTGGAAACACCCACGATTAGTGTGGCAAGTTAAGGTTTTCTAGGTATGGTTAATTTTCATCGGCATTTCCTGGAAGTTCAAGTTTTTACATTAACTCAAACGCAGGAATGCTTAATTTTAATATTATTTCGAGTTAAACCCTTCTTCGATGCTAGCGTAAGTTATCGTGTAGGTCGGGTGTTTTATTGACATCGAGTAGAATGTTCGTTTTCCAGTAGAGTGCAATCGCAACCACATTTTGTCATTGCTCCGATCGAACCACATTTTGTCATTGCTCTTTACCTGTTAGTGTGAACTAGTTTTGCTCCAAAATAAGTATCTTTTGCATTGAACTCTTCTTCAAAAATGAACTTTTCTGCTAAACTTTTGGAACTTTACAAAGTCTTCTATCTTTTAGGTTATATTGTGGCGGGCAATAAACTGCAGAAATGGTTAATGAATAATTTTTTGTCTTGATCTCAACGCTGGTTGATTGTATTTCTTTTGATGCATAATGTCCATTTCAAATGTTAAATGTTGTTTTTAACTATTCTAGTGATCCTCTTGCAAATCCTGTAAATTTTAAATGTTGTTGTTTTTTGAAGTGTGTTTCGGATATGAGACAAACATAATTTTTTTGGATGTCCAAGAGCATTTACAATTCCTGTAGAGGTTTCTGCCTTTGTTCATCCACTCTGTTCAAAATTTTTTTGCAACATTTGACTATACCGGTCAGAACAGTTATTTATTTGTGTTCCAATTTTAGCAATTGGAAGCTTCTGTGTTTGGAACCAATTTCATGTAATGTCTTAAGAAACATGAAATCGAGGGATTAATACATGTCTGTCAAGATTAGGTTTGAAATAACGTAGAAAATATTAAAAATTTCGAAAAATACGTCTAACGAAACATTTTTGTTTTTACGCCGCAATGACGACGTTAAATTTGTATCTAAGCCCTTTTGCTGACCTTAGATTACACACATAATTAATGTGTCCAAGATAAGCGGTCATTAATTTATTATTCGTAATATGCAATGTTTACATCATATTATAATAAAAATTAAATATTTATTAGTTAATTTTACACATACAAAAATATAAATAAAGTTTAGTAAGCAAAATATAAAAACTTCAGTACTCAAATTTATTGATGAAACAAACCATTTGCATACATTATAGGGGCATTTAAATATCGATACTAAAAATGAATTGTTTTTCTGAGAACCTTACAGCCTTAATTTTCAAGAGAATAAACTGATCACGAAACGAACCATATTTTCGCTTATCGTCCGAATTTACGACCTTCTCGCAGTACAGTATACAACCAGTTGTTGTGTTGGGAAAACGGGTCATGCAATCATTAATAGCAATTGAAACTGGATTGGGATTAATCACTAACACAAAACCAACACACATACTGGCAAATCATTCGAGAAATTATTAATTTACTCAATACATTTGCAATCGATCATCATGCATTTACATCGAATAGGCCATAAACGATCCAAATGCATGGGTTCGCCGATGCGAGTAAGCGAGCATATGGAACATCAAATTACATTCGTAGCACATCGTCCGATGGTCTGGTTACTGTCAACCGTCGTGCGTAGAACCACTGCAAAGGATAACACTTCCCCAATTAGAATCGTGTGCAGAGGCGATTCTTACTCAACAAAGTACAGCATCGACTGGATAAAGTCCTCTCCATCTGGCTGAACGTACCTACCGGGCATAATCTTAATGATTTGATTTTCCGATGAGAGGAAACAAAATGAGAAAACCGACAAAAATCGCAGTCGTATCAACTAAATCTTCCAATATCTTAACCGATATAAAATTTTACAATGGGTGGTTCGTTTGAGCGAGAAGTATTGGACTCATTACCCTCATCATACTAGCACAAAGGGGAATTTTTACGGTTTGGGTACGACGGTGTAGAAAATGCACAGTTCAACGTGAGTCAACCACAGCTCCTATCGCTTTCATTATTCTTGGATGAAAATCTCATCATTCGGATTGGAGGCCATCTTGAACAAGTACGCTGTACAAAGAAGCGCTTTAGCACGACAGTTTATGACTTCTTGCCATTTTTTTAAAGTTGAACTATTGATAATTATATTGATTCAAGTACAGAGGAATAAAAGTAATTTAATTTACTTGGATTTCGAAGTAATTAAAAATTAATCTAAATTTTTCAAACATAATCATCAACAACTAACATCTTAAAATGATTCAACTGCATATCTTAGTATATGAGATATGTATTTGTACATAAAAGCAGACTTTTAAATCGAAACAATAGAAATATGAGCCTAGAGGCAATATTGGGTTCTATATCGAACTTACGGCATATAAAACACTCAAAAAGCAATTCGTCCGACTATAAACTTATATGCTGCACTCATCACACAAAAATCTTAATTTCACATCAAATTAGAAACGGATTTTGAAAACATAAATTACAATATGCATATGGTTGAGTTCTTAAATAGTTTAGGATTATATCGAACATTTTATGATCTTCGTAACAATTCATGGAAAAACAATTAATTTTTAATTTAGTTTATGGCCATTAAATTTGGATTATCGCACATATTTTAGAAAACAAAATTTTATGATCGCATACGAGCATCGAACACATAACATATATAAAATATAACGAATCCAATTGAAATAAGAATCGTGCCTGCGTAAGTTATTTCGAAGATTTTATATTTATTTTTATGTACATGGTTTAAACAAAAACCACCACAAAATAACGTTTGACCCTATTTAGAGGAAAATAGAGTTAAAATTTTATTAAAGATATTTATCGATTAACCAAACTGAGCTGCTACAAAATACTTGCAAATGTCTGGTATGTAGGACATCAAATCCTAAACCTTTATAATTGATTCATGAAGCACCTCAGACGTAAATATTAGGAATGCGTACTTTATCTAAATTCCTTCATTGGTTATATAAAAGTGGCCACACAAAAATAGCGTTATGATGTTTCTGACTATTCTGAGGTAAAGGTTCAAACAGAAAAGATCCAGCCCGGTCCTATCATTTCGTTTCCGCTCCGTCCGTTCAATTTGTTCTATGAAATCTATTTATTCTATGAACCCGCTCCGGTTGTCATGTTTATCCAAATACATTTTTTTTATAACTCTGAATAAGATTTGATTGTTTCAACAAATTCTTCCACCTTTCTCTGCTCTTTTTTGGTCAAATTCAACTTTAAAATATAATTGTTACAAAGATTAGATATCGAAATATTCGAAATTACCATCTACGGTGTTTTGCCATTTATCAGGTAGATGATGAATGCCTTCGCGATAGAAACTTGGTTCGAAGCAAAATAGTCATCGAGCCATTTTTGCACATCTACAACTTTTGTGAACCGCTCCGCTGGTCTTTCAAATACGATGACATCGATCTGAGTAAGTTGTAATCAGAGGCGGAGCCAGGTCTAGAAAATACGCCGCATGCTGTAAAACTTCCCAGCCTAAGGAGAAGATGAGTTCCTGGGTTGATTTTGCATGTGATTTTTTGTATTACTGTTGAATGACTCACAGAATGTGCACTCAAAGTTGAATTTATCAATTCCATAGCTTCTTGAGCAACATTTTTTTTTTCATTTAAAACAAATGCTATTTTTTGACATCTATCTCTTAAAATTGATGCACACGGAACGACAACTTCTAAATGACTGAAGCATATGTCATAAAACAGCAATGGCTGTAAGCTGCATATATCCAAAATGGCGAACGATATCGAGGCGTTACAGTATACTTTAATGCAACCAACTTTACAGCCGGGTTTTTACTTGCACACCTAATAAAGCAAGTAAAAACCGTGCGAGCAATTCATTATTGTTCTTCTCCGTCTCTCTCTCTCTTTCACATCCCATGAAGGAATTTCGCCGCCTATACAGTGTTCCTCCATCCGTTCTGAACCATCGCCCTCGCTCTCCAGTTTCGACATCATATTATGCGTAGGTCTTGTTCGATGTGCTACTTTATTATTTAGCTGTTGTTGTAATACTTTATTTATCATGCGTTTTTGTGGAGACCTAGCATCGTGTCTCAGCTATCTACGAATCCGATATTCGTTGTTCACAACTTTAATTGGACCAAAGACGGAACGAAAAAGGGTGGTCTTTCAAACGTAGATAGCATTCTATAGTCATTAGAAAAAAGGGTCCATAGCTCTCGCTTCCGAAGGACAGCACAGGTCTTATCAGTGTTTTATAAATCTCGAGGTTGCACGACAGCAAATCCGACATTTATTTCTGCTTGGACATCATTTGACGATCCTATGACTTATTACTGACTCGAGGTATTTACGATTTTCTACGTTATCAAAATTAAAGTAGCCGATTCCGAAATATACCATGGAGAGTTGATAAGAATTTAGTTTTACTACTGTTGACTTCCAAGACATGTGAGAGCGGCCCAGAAGTTCTCGTGGTTGATATTGTAATATGTATGTCCGGCAGAAGTCTATATATAGTTGATGTATGGTTATATTATACTCCCAACATTTCTCCATAATCTTCCTCATTAAATCGTTCCCTCATCATTACAATATTCTGTTAAACGGCTCTGACAATTTCGCTAGTTCTAGAATTTCGTGGGTTTGAACGCCCATCTGCGTCGGACTTTGGTTTTGCTGCCATAAATTTTCTTCACTGTATGACTTTTACTAATCAAAAAATTGACAAAAATTGACAAAATCAAAAAATCAACAACATTTTACTATCAAATTTACTTTATCCTGATGGAGATTGATAGGTTTTAAACAATATCTTCGGCAAATATTTATTCGGCTGGTTCAGCACGTACATAAATTTTGACCTTTGCAGAACACCACCATCGCTAACCCTGCCGTTATAGCATGAAATTTTGTACTAGACGACGAGCAACAAAAATTGTGTTTTGTTTTGCTTAATTAATCCGACGTTCTTAGTTGAGCTCCTAACACCGTGGACAGACACAACAATTATCGCGATTTCTTCCAATCGCGATTGCATGTCAAACAAATAATATTGCCATTTTATAATTATGGTGACAGACACAAACCCGATTTTGTAACTCTGCAAACGTTCAAATTCATATTTAATTGATGAAATAAAACAATTTAAATGCGTATTTGCCGATTTTGAATTACATCGAATCAGTTAAAATAAGTTAATATTTATAAACTAAATGTATAAATAATTTCTGTGACAGTTAAACAATTTTAAAATTTAATTTACAATCTAATAAGTTCAATGAAAATGACTTATGTTCCTCAGCCCCATACAATCCTAATAATTTTTTCTTATATTTCACATTTATCTTCTTCCTACAACCCGATTGTAGTAATCTTGTTCTATGAACGCAGTAATCCTGTTTTGTCCAAATCGTGTGCTGACAGGCTGAAAAAAATAACTACGTAATCTCGAATTCGCAATTAGCTAGTTTGTGTCTGTCTAGGGTATAAGGATAGACATAGTTGTATGCCGTTTCGATTCGGCTCGAAGGACAAATGAAAAATCAGGCCTCTGCTCCGATTTGGTTGAATTGTGATTATTTAAATTACCACTGGTGGGGTCTAAATAATCAGAGTGAGAATTTTGCTGTTGTTTTTTATTTTAATCTTGATTTAATTTTGTTGAGTTCGGCAATTTTTCTATAGGTTAACAACCACACCAACAAAATACCAAAAATAGGATCTAAAATTACATTCAGCTTGAACCGATTGGAGTGAGAGCGTCAACAACTCTTCGATCGGATGTTCTACTACAAGCTCGGTTTAACAGCACTAAGGGAATTATTGGCATCAACATCGTCGATCGCAATCGCTACGGATTTATTTTGTCACAAAATAAAAACTTTGATAATCACGAGTTTAGGGTTGGTTTTCTGATCAGTAATCGTTTTCGTCAATGTTTGTATACTTAGGTTGAACACACTACACGCACAAGCTCTACCCATTCTGTGTAAGATAAATGCAATTTATTAAAATCGGTAATAATAAAAGTTAATCGATAAACACATACGGTTCCAGAAATAAAATTGTTGGTCTTCTTTCCACGCGGGTCTTCTTTCCACGTGCTGCTCGCAATCAAGTTCCTGGCTTTATTCATGACTATATGGAAGTTATCAATAAATTTTAGAGTTTAATCAATAAAATTTTGATAACTTTTGCGAAGAAATTTAATCTACAATTTATAAGTATAAAAGTGATTCAACTGTATATCTTAGGATAACAAATGTATTTGTGCTTGAGACTTTATGGTACTAAAAAAATAAATTTCCTTTTCAGTATCGATATTTAAATGGCCCTAAAATAAAGGCAACTGGTTTCTTTAATAAACTTGAGGAGCAGCATAATCTTGTACACTTTGCTTACTAAACTTTACTTATATTGTGTATGTATGTAAAAGTAATTAATATTTTTTTTATTTTTAAATTTAGCTGAGCTAAACCATAAAGCAAAATATATAACAGAGGACTCATGTAGACTTTCCGAGGTTAATCTATCTTACTTTTGGCAACCTGTATAAGCCTAACAAGAACAATAAACTATAAAATAACTATGCCGATATGTTTTTACGATACGTATATATGGATTAAATATAGAAAAAATTTAAATTTGTGTATATAATTATATTAAAACTATAAAATAAGATTAACCTCGGAAAAACCTGCTTATAAAATTTGCACTACTTGATTTCTCTTATATATTTATTGCTCGATGGCTAAACCTAGCATATAATAAATTAATAACCGCTTATCTTGGACACAGTTTATAATTCGTGATTTGCCATCTAGGTTAAAAACAAATTACTAAAACTAATCGTCATTGCGGCGTAAAAACAAATAAACTTATCGTTTGATATAATTTTTCGATCGATAAAAATCAAAATTCTTGTCATTTTTAAACTAAATTTTACATTTTCTACATCATTTCAAGACTAATCTTGATAATCATTTAATAATATCTCGAATTTATGTTTCGTAACAACTTGATGCAAGATGTTATAGACAAACAACATTTTATTTTATGTATTAATCCCTCAATTATACAACTAATAGGTCCCTTACACGTTCAATATAATTATATTTTCAAGCAATATTTTGCATTGCACAATGAAATTGACCATGCGTAAGGATAATATTGTACCTTTGCACCATATATTGTGTAAAATTAATTTTTTTTAAATATTTATTGAAGTTTGTGCAATATATTGTCTAGTGTGAAGCTAATACTGTGCAATATAATTATGTCGGTTGTCAAAAATTCGTTTTATTTTTGTAATTTCCAAACAGCAAAATGTCTGACAGGAACAATTATTATTCTAATAAAACGAAAGAAAAGGAATTTATAATAAAATGCATCGACGTAAGAGACATTATTACATATTTAAATGTGTTGTAATATATATGTAATATATGTAATTCGAAAACTACAAAAATTTTAATAACTCGCATTAAAGATTAAAACCTACAAATTGAAAATGTAAATGCTTATATAAGTTAATTAAAATATTATTATTATTATTATTATCTTTATTCCAAATAAAACAATTACCTACATAAGTTTTAATAAAATTGAGCAGTTACAATTTCTTCCAGAGAAATTTAAACTTCAATCTCTAATTTATATCAAAACCCACTTTATCGATTTATGTACAAGTCACTTCCAGCTCTCTGGAAAATAAAATCAGAGGAATACGCAAATCGGGACAAAAAAAATGAAGCATATAACGAGCTTCTTGCGGTTTTTAAAGAAAAATTCCCCACCGCCACTAAAGAAGACGTAAAAAAATAGTTAATTAATTCGTTGCGTACGAATTTTAGAAAAGAACTAAAAAAAATAAACGATTCCAAGAAATCTGGCGCAAGACTAAACCACATATACCAAACCACATTGTGGTACTACGACCACATGATGTTTTTAGTGGATCAAGAAACGCCATTATTACCTACGCATGTTTATGAATTGTTAATTAAAGGCTTTGATTATTTTATTTATAAATTTATTTAAATTTTTATTTTGTTATTTTACAAAATTAGTTTGCCAAAGAACAACTCCTACCGAATTAAAATATTCGCAATAGGTATCTCTTACAATCTTTGCTCGATCTGGAGAGTTTTTATTTAAGTTTTGCAATTTGGATAATTCGACATTACCATTTCTCCATAAACCCGGTTCTGTTGTGCCATTTTGCTCATGTCAATATCCATTGACTCTCTAGGCATATATTCATTTGAGTTAACGCTTCTTAAAAAATTATGCAAATAGCAACATGCTAGTACAATCGTTTTTACCTTTTCTGGTGAAACTAGGAATGGTCAATGAAATACGCCAAATCTCGCTGCTATTATACCGAACGTGTTCTCAACTATACGATGGGCCCTACTTAAACGGTAATTGAAAATCCGTTTCTCCACAGGTAATCGTCCCCCTCCGTAAGGTTTTATTATATTCTCTGACTTGGCAAAAGCGTCGTTACCAACAAAATGTCGGCAAACTGCCTTATCTGGAATGACAAGGCGGTTTTCATTCAGCATTTTCCCACCCAAATTTGCTGCATTCTAAAACTCCACCGTCCGAAACTCGATTATTAATTCCGATATCGGCCATTAGAAAGTCGTAATTTGAACCCACCACTGCCAACAAAACAACACTAAATCTGCTGGTTTTGTGACAACACTAAATCTGCTGGTTTTGTGATTTGCACATGTTTCCCGTCGAGGGCTCCAATAGAGTGCGGGAAATTCAAACGGTCGTTAAATCCATCTGCGATGTTTTTCCCTTCAATGGGGGATTGTGTATCTAAAATGAAAAAAAAATCAGATACAACTAATGCGAATGTTGAAATGGTTTTAAATTTAAAACATTACACTAGTTTAATTCAAATTAAGCAAACCTACTAAAAATATTTTTTTTATTTCAGGATTCAAGATCTCCAGGAAATGAAAGTGACTTCAGACCAGCAAATTAAAAAAAAAAGAAAGAAAAACCAGCGCACATACATACTCGAGACAAATTAATTGATTTGGCTTGTGAGAGGCTTAATAATCCCGATGATGAATATGATCAATTAAGAGTTAATTGGGCTAATGAAATAAGAAACATGGAGCCGACTCAACAGTTATTAGCAAAAAAATTTGCAAACGGTATATTATTTGAGGGACGGATGGGCGCATTACAAAGAAATTCATTAACAATAAATATATCACACCTAGCTTTGCAACCTCGGACAACAAAATATTAACAGACCATGATAATTATATTATCAGCTATCAGTACCAGCCCGATAGAACAAGTACAGGGTATTTATATTTTGAATCATATAAATAATTTTGGTTTACTAGGTTTACTTAATATATATAATGTTAAATCTTAATTTGAAATTTTGAAATACAAAATGTGCATATGTTTAATTTAATATTAACGAATAAAAACTGGCTTTACTTACCTTAATATACTCCGCAAATACAAAGCGCTTTGCACGTCTCCATTACTATTACGCTAATTGTAATAGGGGACGTAAATGTAGAAAACTTTAAGTCTTCAAAAGTTTCACCTGTTTCCAAATAACGCAATGTAATAGATAGCCTTTCACGAGGAGAAATGGGATCCCTCAAGACAGTTGTCTGCTTTTCTATTAATGGTGAAACCATATTTAATAGAAAAGTAAAACTTTCCTCGTCCATCTTTAAAAATTGTGGTAATCAATTGGCTCCGCTCTCCACTCTTTCATCAAATACTGATGGCCATGTGTAACGCGATTTTTCAACCAGCCTTTGGTCCATCTCCGTTTTTTCTTTTCCTCTTTCCCAAATGGTGGCGCAATTATGATACACGCTAAATCTGGGGCGGTATGTTGTACCATCACTTCGAATCGAAATTCGAAAAAAGTCGAATGGCGGTATTCGAAAAGCAAAAATGATACAACTTTCACTTTTTCGATTCGTCTTTTTTCGAATTTAAACTTTTTTCAATTCGAAGTGATGGTACAACATACCGCCCCTGAATTGTTCAATCGCCTTATAAATGAGTATTTTTATTGATATTATTTATTGGGAATGAAAATAATTTCAATTTTAAATTTATTAATTTTCCAAACTACTCGTATCAAATGGCGATTTATTAAATTTCACAAACGATTTAAATTGATAGTTTTTTCACTATTCAAAATAAGGAAAAATTGTGCAATAATATTGAGCCGTCTTTAGGCTAAAATAATTTGTGCGTATTTTTTAGCACAATAATATTGAACGTGTAAGGGGCCTTTAAGGTTGCATACCAATGGTCGCGTAAATAAATTACGACGGTTATAATCGAATTGAGTACAGATTTTTCGATCAGTTTGCCATAGAGTTTTTGAAAATTGAATTTACCGAAAAATTTACTTAAAATGGACTTTTACCCGATAATTGGTCCGCATCCTAAGTTCATCATAAAAAAAGCATCAGATGAATTGGTAATTTTTTATGGTCAAAAAATGATTTTTTACTAAACATTGTTTTTCACAATTTGAGTACCATCAGCCTTAAAAGCTGACTAATTTTAAATCAAAACAATTATGGTATACGATTGAATGAAAATAAGCGCGAACTTGCGGCATATAAAACACTCAAAAGCAATTTGTGCATCTATACAACTGACATGAAATACACCGCACCACATAAAAATCTTATGTTCACACCAAATTAGAAACGGAGTTTGAAAACATAAATTCCAATATGCATATATATTTGTTACGAGAATATAGTTTAGGACTATAATCCATTCAAAAACAATTAATTTTTAATTTAGTTTGTGACCATTAAATTTGGGTTTTCGCTTATTTTAGAAAAAAAAAAAAATATTTTTATGATCGCATGCGAGCATCGAGCACATATATAAGGAATTCAATTGTAATATGAACCCCTTCTGAAAGATACGAGTATTATTTGATATTTTTATGTTTATGCTTTAAAAATGTTTGGTTAACAAAATTGGATTTTTTTATTTTTAAAGACCTTTTACTGAAACAAATCAATTTCGGTTTCAGACATTTTTGAAATACGTCCCAAATTAAAATGTGACCATGTATAAAGATGACTTTAGAGTTAAAATTATATTTAAAATATTTGTGGATTAATCATAGCCTCTACAACAATAATAATAAACATTTGAGAGCCCGCATATACATCGAACCAAGGTGTTAAGAATAATTTGAATTATAAATCCTGGACCTACATCAGAAATACAAGTTTTACCGATCGATAAATTACAATCAAGTACTACACGGCCACAGATTTGATGCTCAGCCACTTTATGTCACGGCAAAAGATTAAACTGTAAACGAGAATTTACTGAGCTTCAATATATTTCCAAAGTGATTTAATAGTTTGCCAAACTTGGATTTTCTATTTCTATTCTAATAAAGAGCGTTGCAGCTTTTTACTGCCGTAACGCGCATTGGTCGCTGCTTAACAGGTCAGATCCTCGCTTTTATTCAAAGTAATATTTTATGTGAAAGTTGGATTTTTATATAAGAACTCGTTTAGCAGAAACAAATTGTACTGTTAAAACCTGAAGAGTGTCGACTTTTTGGTTGTCTCGAACCTAAGTGATAAATTCCGCAAGTAAAACGAATTACTACAATTCAAATGTATGTCACTCGAGAATCGTATTTGTACGTTGAAAATTAGAAAAACTCTTCACATATTAAAAGAGCCACAAATTTGTTGATTTAGATAAGTTGTGGACACCACAACTATTAAAAGGCCCGCCTTATATCATTCCCAATAGTTTCTTTACTGGCAAATTTATGACGAAACATAAAGTTCCGCTGATCGTGGGAATTCCCGCTATTTGAAAATACATGATACGTTGAAAAATAGAAAAATTCTACTGCCTAAGGGTAAATAATGTTTGCAGGAAGGGTATTTATTTTTGTTTTACAATGTTTCGTAGCCAGCCCTCCCCCCTCAACCCTCCCCCTAAGTAAAAGTTTACGGCTGCCTTAAATTTTATATTCAAACGGAAAATTTCAAAACCGTTTATCGAATTCCACTTTTCACTCTTGGTGTACTATTCTAGCTTTGTTAAATCATAGGGCGTCAACTGCATTCATAACGCAATACATCTATCAAGTCATTTATAAATATTGTGAATAATAGAGGACCAAGGTGTGAGCCTTGCGGAACACCGGAAAGAACGTTTATTTTATTTGATTTGACACGATTTAACTTAACATATTGAACACGATCAGATAGGTATGACCCCACCCAGTTAACGAATTGTTTAGATAGTCCAAACAACTTGAATTTATGTATGATGATTTGGTGTTGAACAGAGTCAAACGCTTTTGTGAGATCAACAAAGCCGACACCAAGTTGACTCTGCGAATCAAATGTATCAACAATTTCACGTTGAAACTTAATAAGATTGGTTCTTGTGGATCTAATTTTGAAAAAACCGCGCTGAGTTGTTGAAATGCTAGTTAGGGTTAGGTTAGATTAGAGTGCCTGCTAACGCACACTTAGGCCAATAATGGCCCATTGTGATACCACAGGATCCAATCTCTCCTTACTCCCGCTGAAACCATCCGGAGCTACTTATGAGTAGCTCGAGTTCAGAAAGGCTGTCCATATCGTACACACCCAAGTACTTATGTCTTTTGTATGCCAGTGCCGGACACGAGCATAGGAAGTGATCTAAAGTCTCTTCCTCCTCTTCGTCCATACAACTTCTACAAAAGTCATTCGTCTGTAGACCCAACTTTCTCGCATGTTCCTCAAAAAAGCAGTGTCCTGTCAGTATCCCTACGACCAGTCCTACCTCTCAGGTCCAGTTTTGGCCAAACCAGTTCTGCTACCCTGCACGTGAGAGTGTTGGTCCGCTTCTCATCTGTTAAGGCGATCGTATTTTTACTGAGCGCCGATTTGAGCGCTGATATAGGCCTCCCCAGACGTGCTCTTTCTGGCTGCATCTGCAGAGTCGTGCCGTACCTAGCTAGTTCGTGACGTCCAAGTGAGCAGGGATCCAGATTATCTGGATACTGAAATACTCGCTCATCTCGTTAAGAGATGATTGGCAATCAAGTGCCACCCTTGACTTCAGGGAAACCGCCTCTAGTGAACTGGGTGCAGCTTGACTGTCCACATAATTCGCGATATCCCTCTCAGATACCACGTTATGCTTCAACCATGTCACGACTTCCCCTATCGCAACCACTTCAGCCTGGTACACGCTGCTGTAGTCAGGGAGACGAACAAAAATATTAGCATTGAGCTTCTCAAAGACGACCCCGGCTCCTACTTTGCCGTCTAGCTTAGAGCCGTCCATGAAAAATTGCAATGCTTCGTTTTCCAGTATTGATCCGTTCCTACAGGATTCCCTCGAAGGGCAGAGGATCCGGAAACCTTTATCGAAGTACAACGTTGGTTTAATATTTATAATCTAGATTCACGAGTTCTTCCCTTAGTGATCTAACTATAGTCGAGTATCCCGCCTGAAAACACTTCCACTGAGAGATAGCCGAGAGCCTCGTAGCTACCTTGGCCGCCATATGTTTACCAAAAAATTCCTTGTTGTTGTTTTTACTGTAATGGTTTTGTTGTGATTGTTCTGTAAAACAACAACAACCTAAAAATATAAAAGTAATTCGTACACAACGAAAATATAATTGGTAAAAATGAAGTATAGATGGAGAATATGAAAGAATCGAATTCCGTAGACTAGGTTGTAATTCGCTAGTGCTACATATACATGGTATTGTTCTATATATAGACAATATTCCTATGTAAAATATCAACGTCAGTCGCCGCGGCCTGATGAGATGACTGATTTTTTCAAATAAATAATCTCATTAAGTTCGAAACTGATTGTTGTTGCGATTCTTGCAAATCTTCCATCTATAATTCAAATTAAATTCCAAAAAATTCTCTTGGACCTCTAAGTTATTTGCACCTTCTCCAACATCTTTATGTAGATTACCTTTTCCGGCCGGACACCACACGCCCACTCCGCACCACTGCGGTATAGCGCCAGTAAAACGCCTCCTCCTGGTCTTGATGTTTTTGAACTATTATAAGAAGACCAGTCCCAACGGTAGACCACAAAATTTGAGGGTGGACTAATACAATATTAATGGATTCATGGAACTTAGTTTCCGTAATTGTATAAATATCATATTAAGTACTAATAACGAAGTTGTAAAAATACGCTGACTTCGATGACATCAACACCAAAGGAAGAGGTCCCTCCCAATTAAGAATCCCATTTCCATCCTGTAATGTACTCTTTTTTGATGTGCACCGTTTTAAATATAAATACATAATATACAAGTTTGTGTTCCCATACATAAACAAAAGTACAATACCCCGTACTATTGTTATCATCATCATGTAGTCTATTGGTGATTGCGACGGCAAGTGGTAATGCCACAATACATAATAATAAATAATAATTGTCATAAATAAAGTGTGTATTTATTCCCAAATAAAACACATCACCTACGTCCAATTCCACCATAATCGTTTAAGAAATTACCAAGTTCCGTCGCAGGTGGCCATATTCCAGAACTTCTTCCAAAAATCAATTAAAAAACTCATTTCCATCCAACATACAATATATCATCAATATCGGTTAAAAAATGACCGAGTTCCGTTCCAGAAGGCCATATTCCAGAACTTCTTCCAAAAAACATTTACAAGTCTTATTTCCATCCAACAAATGCTATTTCAACATAATCGGTTGATAAATTATCGAGTTCCGTTGATAAATTATCGAGGTGCCCAAATTCCAGAGCTTCCTCCAAAGTTATTTTAAGAATTCCATTTCCATCCACCATGTTCAATTTCATCATAATCAATTAAAGAATGACCGAGTTCCGCTCCAGATGGCCATATCGCAGAACTTCTTCCACAAACTATTGAAGAATTTCATTTCCATCCACCATTTCCAATTTCATCATAATTGATTAAAGAATGACCGGGTTCATCATAATCCCAGAAGGCCATATTCAAGAACTTCTTCCATAAATTATTGAAGAATCACATTTCCATTCGCCATGTTCAATTTCACCATAATCAGTTAAGAAATTACCGAGTTCCGTCCCAGGTCGCCATATTAAAGAACTTCTTCCAAAAATTATTTAAAATCTCATTTGCACCTAACATACAACATCTCATTGATATCGGTTAAGAAATGGCCGAGTCCTGTCCCTGGTGTCCATATTTAAGAACTTCTTCCAAAAATTATTTAAGAATCTCGTTTCTATCCACCATGTCCAATTTCATCATAATCGATTAAAGAATTACCGAGTTCCGCCCCAGAAGGCTATATTCCAGAACTTCTTCCAAAAATCATTTACAAGTCCTATTTTCATCCAACACATGCAATTTTATCATAATCCGATAACGAATTATAGAATTCCGTCCCTGGTGGCCATATTTCAGTGTTACTTCCACAAATTATTGAAGAATTTCCATCCACCATATCCAATTTCAACATAATCGGTTGAGAAATTACTGAGTTCTGTCCCGCGTGGCCATATTCCAGAGCTTCCTCCAAAGTTATTTTAAGAATCCCATTTCCATCAATAAAGTTCAATTTCATCAAAATCGATTAAAGAATGACCGAGTTCCGCTCCAGATGGCCATATTCCAAAACTTCTTCCACAAATTATTTAAAAATTCCCTTTTTCATTCGCCATGTTCAATTTCATCATAACCGATTAAAGAATGACCGAGTTCCGTCCCAAGTGTCTATATTCCAGAACTTGTTCCAAAAATCAGTTAAGAATCCAATTTCTATTCATCATGTTCAATTTCATCATAATCGTTTAAAGAATGACCGAGTTCCGTCCCAGCTGCCATATTCCAGAACTTCCTCCAATAAATTATTTAAGAATCCCATTTCCATCCACCATGTTCAATTTCATCATAATTGATTAAAGAATGACCGAGTTCCGTCCCTGGTGGCCATATTCCAGAACTTTTTGCTAAATTCATGTACAAGTTTTATTTCCATCCAACACATCCAATTTCATCATCATCAGATAAGAAATTACCAAGTTCCGTCCCTGGTGGCCATATTCCAGTGCTTCTTCCAAAGCTATTTTAAGAATCCCATTTCCATCAATATAGTCCAATTTCACCATAATCAATTAAAGAATGACCGAGTTCCGCTCTAGATGTCCATATTCCAGAACTTCATCCAAAAATTATTTAAGAATCCCATTTCCATCCACTATGTTTAATTTCATCAAAAACGATTAAAAAATGACCGAGTACCGTCCCTGATGGCCATATTCCAAAGCTTCTTCCAAAAATTACTAAAGAATCCCATTTCCATCCGCCGTGTTCAATTTCATCATAATCGCTTAAAGAATGACCAAGTTCCGTCCCTAGGTGACCATATTCCACAACTTCTTACAAAAATCAGTTAAGAATCCAATTCCATATTCCACAACTTCTTCCAAAAATCAGTTAAGAATCCTATCCACCATGTTCAATTTCATCATAATCGAAAGAAAGACCCCATTTCCATCCGCCATGGTCAATTTCATCATAATTGATTAAAGAATGACCGAGTTCCGTCACAGGTTGCCATATTCCAGAACTACTTCCACAAGTTATTTAAGAATCCCATTTCCATACAACACATCCAATTTCATCATAATCGGATAAGAAATTATCGAGTTCCGTCCCTGGTGTCCAATTTCCACAGCTTCTTCCAAAAATCATTTAAGAATTCTATTTCCATATACCATATCCTATTTCATCATAATCGGTTGAGAAATTACCGAGTTCCGTCCCAGGTGGCCATATTCCAGAACTTCTTCCAAAAATTATTTAAAAATCCCATTTCCATCTACCATATCCAATTTCATCAAAATCGAAAAAATTACCGGACTTAATCCCATTCCCAGGTGTTCATATTCCAGAACTTCTTCCAAAAATCATTTAGAAAACCGATTTTCATACAACATCCCATCAGTACCGGTTAGGAAATGGTCGAGTTCCGTTCCAGGTCGCTATTTTTCAGAGATTTTCATTTCCATCCCATCCCCATCTTAATCGATTAATACATAGCCGAATTCAATAAAGTTTTATAAACCCGACACTTTATTTTTTTATTTACACATAATTTTGTTATAAAGTCAATTTTACAAATTACCATAAACTGGCATACGATAAATTGTCCTCACGATAAACCGATAAATGGTGGAAAAACTTGTAAAAGAAGAGATTCATTGATATAATAATTGATTTTATCATGAAATTATATTATGCACTTTTCTTCTATTATCACATTGCGATGTGTTATCAACATACTACAAATGTAGATATTTGTCAATGATTTTATATGAAGCTCCTTTCGCATTCACTTGTGAATGTTTCTTAAGGAACTATAAAAATATCTGCCAATATGATGACACATGTATCTGATCGTACAAGCATATTTGCTGCGAATATCGTAACGGTTTATTTTATATAAATGCAGTTCGAGTAAACGCCGCCCCGGTGGCAAAGTGGTCAGCATGCTTGCTCCAGCGACCGGAGGTCCCGGGTTCGATTCCCGGTGGTGACAAAAATTTCACGGCTGGTTTAGGATCAATGAATTAATCACTCATTATCCGAAATGATATTATGATTATGAAACCTCGTTTGAGGCGGCCAAATCCCTTGATGGGATATAGTGCCAGAGAGAGAGAGAGAGGTGGAAAAACTGTTCTACGTTTAAATGTTCACGTTAAATTGAAACACTATAATTGTTTACGATAAAGTGGTCACCCGGCGAGGATATTGTCCAGTGGGTAATATCCGGTGGGGAAGAGGGATAATGTTCTGTTACAAATTTAGCATTCCAGTAAACAAACTTACCGTATTAAAGTGGTGGCACTCACCGTTTCTTAATTCAACTATATTCTCACTCATATTTTATTAATAAACCCGTTTGATTTTTCAAATAAAAATACATTTTATATTTTATCATAATATTTAAAAACTAAAAACATTTATTGTTTTAACATTTTATTCGTTTACATAAAATAATTTTTATAAACATTTATATCCCCTTGACAAAGTCTCAAGTGCGAATCTCAACAAACTGAGACATTTTATTATACAGAGATATTTACATTATTGTGAATTTGTCAAGATGGCAGCACGAAACGTAATGTTCTAATTTAATATTTTAACTTAAACCTAACAATATTTAAATAATAGTAATAATAAAATATTTCCAAACTATTTTAAAGAACCAATTTCACAATACTATTGTGAGCCTTGTTTAACCCAAATGCTTTAGTCTCAAGACTATATTAAAATTTAAGCTAAATCGTGAACGAAATTCACAGCCTTACTTCAAAATAGATCGGTTGACTTTTTAACTAACGTTTAAATATTAATTAGAGGGGGCTACAAAAATGTTGGAATGTAATAAAAGAGTTCATTTGTTTGTATTTTCTGATTTATCCAGAATTGTGCGCGAGTACTGCAGAGTCCCGCACGTCGTAATTATGTTAATCACTCATAGATAGCTAAGTAGTTAAGTAAAATTATTAAAATCTGCACATAGATTCAGACATTCCGTTACTCATAAATAAGTAAACCTCCTTTTTGAGCATTATTAACATCTAAAATAAATTGTAGTTTAGTAAATTAAAAATAATTTTTTTTTAATTCAAACTCTTGACGAGTTACGTAATTGGCGCAGTTGGGAGCGGGTATTTTTTTAATATCAAAAATTTTCAATCGCAAAGTGGAGAAAGAATTAAAATAAACCAAATAATAAATAGTAACAGTATATAGGACACTGCCTTGTAAAATCGTGTTCCAATTTTTTTTTATCTATAAGACAAGAGTGAAGTTAGCTGTTTTAGTACAAGTTCGAAAAAAACTTGAAAAACAACACAGCTGGTGAAAAAGTAAAACTAAATTTAACTGTTTCAACTGTGTAGCTTAGTTGTCAACACAAAAAAGTAAACAAACAACGACAACTTTTCGAAAAAAGTTCGAAAGAAACGACCAAAGTGACACCTGTGCCAGAAAATCTAATTACGGAAATGAAATAGGATAAGAGAAAAAAATAGAACGCGTATGTCCTATATATAAGCTATTTAATATATGGTAAAACTAATATCGAAGGCAAATCGATAAAAAGTGGTCGCGCTTACTGACTTACTGGTAACAGTAACAGAGCCTCCTAATTATAAGTGCCGTAAAATTCCGCCATTTTTTTTCAAGAGCTTTCCATAGAGGGGAAGCTTTCTGTTTTTTTTTTCAAACCAATCAGTGTATTTTCATAATTTTTCAGAAGCTTTTTTGTATACATATAAAAACATAAATGTTCGTTTGAATTTTCAATTTGAATGGTTAGTTTTTATTTTTGTAGAAACATGAATTTGTTTATAAGCGTATGTAAAAAAAAATAAGAAATTAGTATAGAGTGTTCCATCAAAAATTTCAGCATTATTTTTCCAAAACAAACGTTCGTTAAAAAAATGTGCAATCGGGCAAAAATGATAAAAAATAGCACGATATTTTTTTATCATATTTTGCCATAAAACGCACTCATTTATCACAAAATAAACCAAGAATATTTTTGATTCTAAAGATGTCAAAATTTTTATACATTTTGTTTGTTTCAATTTTTTTGTGTTGTGATTTCGATAGAGAGTACGGAAACTGAGAGTGCTTCCCGTGTGGAACAATACATTATACGATATATGATTTCTAGCAGGGTTAAAAGAACTACTTGGTTCAATGATCAGGGCCGTGCAGCCTACAACTATTAACGAAGCATTTAGCCATATATAGCGTATTATAATAAAAATAAGCCATCATACCAACATACAATATTGTCAGCCAGACGAGTAGCACAACAATACGCGAATTTAAGTAAGGAAATTTCACCACCATTTCCATTAATTCATTTCAGCCAAGGCTACCGAAATCCCGAATATATAGCAACCCACAAAATTGTGTATCGTTTTTTCGTTCAGATCGAAATAAAACAATTTTAATATTTAGTTTGCATGTTTCGTTCACAGAAAAGAGTCCTCTAGTATAATGCTCAGTGGTAATACAAGAAAAATCGTGTTACAAATTTAATCAAAGTGTTCGCGTGAGCGTGACATGTTAGATTTTATTAAATTTAATTTTTGTGCAATATCACATTTAATAGTTAATTTAATTATTTGAATAGTGTATAGTTTTTCAATTAAATAAAAAAATTGTGTAATGCATGTGGTACGGTAAGTTAAAAAAAAATGCAAGTGTATTAAGAGTAAGAGGAGCCGAGCATGGTAAATCGCATGACATAAGCCGTGTATCGTTAACATCGTGGGAGTTTTTAGGAATCATCATCTCCTCTAATAACATGAGCTTTCGAATTATTTTATTTATCAGAAATATTAATATGTAAAAACGCTTTTGACATTTATTAAAAAAGTTGTGAAATGAAAATAAATGTTTTGAAACTAGAAAATCTTTTTATTATTAAAAAAACATCTTTTAAAATTATAAATAATTATTTCATATATGTACATACATATTTGAAAAATATATATGTTTTTTAAAGATTGATATAATGTTAGAGCAAGATAGGTATATAAGATCGAGCTATTCTCCGTGGTCCTCACCAATTTGGATAGTTTCAAAAAAAAGCAGACGCCAGTGGTAAAACTAAACGGAGACTCGTAGTTGACTATATATAGGAAGCTGAATGAGCGAACTATAGACGATAGATATCCTCTCTCTACCTAACATTACTGAGACACTGGGTAAACTTAATAAATGTATGTATTTTACCACACTAGATTTAGCCTGAGGATCAAATCGAAGTAAGGAAAGAGGATATTCCAAAAATCGCTTCAAGGGAAAATATGCCTATGTTATATGGATGAAATTATAGAGTTCTCCACATCACCATAGGAACATATTGAGAGCCTTGAAAAAGTATTCCAAAAATTGAAGGTGTAAGCCTGAATCCAGATAACATAAAGGTCATAAAAAAGGATTTCTGACACCCAAAACGGAGAAACAAATTAAATCCTTTTTAGGTTACTTGGGCTACAACCGCAAATTTATTAAAAATTTCGCGAACTTAACAAAAAAAATGACCGAATGTTTACGGAAAGGTAAAAGGATTATTCTGAATACCGAATACGTTGAGTGCTTCGAAAAATGCAAAGATATATTATGCAACAACCCGATATTACAATATCCAGATTTTTTTCAACCATTCATACTCACGGCAGACGCAAGCAATGTAACACTCGGAGCTGTTTTATCACAAGGATATGTTATGCATCACGAACTCTAACAAAGACAGAACAGAACTATAGCACAATAGAAAAAGAACTATTGGCAATGACCTGCCTCTTCTCGCTTAAAGAACTGTAATTAAATATACATGTGAACATAGTGGCAATGCACTATGGGTAATAATAAATGTCAGATCATTAATGTACGTAAACTAGAGAACATGTTTTTTATTTGTCCTCATCACATGGTGTCAGAAGTGGGATCAACACGCATCAATCTTCCCTAAAAATTACAATAAATAACAAAAAAAAATTCTTAAGGTAATCTAAAATAAAGGTGTGAGAACAAAATTCAGACCTCGATGATAAATAAACTAATCAATAAATTAAAATTATAAATCGTGTTAAAAAAAAAAAAAATCATCCCTGACTCAAAACTGTATATAATAACAAAGGAAGGACTAAAGTCGCCAAAGCCATTAATTATCTACATTAACATAGGAAATGAATGGAAAATTTTGTTGAAACACTTCAATTACTACTCAATAGCATCAGGATGATTATGAAACCTCATTTGAGGCGGTAAAATCCCTTGATGGGATATAATGCCAGAGAGAGAGAGAGAGAGCATCAGGATTAGATAAGAAAGGGGAAAAGATTAAAGTTGCGACGAAGTGAACACATTAAACATCGAAGATGGCGATGCAATTGACAAGGTAACAAAAAAGTTCATACGAAAGGTTCTTACTCATCAATTTAAAACAAGAAACAGGTGAAAGAATCGATGAATTTTTAACGAGGTGCAAAATTCAATTAAATAAATGTAATTTGGAAAAATAACGCCTTGTGATATACCCAAAGATAAAATAATAATGGATATAACGAAAAACGACCTGCGCCAGAGATTGTTGTCGGACGACAAGCTAACTCTCAACGAGGTCATCAATAAATGTAAAACAAACGAAATAACGCTACAACTGATATAATCGTTGAAAAACGAAGCAATATATGTAGTTAAAAATAGCAAATATAGTGTAAAAAAAATTCAAAACATTTGGCATGGCCCTAAAATTTGTCCAGCTTTTGAAAAAGTGTGCGGGTTGTGCAAGAAAAAGGGGCTTGTAGAAGTAAAAATAGATTAAGTCGAAATAAAAAAAAAATGATGATCACCCAAAAGGAAAAAAATAAGTTGTCTGATTTCAGTCTTATGGTGTATTCGAAGACCTAACTATAAATAAAATGAAGATTAAGGGTAAAATAGATACGAGAGATATGTGCAATGTTCTAAATAAGGCACTAATAGACGAACTCGGGTTATGAATAGTCACGTCCAACACCAGAAATCTCGAAGCATTTGGAGGAATTCCGATTAAAGTTATAGTAGTTACTAGGTAGTTAGTTACTAAGATTAGAACTTTGAACATAGAACGTCCAGTCCTAACTCTCCTATGATAAAACGGTCTAGCGGAACAAGCCGTTCAAACGGTGAAATTGCTGCTTAAAAAATGTGCAAAAAACAAATTGAATCTGAGAAACACGCGAAAATCAGGAGAATCATGGAGAATTTGGAATTCATTTTAGAAAGGAACTCGGAAGAATTATATCTAAGTTTATGTATCCTATATCGAATAATTGTAACAATGCTCACTACCGTTACTCCATTTCGTAACTGTACACAAGCGTTATTAAAACATTTTCCGGTAACATCGAAATTTTACAACCATACAACGATATGTTACAATGTCTTAATGATACGCACAATCAAAATAAGAGATGCAACATAGGAACATATTTAGCATATCATTTCAAATAAAAATAAAACAGGAAAACAATGCAGAGTTTGTGGAGCTACAGTAACTCAACAACCCAAAAGATCCAGCAGCCGTCAAAAATCAGATATTTTTGACACCTCTTACGGGGAGAAGTTGCGTACTACAGAGTCCGCGACGTCGTAATTAAATTAATCACTCATCCATAATTAAGTAGTTAAGTAAAATAGCATAAGATAAATGAAACAAACAATAAAACCTGCACATAGATGAATTACACTCTGTTACTCATACATACGTAAACATTACATGTAAGAATCAGAATTATTGTGAGCGTTAAACTTATTGACACTTAAAATAAATTGTATTTTAGTAAATTAAAAATAAAAATTATATTTTTTTTAATTCAAACTCTTGACGAGTTACGTAATGCGCGCTACACCGCGTAGTAATTAATATTCTACACGTGTAGACAATGTATGTATAAAATTAAAAAAAAATACGCCAACACTGTAGAGAATTTAAACAATGTCAACAATTATATTTTTTGTTAGCAATCATCAAAATTCGATAATTTTTCAAGGATTTACCCAGACACTAGGTAGTGGGATATTTGCTTAAGGTATTAGAAATAGTTTAAAGTTACATGTAAAATTGAGATACAGTTAACTAATTAAATTGTTCAAAAATGCTTAAATCTGCGGTAGACCTCAATCAAAGCAGACTTTTTACAAAAGCAGAATTATCGTATAAGGTTCTACAGTAACAGTTGTTGATTAGAACCACAAAGCAATACGACAAAGATAATTGGACAAAGATAATTCTTTTTTCAAAAATATATTATTGTTAATTCCTTTTCCGCCTAAATGACGTACTCAGGAAGACATTTATACAAATAAAATAAAAATCCAACAGGATACCCAAAACAAGAGTTAAACCTATTATTGAACGGATTTTTTTTTATTTAATTCCAAACCACAGACGAGTATTGCAAAAGTAAAAACTACTATATCATCATCTGAGACAACCCAGCAAATATTTTCACAAAAATAAAAATAATAATAAATAATTATTATTATTAATTACGCCTGAATGGCATACAAAACAAAAATAAATATTAACGAGGCAAATTGATATAATTTGCCTTCTATTTGACAATAGTTTTACGGTGATATAAACAGAGGGAACAACACAAAGGGAAAAAAGAACAAATCTATTTATTCTCTCTTCGACTCCGGCGTCGATTTGGATTAAGTTATCAAAGGATCACAATCGTGAGCTTATCTAAAAATTAACCTAGCAATTAGTAAATATATGTAAGTATGAAATGGGGGCTTAGGTGTCAAAAAATAATTTTCCACTTTTTGCCGATTCGGATAGAGTATGAGACGCTCTTTCATCTGATGAAAACCAGAAAGTCATAATTTACGATTACATTAGCGTGATAACGAAAAAGACGACCGGCACGATACCACTTAACTCCCTTGACGTCCTAGACAGCAGGGGGCAGATTCCCACAAAATGAAAATTTTTCATGACATTTGCTTATTGGTGCAAATTGAAGCCACTGAAAATGTACAATTCGGATAAACCGGTTTATTAAATCATATATAATTAATTTAAATTTAAATTAATTTAATGAAAATACTTCTGATTTAGATAACGAGAGCATATTGTTATCTGAAATAGAAGATAATTTACCATTAGGTAGATTCAAAACAAATAAAAATTTAGTGCTTAACGATCAAAATGCAAATATCGACAGTATATATCGATATATCAAAAGATTCCGATCATGAAAATAAGTTAGTAACAATTTTTTTTTAGTATTTAATCTTTGCAATCTTTTCTGGGGTCGAGGACGTACGGCTACATGTCCGATTTTCGAAGAATCAATCTGTACTAGGAACCAATTTGCAGCAGTTTATGTACAGGTACATCAAAAATGAATGTGAACAATTTCTATTTCGAATAACTCAGAGTCCCGTTATTTTAGAGAAAAATAGAATGTATGAGAGAAACAAGCAATAAAACAATGGAATATTCGAAATGCAATTTTATTTTAAATGTCAATTTGCATCATGGTATGGTGTAGAAACAAAAGAACAGCAGCTCATCGTTTTACGTTTTTTAGAAAAAAACTATGTTTTTCAGTAATACCAACTAATCAAAAAATAAAATTCCAAGAGAAAACTTTTGCATTTCTTTAACAAAATAACGTATTAATTATTCATCCTAATTTATGGACCACCCTGTGATTATTTCTTGTGGTGCTACTTAAAGTCACAATTGATTGATAAAGCGAGAGATCAAGAACATTCCTCTTGCAATGGTCAAGCCGGTGTCTGACTGTTTATAAAAAAAAAGAAGGTTTACATATAAAATAAAATTACATTAAAACCTATAACTGTATTTTTATTATTTCAAATCAAAATAGTTCATTTTCGTTTTTGATGTACCTGTAATATTAATTTAATTCTTAAAATTAAGATTTCAGTCATGTTCTAAGAACAACTAAAACGTACTCTAAAATTTCCAATCACAATTATTTATTTTTGGTCATAATTCGATTTAATGTTGTAGGTAGAAATCGTTCTTCATAAATTATCGTGCGTTCTTAATTCTTCCTTTCTTCCATAAATTCAATTTTTTAGGTTCTTTCTATTTTTATATTGCCCAGTACGCAATTTTCCCACTGTGTGGAAAATATTGATTTAATTCCATACTAAATTCTGTACTACAAAATATCAAAGACACAAAAATATTGATTTTGGACAAAAAAAAATCTATCTCTTTCATTCGCGAACTTTTAATTTTTTTTTTGTTAGTTTTGTTTATTGTTGTCTCTTCAGTTTAATATAGCACTTGAAAGGATAACACGTATTGTACATCCTTGTATTTTCCGCGATTTTTATTTTTTATTATGTTAACTTGTGTTTTTTGTGTATTTAAATTAGTTAATAATCTTTGTATTATGTAATTGTATTACGTGTTTGTGACCAATAAATTTTGATTTTATAAAATGGTAATAAAATAATTTTAAAATGTCGTCATCATAAATAAATGAGACGATGGAAATTTCCGATCAATCTTATCGTTTTTTATTTTTCATGGTTGTGCGTATTGGGATGTAAAATTAGATGTCGCTTAGGGATGAATATGGATGGGGTTTATAAAATTAAATAAATATTAAGTGTATTTCTATCCCAATAGAAAATTAATATTTATTTTATAACAAATGCAAAATTTTGTTTTATTACGAATAAAAATTGTGGAAAAACGCAAATATCCGACGAAATTCGATCTAACTTCCCATTTGTCGTTTCTCTTTTTAGTCGGGATTCACACCTACACTGGAATTATTCAGACACTTTTCATTTGCGAGTGGTACGGATTTCTGAGTCCTTTATATGGTTATTTCCATCAAAAGGGTGGGTTTTGCACTCGAATTTAAACAGAATTACGTCGGTATTGCATATTGTGGGTGATTACTGAATTACGATATTGATGTGAGTGAAAGGAACTGTACAATTTCTAAAATAGGACGAGTTGTGTTAGGTGAGTAAATGCTCTCAGTATTACTTTCATTCATTTCCTTTCCCATAGTGGCCTATATAACCTATTTATGAGATTTTGAATAACTTAAATTTATAACGAGAAATCGTATTTTTGGAAGTAAACAGCATTGTAACCTAATCCAATTTATTCAAGTCATTACAAAAGGCGTTTATTGCAAAAGTAAAAATATCTTCATCTGAGACACCTGGGGCTCTATTCTTGAACTATTTTCGTAATCGTAATGGAGAAATTATAAATTGGTATTCTTGAAACCATTACGAAAATATGAAAGAGGGGAATAAAAAATAATGACTAATTGAAAACTTTATAAGCGAAACAGACGTTTTTTTAAATTATTGTGGTTATCGTGCCTTGTTTAAGTCAGGACAGTATTAGTTTTTAATAGTTACAATGAAATGCCAAAATGTTCAAATTTTTGTAGTTAAAGCAGCTGTGCTTAAATAAAAATTATGGATTTCCCAAATATAAACTAGTAGTAGTAAACAGAAGATAAAAGTGGACCTCGGAAGATAAAAGTGGGACAAACTCATCTCAAATTACCGATTTATTTAAGAATATTACGATTTAACTACGTAAATATTCTTAACAACTAATTTTATTACGAAAATGAAATAATGAACGAAAAAACCATTACGAAAATTTTAGTAACGTTCCGTTGCGAAAATTTTCGGAATCCAATTTCAAGAATACCATTTTAAGATTTTCGTTGTGGTTTGACACTAACTCGGTACTAAAATTTCTCGTAATAGTTCACGAATAGAGCCCCTGACAAACAATGATTACATTATTTTACGCCTGAATGACGTGACCAATAAATTTTTCTGCCATGAACAATAACGGTACGAATACTTCATTTTCACTTTTAACGACTGTTCTTTGTGTACCACAACATAGTGTTCGAGTGACTAGAATAGGTGCTAAATCAGTTTTTTCGATATATTAGCGGCCACCCGACGAGTTTGTACACAATTGATTGAACCACACAAAAGGTTTTATCAGATTGAATTTATCTGATAGCTGTGTGATTCATTTTTTCATGTCACGTAAAATTTACATTTGATCCGAGATTCATACATTTATTATCAACAAATGCTTATTTTTCCTAGACCTTTTTAACTGCAGGCATGTTGGTTGAAATATCCTAGCTGAAAAAACAACAAAAAAAACAATAATCTATGTCGACGAATTTTTTACATACTCTACCAATTCTCGACATTGTCTACCCAAATAACAATTGTCTACGCTATGGCCGACACCAACATGTAGATAATTCAGAAATACGCGTAGACGCACAACACTGATATCATCATCTGAGACATCCGAGTGCGATAGATTTAAAAGTAACAAAAACTTATTACATTACTTTACGCCTGAATGACGTACAAAAAATAAATAATAAAAGGCAAACTGATACAATTTGCCTTCTATTTGACAATAGTTTTACGGTGATATAAACAGAGGAAACAAGGAAAAAAGAAGAAGAAGAAGCAAAATATATATCTTTTATCATCTACATGTTCTGGTGGCACATAAATTTTAATAGCTAATCAAAGTATTACAACGCAGATTGATTAAGTCAATGCGGCGTTGAACTCAGTTCCCAATATACTTCAATACAATATATTTGTAAAAAAGTTTAATTTATTTAAGAATTAATCAATCTGTGATCTAAATTATATCCCAAGAAAATTATATATTGACATAGTATTAGAAAATAATAATAAATTTGTCCAACGGCATTATTGACAAGTAATTTAAGTATTCAAAGGATTTCAATCGAGAGTTTACCTAAACGTGTACGGATATATGTAAAAGTATTGAATAATGCGTAAAAATTTAACTATCGTGTAAAGATGATATGTTATTTTTCTGAAAACCAGAATAAAATAATACTTAAAAGCTATAAAAACGATTACAAGAGTATTCTTAATTTGTATTTACTATCCAAAGAAAGATAATGCGAACGGTCTGCACAAAAATCACGCATACCAGAGCGTTAGCGGAGTAAAAAATTATTACCTTCATAAAAAGCTCTAAAGAAATCATTTAAAAGTAAAGGCTCTATTTATTTAGAGGGTTCTGATCAAAATCTATTTCTTTAACACGACGCAACGATTGTCGTGTCTATAAAACTTTATTCGTCTATAAAACTTTATTCTCTTAGTCGACTCAGGTGACGTCGACGAAAAATAAATCAAATCGTATCACTACTAGTGTCACCTCAGGTGACATGAAACGTTTTAAACTACTAACGGAATACCATTCAGTCAATGATTGTCGCTTCAATCGGCTAAGAGAATATGAAAAGATGATTGTCGTAAGAAAAGACAAGTAACACGACTAAGAGAATTAAGGTGTAAATCTAACAGGATAAAATTCCATTCTCCCAGCAAACAGAATGATTTACATTAAAAGACATGTGAGTAAAATAAGAAAATATTTAAATGCATTGAAATAAGGTGAGAGCGTGTTATAGATCTAGTTTTCCGGTTCAAACCGAGCGCACCCAAAACTCGGTATATTTTTTACTCTAGTTTATGTTGGTGTTTATTCGGAGTTTTTTTGGCGACCAAACTTTATTTTGTGCTAATGTATATAGTGATGAACTGTTACATCATCTAAAGTTGGTTCTGAAATAGCGGCTAATGAATCGCCGATGAGGAAATGCGCTGATGTTAATTTTTCCAAATCTGTTGGATCATCGTGTATTTTACATATCGGTCTCGAATTTAGCAGGCCCTCAATTTGAGAGATTAGAGTGGTCATTTCTTCAAATGTGACGTTGATGTTCGTCACTCGGTTTAGATGAAACTTGAACGACTTAACTGTTGCTTCCCATAAACCGCCAAAGTGAGGAGCATGTGGAGGATTAAAATGGAAAATTATATTTTTCTGCAAAAGAAAATCAGAAACTAAACGATTGCTAATTTGGTTTATAGTAAGTGTGATTTCAGATGCTTTAGTTCACTGTTGGCACCAATAAAATTTGACCCATTGTCACACCAAATTTCTTCGGGAGTTCCATCGTCTTGACACGAAACGTTTGAGAGCAGCCAAAAATGATTCTGTGTCGAGTCCACTCACACTGCTACGTATACTTTTTCTACTGGACAGTTTCTACGTTTGCTACTTTTAATGTAAAGTGGGCCGGCGTAGTCTAGGCCTGCAAGCAAATCAGCCATTTTTTGTTGTATTTTGATAAAACGGAATGCAGTGCATGATCCAAATTATTATTTTAATTACTCTCCTTGCGCCGATCATCCAATATTTTGTCCGTAATATACTCAATGTTAAAGAGTTACCTGCATGCATGTTGTTTGTATGGATGTCACGAATTATCAGTTCACAAATTGTATGGCTTTTAGGCAATATGACCGGGTGTCTGACTGCATCTATGAAAGGATCTAAATACTGTTTTCTGGATGTTGCGAATAGTTACAGTTTCAGCAGCATTCAGCTCGGTTGGTGTAATTGGGCAAGCCATCTCGTTGTTAGGTACTGTGGTTGATTTTGGTTTTGGCCAGCTATCTTCGGGTTTACACAGCTAACTTGGTCCATTCCACCATAAATGCGAATTTGGTAAATCTTGTGGTTTTGCTCCTCTCGAAATGATATCAGCGGCGTTTTGTTTGGATGCTACATGTCACCATCTGCTTCGTAGCATAAATTGCAAGATGAATGAAGTTCGATTCCCAATAAAGCCATTCCTTCTTCTAGGGACATTGGACAGACAATGAGGGACGATCATTGAGTCTGTCCAAGCATATACGTTGACGTCTTCATAAGCTAAAGATTGAATACAGAAATTAACGGATTAACAAAGAAATACAGCCCCGCAAATCTAAAATCTGGGAAGTGAACTTGTTTTATAGGGAAGACTTTACTTTTTTCATACACAATGTTGACAGTAATTTAGACAGTAACTCAGACGCGTCACAAAATGCTTGTATATCGTTTAGTTTTCTCCGTATTGTCAAACATCTGGGAATTTGAATTTTTTCAAGAGCCGGTAGTGATTGATATATACATTGCCAGGAATTTATAATGTGATTAGGCAAATTTTTTGCAGCAATGTTTTGAATAAGATTATTGTTGGTGATAGATAACCCAAGGGATCGTATACTTTAGATGCCGTAGAAAGAATTGCGCGCTGGAACCAGATAGTTTTATTTACGTTTTGCACTCTAAATGATAAGGTATCTAAATTCGAGTTCCACATGATTCCCAACGTTTTTATAAATGGGTCATCTTCAATTAGCTTCGGTATAGTTTCGATTTGCTCTCTAGAAAATTTGCTTAGAAATTCAGGTGAGTTCGAGATTAAATCCGGTTTTGCTTAAAATCTCGGTGCATCCAGTGAGCAATGTCATCAATATAAAAATTGTGTTTTATTGTGTGTGATAAAATCGTGATATTTATCTGCCGCTGTGTGAAGAGTTTTGACTGCCGGCATCTTAAAAAATTTTCTCTTCATTGCGAGGAGCCTTTGACGTGCTGCATCATATGAACTTTCTAATGCTGGATGTAATTCCTTAAAGGGTAATCTAACGACAAAACGCCCATCTGCATTCCTTGTGTTCGTCTGATCATAATATACTTCACAAGGGTTATCAGACCGATACTGGTTCATTGGCTCTGCTATTTCTTCAACCTCCCAAAATTTATGGACCATCTTAATGAATATCACTGTCATCATTTTGGATATCTGGTCCGTTTACCGAATGAAAATTTGATTCGCCCATTGACTGTGTCGTCCATGTACCTGCAATTAACCAGCCTAACTTTGATGCTTGAAGTGTCGGCAACCCGCAATTAATCAAACGATTTTCTGGAGAGAGAATTTGAAAGAAAACATCTGCTCCTTAAAGTATATCAATTTTATTAAAGCCTGCCAGCAGATGTTTAGTATAACTGATGTGAGTTGTTGGTAATGAATTAGTTATATTGCTGATAATATGAGCTGTAATGTGTATCGTATATTGCTTGTTGATACGTGAATGGATCGTCATATTGATCTTCTCTGTAAATTTTCCAACTGTACTTGATTCTAATCCGTAAATAATTGTGGAAGCTTGACTTCGTTAAAGTTTAGGCATCTAGCGCAGGATTCGTCACGAAAGAGGATTGTAAGCTGGAATCTAATAACGTTCGGAACGGCTGTAGAGCGATGAAAGGTATGAATGAAGTACGCTCGTATTAGCAGTCGTCTAAATAGGTGGTGATGCGCTATTTGGCTTGATAGTGTCTTCGGCTGAGGTATCCTTAAATGTAGTAGACGTTTGACTTGATCTTGGTTGTGCTTCTAAGAGGCCCGTATAAAGTATGATGTCGGGTGCTGCAAATGAGACATGATGATTTTGAGACACAGTTACATGACCTCGTTTTAAACAATTCCGGCATAAATTCATCTCCGTTACTAGTTTTGTCCTAGCTGCCACCGTTTTATTTTTAAACACCGGACATCTCAATAGTGGGCGTTGTTGTTTACAGGCGTGGCACTCAACATTGGTGCTGGTGTTGGTGGATATAAACATTTTGAGAGATGGTTTGGCTGGAATTCTTTTATTAGCAGCTTCACATATTTTCAACGCATCACATCTTTTTCAGTCATGGGTCTCGTGTCTCTGCATTAGGTCCTAAGGCACATCATCGGCTGTTTCGGTAATACGACGCAATTCTCTGCCGTTTGGATGTGTGCATGACTGTTGATCAAAAAAACCTTGAACCAGTGATGTTATTATTGGAGTCAGCTTGTTGTACCGGTTGCACAGCTTCCTCCATGCTTCTACGTAATTAGATTCGGTAGTAGGAATGTGTCTTATAAGATCTGCAGCTTCGCTCGTAAGTAGCCTTTTTAGCATTTGAAGTTTATGCACATCACTAGACCTGTGACTAATATGCACTGTGGTAACAAAAAAAATCGTGGAAAGACGCCCAATATTTATAATCTCCAGAAAATTTTTCAATGTCTATCTTTGACAGACACACGTGTTGCGACAAATTGACTCCTTCGTAAAAAGTTTTCTATTTTGTCAATAAACTGCTCCAATGTAGTATTGAGATCTTGGGTGCCATTGGTTTGACCATGATTGTGACCGCATGCCTTACGAAGTATTGCGCGTGCCTTGTAATAAATTTCATCAACCGCGTTCGTAATTGATTCATACGCTTGGTCTTCGAATCATTAAAAAACTGCACCTACGACTTAAACTTTCTATATTTTTATATGGTGGGACGAGCCAGGAGTATAATGTTGGATACGCCAAATCACCTAGTAGAAATGCTCAAATAAAAGTTACCGATCTTCTTAAAACCCTGGCATCAACAATTTTTTGTTTTGGTCAATAATAGCTTGCATTTGCAGACTATGGTATTTCTTCCTGTTATAAAATAGCAATCTATCGTTCCTAAATATTTGTTTATTGGCCAAACACCAAACAAAGCGTAAACATTGATTTTAGGAGTTATGAACACAAATTATTTCTCATTGTTCACACAATATGCTGTGTAGAGTTATCGCGAAATTGTTACAAAATATTTCAAGCATTTTATTACATAAAAAATAAAAATGTTTTTCTTACCAACAATTATTTGAAGCGCTTTTCTCGATTCTAACATTTTTTCATAAATATTTAATTTAATTTTAATTATCGAAAATCTATCACGTATGCTGGCTTTTGTTTTAACGTATAATACACCGACCTGTCAAATATTAAATGCCAAGTAAAAAAATAGCGTTCACTAGTGCACAAAAAAACCCAGGTTAAAAACCACTAGTGAACATGCTCAGAGACTCTACATAACATATATTTATGTATAAACTTCTTCTCATATTTTGAATCGGTAATATTGAACTGATAAATGTATTAAGTGTCTTAATTTCATAGAAATGCTTAAATCTGCAGGGGATCCCAATGAAGCAAGGTGAAAATAAATAATAATAAAATATCAGGTATTTGTGAACAACAGCCAAATGATTGTCTAAGTGTCCAAAAATGCATCAAAACCAAGGGCTCCACCTTTCTAGCACCTCATCTAAAGGTTTTGACAAAAGTGATGATTGAATTCGTTTTGTCATCGTTTGGTCAGGATTGGTCACTAGTTTTTATCGTTTGGTCACTTACAATTAAACGGTAAATAAATAATGAAAAATTCAATAAAAATTTCCCGGGTAGCACCTCATTGTAAGAAAATCATACCGTTTTTATCAAATTTCGTTAGGTAATCGTTAGGTCAGGATTGGTCACCACATTTTGGCGTTTGGTCATCAATGGGTCCGTTTTTATTGCAAAAAAAAACAAAATCAAAATTGTAGTAATTCAATAAAATCAGGTTCGTCGCTTACTTGGGAATTTCATTTTACAAAATTAATAAAAAATCCAATAGGAATATACCATTTAGGAAAAAATATTTCTTTTTTCGAAGAAAAGTGGGAGACATAAGATATAATCAATTCAATTTTATGGTTCTTCATAATTGGTTGAGGATTGGTCACTACTTTTTTTCGTTTGGTCATCCCTACATAATGATTTATTGAGAAAATTCTTTGGATTTTTTATGAATTTTGTAAAATGAAATTCCCATGTAAGCGACGAACCTGATTTTTGTCGCGTTTTTTCTTCGGACAACTGTCCAGGACAGCGATTTTTTGATTTATATTTTTTCGTTCAAATTAAAATTATTTCAATTTTGATTGCTTACACGTGAAGTATTTATCGTTTACTCACACATTTTAATTAATCTCTTTAAAATAAATTGTCAAATTAAATTTATTTTTACCAGTTCGCAACAAATCTATGGTTTTATCGAGAGCAGTTCAGAATTGTAGCGAGTATGTGAGGGAAATAAACAATGGGACATTTTTAGTACTATTTTTAGAATTAACACTATCTTCATGTATGTTTATTTTTAGATGTCACATGTATAGGAAACAAAAAATTTAAATTAATTCGTTTTTCATATTTTAAAATAAATAAAAATATCTATCGAAATGGAGAAAGAGGCCGACTTGGGGTAAAATCCTGATGCAAATAAACATCAACCGGTTGAACAATATTTAAGATATTTATTTTTTACAGATCACGACGGTCTTGGTTTGATGAAGAAACCCGGGCTTTCTTGCATTGTTACAATGCAAGAAAAGCCGAAGTTGAAAACCATCGCAAAAAAAATATGCGTTTTCAAATACTCTGGAGGATTTACTCTCCATGAACGTAATTGTAAGTAGTTCCAAAATTAAGAATTGGAATTAATGTATTTTAATTATAATTTATTTTTATTTTTCGAAATCACCAGTTCATTTTTGTTGTCGAATTTCGTCGTATAAATATAAAATGTATTACTCTTCATGAAATAAATAAATATGACACAAGCGTAAACAAACAATACTGGCGATGTCAAAATATTGACTTGAAGTTAGCTACAAGTTATGTTCTAAAAAATTTCCCAGTATTTTACCAATTGTTTTTCTTTGTTCTGGACAGCTAGTTCGAAGAAAAAACGCGACATTTATTGAATTACTACAATTTTGATTTTGTTTTTTGCAATAAAAACTGACAAATTGATGACCAAATGCCAAAATGTAGTGATCAATCCTGACCTAATCATCATCAGGTAATAATATTTTATAAGTAAAAATAACATAATTTTATAAATAAAATAAAATTTGTGAAAAAAGAAACCACGCGGTTTAAAAAGTAAAAGTGAGGTTAGTTTTTTTTTTATTGTGCGGATGTGACGCGCGATGTAAAAGCCTTTGTACATTAAATATAAAAAACGAAAAAGTTTTGAATCGATTGTTGTTCCGAAAAACATTGATGCTGTGCATGAACTGGTTATATAAAGTCGGGTTTTGGCCACGACTTATCTATCCCTTCATTTTTCCTATTTTTGCAATGATGCTGAAAAGATAAGAAAGAGATTTACGAAAAAACGATAAACAATTGAAAGATTTAAATACATATTTAAATCTTTATCCCTTAATCAAGATTTAAAATTAGATTCTTGCAAATCAAAAAACAAATTGTGAAGTCAACGTTTCTCGACACCTGAAGAAGTGGTTGATGCGTTCAAAGTGCGTATTTTGAAGATACTTAACCACGACACTTCCCATTTTTAGAAAGAAGAAAAGCATATATCGAATTGAAGAAAATGAGGACAAGTGTTACACAGATAATGTATTAAGTGACCTAATTTCGTAGAAATGCTTAAATCTGCAGGGGGCCCCAATGAAACAAAGGGATTTTGTTTAAAATAATAAAAGTGGTTCACCATAATTGAATTAATATTAAAATGTCAAGTATTTGGGTACAAAGTATCCAAAAATTAAAATTTTAATTCGAGTTTCTGTATAAGATCGGTGGATCAGTGGACCCTTCAAAAATGGAAAGCAAAATTTTAATGTGTACTGTGTACACCCTTTGCTTACTTTATATAATGTTGTACATCCCTGTTTTTATTAATAATTATGTACATTATATATTATATGTATACTATAAGCCAGATTTTGCTATGTAGTAAAATCATATTGTACCAAAATTGTATTTAGAATAAAAGAAAAAGATTGATTACTGTTGTGACCATGAAACTATAAACAGTAATAAATAAGATTGTTATAAAAATATAATAAATTATAATAAAATTTAAATAAAAATACTTAAAACTATATCCAAATTTATTAAATCCTAAAAAACTAACCGCTCGGTTCACAACAAATGTTTACCAGCTGTAAAAGAAATGTGGATATCCGGAGCTCCGATAGAAAAATATTTGGAAAATTATTGATTCGTTCAACAGACGTATGTGAAGTTATCCCCGGATTCTATCCCCGAAATTTAAAAAAAATAATCAGGCAACACTAACATAATTATATCCCTCTAACTCTTGTGTGAAGTTATCCCCGCCCCGTTTTATATTATATTTTAATCCAAATACACTTTATATGTGAAGTTATCCCCGAATTTTATTATATGAAAAATAAAAATGTTTATTAAAATTATTTTAATTCGGAAAACGCACAAAATAAATGAAATAATTTAATAAAATGAAGTAAAATAATTTTTAAACTGGCTAATACATTTGTCAGATTATAACAATAAGACGGAACATACATAGGAAAACACAAAAAATCGTACCGTTGCAACCTAGCGAAATTAGGCTCCGAGCAAAATATTTTCATATAATTTATTTTGGACCAAAAGTAATATTTTAATTTGACATGTAAAAAGTATTAATTTGTCGGATCAGAGCTATATGGTTTTGAGATAGTCAGACCCTTACGTCACTTTTCGCAAAATATGAACAAAATCGTACCGATGCAACCTAGCGAAATTAGGCTCCGAGCAAAATATTTCCATATAATTTATTTTGGACCAAAAGTAATATTTTAATTTGACATGTAAAAAGTATTAATTTGTCGGATCAGAGCTATATGGTTTTGAAATGGTCAGACCCTTATGTCACTTTTCGCAAAATATGAACAAAATCGTACCGTTGCAACCTAGCGAAATTAGGCTCCGAGCAAAATATTTTCAAATAATTTATTTTGGACCAAAAGTAATATTTTAATTTGACATGTAAAAAGTATTAATTTGTCGGATTAGAGCTATATGGTTTTGAGATGGTCAGACCCTTACGTCACTTTTCGTCAAATATGAACAAAATCGTACCGTTGCAACCTAGCGAAATTAGGCTCCGAGCAAAATATTTACATATAATTTATTTTGGACCAAAAGTAATATTTTAATTTGACATGTAAAAAGTATTAATTTGTCGGATCAGAGCTATATGGTTTTAAGATGGTCAGACCCTTACGTCACTTTTAATGTAAAATATGAACAAAATCGTATTTCAACACAACGTATTTCAATTTCGCTAGGTTGCAACAGTACGATTTTGGTCATATTTTGTGAAAAGTGACATAAGGGTCTGACCATCTCAAAACCATATAGCTCTGATCCGACAAATTAATACTTTTTACATGTCAAATTAAAATATTACTTTTGGTCCAAAATAAATTATATGTAAACATTTTGCTCGGAGCCTAATTTCGCTAGGTTGCAACGGTACGATTTTGTTCATATTTTGCGAAAAGTGACATAAGGGTCTGACCATTTCAAAACCATATAGTTCTGATCCGACAAATTAATACTTTTTACATGTCAAATTAAAATATTACTTTTGGTCCAAAATAAATTATATGTAAATATTTTGCTCGGAGCCTAATTTCGCTAGGTTGCAACGGTACGATTTTGTTCATATTTGACGAAAAGTGACGTAAGGGTCTGACCATCTTAAAACCATATAGCTCTGATCCGACAAATTAATACTTTTTACATGTCAAATTAAAATATTACTTTTGGTCCAAAATAAATTATATGTAAATATTTTGCTCGGAGCCTAATTTCGCTAGGTTGCAACGGTACGATTTTGTTCATATTTTGCGAAAAGTGACGTAAGGGTCTGACTATCTCAAAACCATATAGCTCTGATCCGACAAATTAATACTTTTTACATGTCAAATTAAAATATTACTTTTGGTCCAAAATAAATTATTTGAAAATATTTTGCTCGGAGCCTAATTTCGCTAGGTTGCAACGGTACGATTTTGTTCATATTTTGCGAAAAGTGACATAAGGGTCTGACCATTTCAAAACCATATAGCTCTGATCCGACAAATTAATACTTTTTACATGTCAAATTAAAATATTACTTTTGGTCCAAAATAAATTATATGTAAATATTTTGCTCGGAGCCTAATTTCGCTAGGTTGCAACGGTACGATTTTTTGTGTTTTCCTATGTATGTTCCGTCTTATTGTTATAATCTGACAAATGTATTAGCCAGTTTAAAAATTATTTTACTTCATTTTATTAAATTATTTCATTTATTTTGTGCGTTTTCCGAATTAAAATAATTTTAATAAACATTTTTATTTTTCATATAATAAAATTCGGGGATAACTTCACATATAAAGTGTATTTGGATTAAAATATAATATAAAACGGGGCGGGGATAACTTCACACAAGAGTTAGAGGGATATAATTATGTTAGTGTTGCCTGATTATTTTTTTTAAATTTCGGGGATAGAATCCGGGGATAACTTCACATACGTGTTCAACAGCATTATTGATATATCAGTGAATGGTGTCAATTCCATCTAACTATATTCAGCGGCAGGAAGAAACTAAAAAGGGGCGGTTTCATAACAGAAGAGTTTATTCGTGGTTTTTCTATAAATCAATAGTGTTTGCGAACGATAGAAAACTGGTTGAACAAAAATAAATTTTATATTATTTAGCGAGATACTAATTCATCAATAAGCTTTTGTTGTGAATTCAACAATAGATGGCGTTACGATATTGTATATTGTAAGTATGGTAACACTAATAACATTGTATCAGGTAGTAGAAGTAGTAGTGATAAGAGAGACGCACACAAAACTCACAAGACACATAAATGCCTTATAGGCTAAATAAACATAAATAAATAAAAACTAAATAAAAATCTTAAATAATAATTAAAATCATCAGGTAATAATATTTTATAAGTAAAAAACATTATTTTATAAATAAAATAGAATTTCTAAAAAAAAACCACGCGGTTTAAAAAGTAAAAGTGAGGTTAGTTTTTTTTTATTGTGCGGATGTGACGCGCGATGTGAAAGCCTGGATACCTTAAATATGAAAAAAGAGAAAGTTTTGAGTCGGTTGTTGTTCCGAAAAATATTGATACTGTGCATGAACTGGTTATAAAAAAGTCAGGTTTTGGTCACGACTTATCCATCCCTTCATTTTTCCTATTTTTGCAATGATGCTGAAAAGTATCGCATTTACGAAAAAACGACAAAGAATTGAAAGATTTAAATACATATTTAAATTTTTATCCCTTAATCAAGATTTAAAATTAGATTCTTGGAAATCAAAAAAAAAATTGTGAGGTCAACGTTTCTCGAGGTTGATGCGTTCAAAGTGCATATTTTGACGATACTTAACCACGACACTTCCCATTTTTAGAAAGAAGAAAAGAATATATCAAACCGAAGAAAACGAGGATAAGTTTTATTTATTGAGAGGGTTCTGATCGAATCCATTATTCAAGCAAACTGATTTACATTAAAAGACGTGCTAGTTAAATAAGAAAATATTGAAATGGATTAAAAAACAAAGCAGGAACGTGTTACAGAGATAAACGTATTAAGTGAGCAAATTTCGTAGAAATGCTTAAATCTGCAGGGAACCACAATGAAGCAAAGGGGTTTTATTTAAAATAATAAAAGTAAAATCTCAAGTATTTGAGTACAGAGTACCCAAAAATTGAAATTTTAATTCGAGTTTCTGTAAAGATCGAAGTCATAATAAATTGGCCAGTTATAAAGTAACAAAAAGTATTAAAGCTACTTAATAGTTGAAGTTTTACCAACAGAAAAAGAAGTGAGAATATCAAGAGTGCTTAAGTAATTTATTTTTTTCTGTAGTTTGAAAAAAAAAATTATTTGGCATTTAGTAGTTTAAGAATTAGGTTACATTGAAATAAAATCAAAACTTACAGTATTTTACAAGTAGATTTATTACTTGAGATACTCAAGCCATGATAATTGCAATGTACAACGGAAAATCGTTAGAGCAAGGTTTTGAAATTTTAAAATTAAAATATAAGTTACGCCTAAATGGCGAATAATATAATCAAAAAACGTATTATAAAATAAAAAGGTCATTACCACAATAATTTGCGTTTTCAAGTGGCAATGATCCATGAAAATAGTAATAGTGATCTTTAAAACTGCAATGGACCACAATCTTTCGATCAAATGATTTAATTGCTACGTAGAAATGGAAAATATTCTTATATTTTCAATTCATATTTACGATTAAGTCCAATAAAAGAAAATTGGTGAATTTTAAGGAGTAGCTATTTTAAAATAAAAGTATGGAAGTTTGATGATATTAATAAATAATAGAAAAAAAAATAGTAAAACTCGATTGTAATCCTTTGAAAACTTAATCAGTTTTACAAAATATGGATTACTTGTCCAATAAAATCGAGTCCACCATTCGATTAAATTAAAGAGACCAAAGCGATCCATCCTGCTAAGCAAAGTTTTTACCTTTGCTTCAAGTTTCGGAGATTTAATAAAAAATACCCATTTGTTGTACTAAAGTACAGTGAAAGATTATTAATCTGTCAGATTTTTACTTCTCGTCTCGTAACTGATATCTGTTGAACAGAAAGAATTACAGTATTCTATGGTACAAACCAGATTAAAACTGTCAAAACATTGGATTTGACAATTGTCGTGCGTTGTTGATTATAAAATGAGAACGACGAGCATAAATTATGAATTTATGAAAAAACTTATGAAAAGTTTGAGGAAAGGAAAATACAGATAACGAATATACACTCCGCGTCACCTGAATGGGGCCAACATAATTTTTTTCTATTTTGCCAATACATATTTTCCTTTTCTCTCGAGTTATTCTCTTTTATTCGTTGTTGGGGAAGAGAAATCAATAACAAAAACAATTAATGAGATTCGTTCATCTCAGAGAGTAAAACCGTTATTTTTTTGAATTTCTTTAAATCATTTTTGTTTACTGTTACAGTAAAGTGATATAACGGTTGTTTCAAATTTAAAATGACTTTGATTTTATTCGAAGTCATTCAAAAACGTGGCGAACATCAAAGCAGTAACCGGTTCAATGGCAGATATAAGTATTGTTCGAAGTATTATTAAGTGTGCTAAGCATCTTACGTTTAAAAAACTGCAAAAAAACTCTAATGAGTGCCTTGCGGAAAGAAAACCGGTTGGAATTTTGTAGAGTGCAGATAACGTGGAATAATGATTGGCATACTGTGGTGATTAGCGAGAAAAAAAATTTAATTTTACCGGGCCAAAGGGTTACAATTATTATTTGTGACCCTCATATTCATCAGATTTAGCCATCATAGAAAACGTTTGAAGATGGCTAACATGAACAATTTACAATGGAGAAAAACAGTTCGAAGACACTGAGAAACTCAAAGAAACAATAAAATCAGCTTGAAGTGAAATTACTTGAAATTGCTATACGACTCGATTCCTAATCGAGTTTACGATGGAAGTACCAACTACTACAAATTTAATTTTAGTTTCTTGTTTTGTTTTAAACGAAATAAAAAAGCTGAATTTAAATTTTCCTGATTAAATTACCTTTTCTGCCCTTTTCAAGTGAACAACTAAATTCACACAAAGTTTGTTTCTTATTTTAAACAAAATTCAAAAAAATAACGGTTTCATTCTCAGAAATAAACGATTCTCATTAATTGTTTTGTTATTGATTTTCCTTGTCAACAACGCATAAAAGAGAAAATAACTCTAGAGAAAAGAAAAATAATAAATTGGAAAAATGAAAAAATTATGTTGGCCCTATTCAAGTGACGCGGAGTGTAAATAAATTACAGATGGTTTAAAATGCTAATGAAAAATTGACAGATCACGCGCATCGCATAAACAAATATGCGAAACCAAAAACTGGTTGTATTCAGAATAATCAAAACTAATTTTCATTATCATTTTGAAGAATCTGTACTTCAATTAAGGAAAAAACATCTGAAAGTGAAACACATCCACAGCGGATCGCTACAAACTCGTTTCATTCTCGATATCAAGATTTTTTCCAGATTATAGTCATACAGAGAACCAATCCTATAAGGATGCGGTTAAAATTCAGAATGCACTTTCTCAAATGTGGAAAAAATATAAAATGAGAATATACATTGTGTGTAAATTTAAGAATTTTGCATCCTTACATTCATCGTATTATTTTGTAATGGACACCTAGTTGATAATCGGTTTCAAGATTCTGCGATGATCGTAAAACTTTGGAACCGAATACCAAAAACCGACTAGGTGACCTAGTGAGTAAATATTTAAAAAATTAAGTGGATTGAACCTACTGTCGTTGTAGGTATAGGTCATCGCAGACTGCTAAGCAAATAATGATGTTAAATTTAAAAAATGTGTAGTTGGATTTGTTTTGTAGTGAAATTGATTGATTTTTAGATTTTCTTTACCTCTTGTCTTAGAGGAGTCCCTGAGTCCCTAATGGTGTCGTTGTAAAGATCAAATAATTGCCTAACGATTTCAGATAAACACCGATCCTACAGATGTTCATAGATTTTTGAATGTATTTTAGGATAGCCTAGACAAAATTTAAACAATTAAAAGAACGTGGTGATTTTAACTTGTCCGGCGTTTTTTAAACATGTTTTCTAATACCGATTCAACAGATGTTCATACATGGTGGCACATAATTTGTGCCTCGTTTCCACACCATTGATCTAAAATTTCCTGACCCGTTCGATTATATGAAAGAGAACCCGTGAACATTTAAGTTGTATATACCATATAAAATATACCAAAAAATTGGACAAAAACTTAAAAAAAAAAACCATGTAGACACGGAAACGGAAACATAAAATTTGATGCTCCTATTGTCCAGCTTTCATAAGCCCAACTGGTACATAATTTAAGAGATTGATAAAACACGTAAAAGACGTAACAGATGTATAAAATATTAAATTATATCTAATGATCTGAAATGCAGTTTGGACGTGAGAATACAAAACCTATTCGTAATCGAATGTAGTAAGAATACTACCCCTATTTCTCGTAGGCGCTTGACGAAACATCGATCATAATGCATCGAACTTCCTTCCTGTGCAAGAAATAGGTACCTTCGGTAAATTTATACCTTCTGGTACAAAAAATATCCCTGATTTTATAACAGCAACCCTGACGGTTTTCACTATTAAAACTGTCAATATAAATATTCGCCTAAATGGCTACAAAAATTAGAAACTTTTCAAACGTTCATTTGGTAACGTTAATAATAACCTTAATTAATAAATCAATCTAAAATATATTAATTGCAGTGAACATTTGATATTTGATGGTGATGATTTTATGACGATGATGATAGTGATAACATCAACATCCCGGCGACCAGAAGTTGCACACCTGATGCAATTAATAATAATGTTGATATTGTAATGTACGACAATCATTGCTTATGTAGTAATATATTTTACATAAATTAAGTAAATTTTATAATAAAAAGTTAAAAATAAAATGTAGGTTTAACTAAACCAAAATTTTGTTTTATAAACAAATGTTAACCAAAAGATAGTCCTTCGAGGCCTAAAAATGAGCCAGGAATAGAAGCTAAATGAATAAATATATTCAGTTCAAAATCAACATGGATGATTTTGAGCAACTCTCTAATAGGCAGCGAAAATGGCGTCTTCAATTTAATCCCAAGCTTTGTGTGCTCGTTTAAGCGGATTTTGAAACACTTAATACATTTGATTAGTGTATATAAGAAAAAGATACTCTCTAGCGCTTTCCGGTACTAAAACCATCATATCACGCCAAGCAATGACAAACAACTAAAAAAATGGTAACTTATAAAAACCGATTACTACCAAATTGACACTGTAGTTCATTTGTAAATCTGCAGAGGGCCACAATTGACAGGTACTGTGAACGAATTATTCAGAGTTAGAGATTAACTAGTAAAGATTGGACGCGGGACTACCACCAGTGCAGAAATAACTAAGCAGTGTGATTCAGATTAATAATCGAAAGAGATAGATCTATTCACAGAACACATCTGGAATAAGAGTTAAAAGTGTACGATTCAATTATTAATAATTGTTCGTTATAAGGATATAAAGAATTCGCTAGTATTAATTAAACATTTGATTTGTCCTAAAGATTTGGCTCATAGTGGAATATGTACATATACACAACATATTTTGTGTCTAATTGTTTTCCAAATAAATACATGTACGGTTTATAATTTAATTACGTTTAATAATTTATTTTAAAATATAATTATATTTTATAACTTAGTATAAAGATTAATTTTTTACACAGCTTTTGTGTGTTTTAACACAATAACGAAAATTTAATTCGTATAAAGGAAACGTCACAAATTGTAGACGAATTTTATTGAGCAAAAAGTATTAGTTACTAACTTCAGACGGAATACAGTGCAGTCAATCCGCCATCCGGATTTATCAAAATTCGTTTTTTTACATAAATATATATTTTGACATTAGTTTATGCACCTACACTGATAAAAATTGTATCTTAAAATCAAAGATTTTTACCTCACTTTTAAAGGATTTGTGACTATAGGTTTTATGGAAAACCATTTTGGATTTAGAATAAAGAATTTTTAAGTTTTAAAATAAAGCTATTTTAAATCTTTAGTTCAAATTATTATAGTTTTTAGGTCAAATGATTACACTTTTATTTCTACGAACCACTGAAATACAAATAATTTAGAATGAAGTTTAATCCTCTTTTGTTTTCAGCTCAAAAAAGGTCAAACACATTTTTGATTTTGTTTAAATAATTACATTACTTAGAATTGAAGAACTGTCTCACTTTGGTTTAAACATTTCTCAGTTTTGGGTTTGAAAGAAGTCAAATTCTCAAAAGCGATATATTTTCACGTGTTTTTTTTTACTAAATTTAAAAATCAGGTAAGTAAGTGAAAATTAAAATATTTTTTGTGACGTCTGATTTGGGAACAGAGTGTATGTTAAGAAAAAAGAATTATTGGATGCATTTGCAGCCATCCAATTTTTTTAATCTGTTATAAGAATTCGGTTTGAAAGTGAAAATAAATTTTCAATTTGTGCTTTAAAGTTTAAAAGTGCTTTAAAATCATTTATACAAAATATCATAAAAGTTTTAATATTAAATAAATTAGATTAGGCATGCTATCGTTCAGCGCGCAAAAGTTCATCTTGCCTCCGGACATCAATTTCTGGAGGTAGAAAGATTTCTGGGTGATGGGGTTTAAAAACGGTTACCTGATCGGGGCCTAATGTACGCAAGGAAGGCAATTACGGAAAAGGTGAAATGGCCCACCATGGATATTTTAGAAATGACAGTGTGCATTGTAAAAAGAGTGCACTGTAGTTCACAGTAGTGAATGAGGCGGTTTAGCGGTTCTTATTGGATGAACTAAACCGAATCCAGATTATAAGCGATTCAAGTTCAGACGATGATATGCTTATAAATATTATAATTTTACCGACTAAATTAAGTAAAACTGATTAAGTTTTCAAAGAATTGCGACCATGAGTTTATTTTAACTGTAAAAGAGGTCTTGACAATTAATCGGCTGGTTTCATTAAGGCGCCTCTTTATCCAAGTTCTAAAAGTCTGATGGAATAGCTTTAACGCCTACTGAACAGTACTAATATCATTATGTAGATTCAATAAAAAATTGTATTAAACCTTATATAGTAAGAATATATAAAATGAGAATATATATTCTAGAGTAATAAATAATTTCTCATGGTGAGAATAAATTTTTCCAAATTTAATATTTGAAATACATTTAAGGTAAGTAGAAAAAAAAATAATAAAATAAAATAAGTAAAGTCCGGGCATTGTTTTTTAAATAGGTTTAAAAAACAGGGCTGAACACATTATAATAAATATTTACGAAATTAAAAATTTAATAATGAATATATAAATATTCTGCAATTGCGATCCACTGCAGATTTAATCATTTTTACGAAAACAAAATGAAAGATGCCAGATCCAATAAAATTTAATCACGCAACTGAGGCATCGATCATTTAAAGCAAAGTTTTTACCTTTGCGTTGGAGAAATTTATTCCCATTAGTTCTATTTAACCAGACTAGGATTTTATGTTTTTGACATTTTTGTTGTCATAGATTGAAATTGATTATTATTATCAATGCAGACTTATACTTTCAAACCTATACTTTTAAAATTTGCTAAATCGCAATGACCTCCATTAGAGCAATAGTTCCTTCAGGTGAAGAGGTCTTTGTCGAGTATCCCACAGTTGAGGAAGTAGATGCGGGTATTAATGGAAAGCTTCCGGTGATGGTGATAGAGATTATCAGTTAAAAGAATGTGCCGTAATTTTTCAAAAGTTCGTTTATTCGTGGGATTTTGTATATTAAGAATATTAAATTATTGTTACGTAATACAACTCCACCATTATTCCCGATTCTGCAGAAATCATTAACAACAAATAGCAAAACACACTAATACTTAAACACATTTTATTAAGCACTTATTATTTATTTCGCAAAATTGAAGAATTAGAAGAGAAAATCAAACAAATGAATAGTTTTTTCCAAACGTTAAAAATACAAGATAGCACTAGATATATCCCAGAATTTAATGGAACAGAATCTACATTATACGAATTCATCAACAATGTAGATTAAATTATAGAACAATGCACAGACGTACTAGGGTGCGACAACACGCTAAAAACATTCCTTAGAACAGTTAGGAACAAAATAAAAGGAAAAGTAAGTGAATCATTAAATAGTTACGGAACTTCAACAGACAGGAACGAAATAAAAAACAACTTAATAACACATTATAGTGACAAACGGGCGGAGACGTTGCTCATTAGCGATTTGCATAGATTATTCCAAAACAATGACACAGTTGAAACATATTTTAGCAAAGTTATTAAAATACAGTCAGCCATAATTAACGTCGTATAAGGTTAAAAAACGAAAGTGCTGAAACAAAAGAAACAATATACAAAGAAATGTGTTTATCACAATTTCTAGCAAACCTTAGAAAACCAATGACATTAGCTGAAGCTTTCGAAATGTGTGTAAGCGAGCAAAATATGTATTACGTAAAAAATAGAAACATCTCATGACTAACATATAATTGGCTAAACCAGCCAGCCACAATATTTCTTGCCGAGATATCAAAACCCCAAATTACAGTACAAGCCCAAAAATCCACCAATAAATTACCAACAAACAAATCAGCAAAATTTTAGGAATATCATTCCACCAACTAGGTACCAATATCAAAATAAAATAAATCAACCACAGCCTAACGCTACAAAAAATAATTATATAACTGGCACAAGAAAGGAGAAACTGATGTAGTTGAACATGAAATGGATGAAACTGAATAAGAAGAACAAGAATATAAAGATTATCTTTTCAAGAGCAACCCTCGGAAGAAAAAAACGTCAATATAGAAAGTAAACTACCTTACATTTAAATTAAATTATCTAAAACCCTAACCTTACATTTTCTGATCGATACAGGTTCAGATCACTCATATATTGATCCCAAGTTCATTATAAACCTTGTAAAATCAATAGAATCCCAATAATAGCAATTACAACAATTATGGGAAGCATGCCTATAAATGAGGAAGTTATAATAGCAGCATTTAAAGAATTTAAAACCCAACAAAAACTACATTTTTATCTATTCAAATCCCATAGCAAATTTGATGGTGTCATAGAGGACTCCACATTCTTCAATTAGGAATCAAAATATATCTCTTAAATAAAAAACTGAATCACCAAAAATTCAAAATTCAATTATTCAAGAAAAACCTCATGACATACTCAGAATAAAACATCACTCATTAGACCAAAGAACTAAAATCTTACAGTTCTGCAATAAATACTCAGAAATATTTCAATTGAAACATACGAAATTAACAACTGCTAACGTCAAAAAAACCAATATTCAAAAGACAATAGACCATTTTCCTCAAATGTCAAAATAACATTATGACAGTTGAACGTGTATGGCAAACCATTAAAATAAAATTGTATTTTTTTATTTTATTCATAAATTCTCATAATGCTATTAAAATTTAACAGTACAATTGTTTGTAGTTATGTTTTAAACATTAAACTTTAATAGTTGTGTCATAAACTTTAAAAATTACAACTAAATTTTAGTTTGTTCTTGTTTGCCATACAGCTTCAGCTGTCAATTTTTTTGGAGGAAAATGGTCTATACAGATATCCCAACGCACAAAAGAACTAGAAAATGACATAATCAGAGAATCTAGAAGCACCTGGAATAGCCGTCAACAAAAAACAAGACGCATCAGAAATTCCTGATGCTAATAGACTATAGGGAGCTAAATGAAAAGACAATAAATGATAGATACCCTGTACCACACATAGAAGAAATATTGGATCAATTAAATGGAAGCAAATATTTCTTCATCATAGATCAAAAAAGTGGTTTTCATCAAATACCAATGAATGAAAAAGATATCGAAAAAACAGCTTTTTCAGTTGAAAACAATCATTATGAGTACGTTCGAATGCCTTTCGGGCTCAAGAACGCTCATTCAACATTCTTACGACTAATGAACAGAGTTCTTAGTAGTTTAATAGGTATCAGCTGCCTATGTTACATTGATGACATAATCATCTATGGAAAAACCATTGAAGAACATTTTCAAAATATTGAATTAGTATTCAAAAGATTACAATCTTTTAACTTAAAAGTACAACTCGACAAGTCAGAATTTATTCATTCTGAGATTCCATTTTTAGGACATATCGTCAGTAATAAGGGTGTTAAACCTAACCCAGAAAAAATCATAGCCATTACAAGAATAACAAAATTCCATTGACAACAAAACAATTAAAATCTTTTCTAGGATTAATGTAGGATATTACCGAAAGTTCATTCATAATTTTGCAGAAAAAACAAAACCATTAACAAAAAAACTAAAACTAGATTCAAAAATAAATACAAAGGAACAGGAGTACGTTACAGCATTCCAACAATGCAAGAATATGTTATGTAAAGAACCAATACTCATATACCACGACTTTTCAAAAGCAATTTGAGCAATTTTATCTCAAAATGACAAGCCAATAAGTTACACATCTAGAACATTAAATAGTGGAGAGATGAGACTTAAACTGGAAGAGTTTAATTACAAAGTTATATACATATATAAAAGATAAATAAAACAGCAATGTCGATGCATTATCACGCATTGAAATCAATATACATAATACAGAATTGGACAAAGAATCTGAAAACGAAATAATCCCAATAACAAAAACACCAACAACAAAATTACGGACAAAAATACAAATTTACCATGAGTCAAGACGAAGAATAACAATTAAGACAAACGAATTCAATGTACAAAAAATTGATGTTCATAATAAAGAAATATGTAAATCCAGATAATTTAACCGCAATTTTATGCAATCCTCAAACTGCTAAATTACTAAACGTTATAGTTGAAAGAGACTTTAAAGACAATCTGAAACTGATCCGAACAAAATATTTAAAATTAGACGTTGAAGATATATGTAGTAGAACAAATCAGTCTCATAAAAGAAATACACGACAAAGACCACAGAGGTATAACGGAAAACCTAGAAAAAAATAAACAATCACATTACTTCCCAAAAATGAAAAACATGATACAAGAATATATTAGCAATTGTATCATTTTCCAAACTACAAAATATAACAGACAAGAAAAGCCAGTCAAAGTACAATTAACCGAAACCCCAGAGAAACCTTTAGACATCTTTCGTATAGATAAATTTCACATAAATAAAGAGAAATACGTAACAATAATCGATAAATTTTCAAAATTTTTAACAATAACTCCAATATTAAAATCAAATCCTGAACAAATGATCAAAGTTTTAACAAATTTCATGGCATACCAAGGAACACAACGAAAATTAGTAATGAATGGCGGCAACGAATTTATTTCAAAAATATTCAAAGAATTATTAAAATCATACAAGTAGAGAATCCATTCGAGTACCCGAGTAATCGAGTACTCGATAATTTTACTCGATTTTCGAATAATCGAATATTCGGATTTTTTTTCGAGTACTCGATTATACATTATACAATTATTTATATATAAAATTTCCATTCCAAATATGTAACCGATTTTATTTTAATTAAAATATACAGTTTATGTTGTAATAAATATACCATATGGAAGTTTTTCAAAATAGAAAAATTGCTACATCTGTGGGTCAGTGACAAAAATACATTTAAATTACCTATTCTGAATTTGCCTTTAAAACTTTTCATGTTTGACAGTCATTTACAGTTTACCAACTTAAATAACACAAACTATAAATCAAAAATTAAATTGAAAAATAATACATAATAAGAATCTGGTTGAATATGAAAAAACGTTGGTTTGCTAAATAAAATTTTCTAAATCATTAAATTTATTATATTAATCTATTGGCTTGGCTCTAATTAAATCTAAATAAGTGAAAACGTAAGAAATGTATTGAACATAAAACGAAGTTAGATTTTTTTTTTTTCCATAAATGAAATTATTTTTTCTGCCTTCAAAAAATAGACCCATAGCAATTTAACCATGTCGTCACAAAAATCTGGTGTTTGGAAGCACTTCCGAAAACTTAATAAAGACGAATCTAAATGTGAAACTGCCAACTGTGGAAACCATCTTAAAAAACACGGGATTGAGATTTCACCAAGTATTGTAAACGAAGCTGGTTCATCTAAAAAAATTAAATTAAATCATAAATTTGTTGATATGTCAAAGTTTATAATCCGAGTTTCATTGAATGAAATATTAGCCAAATGTGCGTCTAAGGATGATTTTTCATTTAAATCAATTGCTCATTCTGAGGCTATTAAGGGGTTCGTAATGAGTCGTAATTACAACAAGCCTAAAAAAAGGTTAAAGTAAAAATAAATTTTCCATAACAGCCGATGAGTGGACAGATATTACTATGACGGTATATGAATATAACACTTCATTCCGAAGCAGTTCAACATGTTCTTGGTTTGGTTCCTATTGTTGGAAGCTGTGATGCTGAAACAACTCTACAGCTGATTAAAGCAAAACTACACGAATTTAATATTGATTTAGATGTCGACGTCGTTACTTCAACTCACGATGGTACTGCGGTGATGGTAAAGTATTGACAGAAAATCGAAGCCATCAGTCAACTTTGTTTGAATCATGGAGTTCATCTTTCGATTGTTGATGTTTTATATAAGACAAGTTCCATCGAAAATCTCGTTTTGTCAGACAATGATGAAATCTCAGATAATGAAGATAATTTTAACGACGGTAGCGAAAGTGAAGAGGATAAACATCAGCTTCAGTAATTTTTATATTGACGGAAACATAAACTTTGAATCATTTGATGAAGAGGCAACAATTATTTCAAAACCACAAATTGGTATTGCTTTAACTAACACCCGAAAAACCATTAAATTTTTTAGAAAATCTTCGGTCAGAAACAGCTTGCTTCAAAAACAGATTAATGTTCAAGAACAAAAAGAACTACAATTACTTCTTGATTTGAAAACTAGATGGAATTCATTAGTTCCTATGATTAAACGATTCATTAGGGTATTTGATTGTATCACAAAATCACTGAAAGAATTAGGAGCCAACGAATTTGATGCAAAGGATTTAGAGATTCTCAAAGAAGTTTTGATGGTACTTGAACCATTGGAACGGGCAGTATTGGAACTTAGCAAAAGTGGTTCAAACTTAATGATTGCCGAGGGAGTATTTATCCACCTGTTTAAGAAATTGCAAGAAATGAACACAAATTTGCCGATTGAGATGCTAGAGGCACTAAAAAGTCGTTACATTGAACGCAGGCAAAAAACTGTGATTTCCCTTATACTCTTTTTGCAAAGTGGGAACTATCCATACTGCAAACGTAACGAACATTTAGTGTATTCGTCGAAATCAGAAATAAATTGTTTGGCTAAAAATCAGTTTGACCGACTTTTCGACAATAGTGTTCAACTTCAAACTGTAAGTCAACAATTATTAGAATCGGGGAGCACGCAAATGCAAAATCAGGGTGAAATGCCCACCGCGCAACAAAATAAGTCATCGTATATAGAAATGCAAGAGACCATCCAAGGCCTAGTTTCCACTTCCAAAGATAAAATTGAGAACAAAAATATATTGGATATGAAAATTTTGGAATCTACAGCAATGCGTAGCGAAAAATTGGATTTGCTTTTTCGAGCCTTAAGCACCATTCAGCCTACATCCACTGCAAGCGAGCGGGTCTTTTCAACAGCGGGTAATTTTAAAACTAAAATCCGAAATAAATTAAGAAGTATTACTTTTTATTAAAAAATGAAAAAAATGTGTTACATATTTTATATTGTGTTTGTTTTTTGTTTTATATTTAAATTATATTAATAATTAATCGGTTACTCGGTTACATGGGTTATTTTTACAAAAATACTCGATTACTCGAAAAATCAGAACTTCGAGTAATTTGGTTTCCCTACATACAAGATAGAAGCCCATTACACAACCCCAGTTAATTCTACGGGAAACGCCCCAATAGAAAGAGTACTTTCAACAATAATAGAGATTATAAGGGTACTCGCTTCTCAAAATCTTGGCAAACCAATAAACGACATAATACAAGAATGCTCAATATAACAACTCAATGCATTCTTCAACGAAAATAAATGGCGTTATTATTAAAAAACGGGTACTATCAAAAGAAACAGATTTTTCCAAAACAATCGCTAGAAAAACTATCAAATGAGAAACAATAGGGCAAAAGAAGCATTAATAAACAAACTAAATAAAAGAACCTAGAAAATTCAAGGTAGGGCAAATAGTATATAGAAAAGGTAATAGGAGACGAAAAATAGACAACAAAGTGACAATTACAGACGCAACAAACAAAAACATCCATAAAATAAAAATTAAAAACCCAATACTAAAAGAATCAAGCTAATATCAAATACTATTTTTAGGATATCAATAATCCAACTAAGTAAGTAGATTACACGGAAAATAATGGAATAATACCGATCTTTATGGGAGAAGCAAGGATTATAACGGACAATGTACAGTTATTACAGATAATAAATACAACAGCATATACACCTTTATTTGCCCAAAACACAAATAATTTGATAAAACATGTAGGTATAATTAAAGATAATAAAAAACTAGGAAACATTTTTAGTACACGAACCAAAACAATTGGAAAACAAATACAAAAATTACAAGAAACGTTAAATCTTATGAATCCAAAAGAACGCTCAAAAATAGGAATTCACATTATATTTGGAAATATTAAACAAGCAGACATGACACAAATACAATTAGCATTAGACAAAATACACACTAACGAAAACCTACTTGGTAATAAAATAAATGAATAAATAAACATTAATAATGAAATCATAAACAGGTGTAGAAAAATCGAGGAACTTATAGCAAATGAAGGAAGATTAATAAACAAAAACACCAAAAATAACAAGATGGTAGAAAACGCACTAATTTTTGAACAAAGGCTACATCACTTAGAAAACAATATAGAAGAGTTACAGAACCATTTAAATAATATTTTAGACTCCATAACGTCAGCTAAACAAGACTATATTTCTCATTATTTGTTAACAAAAAATGAAACTAATATGATCATCACTTTAGAAGATCAGGGAATTGTTAGTTCATAATGAAATATTAACACTCAATTTAACAAAATTGTTAACCACCTCTATAGGAAACAAAGAGTACATTTAAAGAAATATTTTCAAATTAACGAAAGGTCGGTTATTATTTTAAACCATGAGGAAAAGAACTTTTAAGCAGTTCTAGGCGCATTGTGTTTTTAGAAATATCTAATACGAGTTATTTTTATTTTTAAAGGAATATTATATAAAAAGACATATTTCGCGATAAAATTAAAATAATAAATTAATTTAAAATAGAAATTAATATTTGAAGCCAGTGAATGACATAATAACAATAAATATTTTTCGATTTTTATTATATTAAATTGTGACCATTTTTTTTGTGACAAAATGTGGTTTTAATGTTATTGATAATAAAAAAAAAGTGTTTAAGTTTTTGCAAAAAATAACAAATAATTAAGCACATGATAAACAAGGATTACGCATGACTGCAACATCGCAAAATATATTTTCGAAAGCATTATGTTGATGTATGCTTTTTCACCCGCAACCTTATAATTCCAGCCGGAACCTGATAAAGCCACCCAGAACCATAGAAAAGCCAAACCAACTATGGAACTAGTAGTATTGGACATTATGCATTGTGCATCATTGTGCACTATACCGGGTTTTTCTTTTAAACTGAGACGATCAAATATCTCGAAAAATAGTTACTCTACGGAAAAAATGTCCATAATCAAAATTTAATCATACCGCGGGGGAAATACATTAGTGCAAAAAAATAGTCCCCCACTCCCCGCTTTGTAGGTGGGGCGGGGGTAACTTTTAAACTAAGATAGGAAGCCATATTTTTTATTGCAGATACGGATTCTACGACTAAAAGTACGTATGATTTGAATGAAATATTTTGTTCGGTTCATGATAGATGGCGTTGTAATCGACGAAATTCAATTTTTTCAATTTCTTCTTCTTAGAACACACACATTCAATTCTGCAATACGTTTGAAATAAAAAAACATCACGTTTTCATTGGAAATACTCGAAATTCGTCATCAAAACAATTTATTAATGTAAATGGCAGGTGAATAAAATAATTTTAGCTTAAAATAAGTGTTCAAAATGATGGCCTGCGACTTCAATGCACTTATTAATACGCATTTTCAATGATTGTACACAACTGAGAAGTGTGTTTGGTTGAATTTCAGCACACGCATTTCTGATTCGCTCTCTTTGTCGCTAACTTTGTCTGTGAGACCCACAAAAAGAAATCTGGCGAAGTAAGACCTGGTGATCTGGCGGGCCAATTTATCGGACCAGCTCTACCGATCCAGCGACCATTGAAATCACGATCAAGTCAATAATGTGGGGGCCTATGAGTTTGTTGCAGACGATTCGTCAGAGAATATTACGCAACGAAAAAATTTGGGGTTTTGTTGTATTTGTTCACGTGCCCATTGACAAAAAGTTACCCGATTTTGGAAATCAGCGCCATGAAGATCTTGGTGTAAAGACACATGATATGGATGATACTTGTGCCGTTTTAAAATTCTCCAAACACTGGTGAGGGACAATCCGGAATCGCGAACTATTTCTCGTGTACTAACATGAGGATTATGAGCCACTGCTGCCAATACAGCAATTTCATTATTTTCTCCAGTGACTGATGCTCTACGGGTCCTCTTTTTCGGTTGAACATTTCCATCAGTAAAAATTTGTTTGATAGTACGGCCAAATGAAGCAGCACGAATCCTATCCGGAAAACGTTGAGCATAAATAGCAACAGAATTTTCAAGATTTCTGCCAGCCTCTCCATAAACCAGAACCATTTCAATTTTCTCTGGCACAGTTAAACGATCCATTCTAAAATATTTTATCGTTTATTTTGCAATTACGAAAAACATGAAGATAAGAAATAACACAAACGTTAAATGTGATTTACAAAACCGAATAAGTTGTTTTGATGACGAAATTCGAGTATTTCCAATGAAAACGTGATGTTTTTTATTTCAAACGTATTACAGAATCGAATGCGTGTGTTCTAAGAAGAAGAAATTGAAAAAATTGAATTTCGTCAATTACAACGCCATCTATCATGAACCGAACAAAATATTTCATTCAAATCATACGTACTTTTAGTCGTAGAATACGTATCTGCAATAAAAAATATGGCTTCCTGTCTTAGTTTAAAAGTTACCCCCGCCCACCTACAAAGCGGGGGGTGGGGGACTATTTTTTTGCACTAATGTATTTCCCCCGCTGTATGATTTAATTTTGATTATGGACATTTTTTCCGTAGAGTGGCTATTTTTCGAGATATTTGATCGTCTCAGTTTAAAAGATACACCCGGTATAAATGTTCAGCCGGAACCTTATAAATAAAAAAAACCTTACAATTACTAGTCACCCGCGACGTCATGAAATGCAAATCTAATAATTTTATTGAGAGTATTTTTTAATTTCGGCTATAGCGACATCCGACTATACCGCAGGCACACCGAACTTTAAGATTGGCTCATTGTTGCAAAGGCATATAACCCTACACCGGACTCGCCGCACACAGGACCATATTTCCAAAAGTTTACCACCTGTGTGGCTATTACAAAATAATACGAAAAATGTAAAGAAATACACGAGCTCGAGCTCTGAGCTATCGATGTTAAAGGAATTTAATTCGATTACAGTAAAACTACAGTTTACTGAACAAACGTTCCATGATTGGCCAGATTTGCCGCCCATCAAAGTATTGCTCATTTTGTTCGAAAATAAACAAAGAATTCGTTAGGAAACCAAACTTATTTTCCAAACCAAACTTATCAAAATACAGTTTAGATACGATAAACGATAGATAAAAATTATAATTAGCGAAACGAAAATAATTAGCATAAGACTCACAAAGGATTATAATCATTAGTTGACATTAACCGTAAAATCAAATCAACACGAAAATTCATAAAAATGAGAATATATCTTATAAAGAATTAAATAATTTCTCAAAATGAGAAAATGTAGTGTAAAAGAAAGAATGGGTTTTCTCAAATGACGTAAAAATATAAACCATATAAAAGTGGTCATCTTTAGAAAATTAATTTGCAACTGAATATCTGTGGGTTATAAATTACAGATCAAAACGAGAATGGGCTTTCTTAAATGAAGAAAATGAGAAAATAATTTTTTTTAAAAAGAGAACCTTATAAATTAAAATTAATTGCTCCAAGTTAATCTTGGACTTATCAACCAATCAGTCTCAAGGAACAAAGAATTCGATTGAAGGACGTCTAAAGATTATCGACTTCTTAATTCTTTTGTAATTATAAAACGAAATAACTTGGATTCATAAAAAAAAACTACTTAGAAACGAAAACAAGTTCATGTTATAGCTCCCACCATCATAAAGAGTACGAAAATATCAAGGTAACAAACAGTGACGAGCATGATAAAGTGAATGTAACAACCATGTCACTTTATACTTGTGTACAAAAACGACAGTATTTTTACCAAATATCGTGAATTTGGTATCATGAAAAACGATAACTTTGTGCCATCTATTTGACAGCGACAAAACTGCCGCGTTAAAATAACAAAAAACAACTCCAAAGTAACGGCATGCGGCCCAAGATAAAGTTTTCAAAGCAATACAATCATGAGTTTATTTTAACCCTAAACGTAAATATGCAATTACAGAACCAATTAATAGACTAATTTCATATAAAGGAGCATTTATCCAAGTTTCTAAAAGTCTATAAAGTACCGGCGTATTTAACGTCTCGTTGAGCTATTTCCATTAAGTTAAACAAAATTCACAATATATGCGATACAAATCAAATCAGAATGAATCTTTTAAAACGAGAATATATACCTTATCAAGTAATAAATAATTTCTCATAATGAGAAAATGCAGTTTAAAAATGAGAATGAGTTTTTCATAATTGTTGAAAAAATAAAACCCATATGAAGTGAGAAAATATTTTATTAAAGGTATCTCCCGTACAATAAAAGTTTGCTCAAAATTGTACTGTTAACCTCTCGTATATAGGAAAAAATTCTTCATACAAGAAAATACTTTCAAAAGTGAGAATTCGTTTCATTCTCGATAATGAAAATAATTTTTTAATCTTAAAAAAAAGAGAATATATCATATAAAATAAAACATAATATTTTATGGTCATAAATTACAGATCAAAGTGAGAATACATTTTCTTAATTGTAGAAAATGAGAAAATATTTTGTTAGTGACCGGAAACGTTAAAATAAATAACAAAATTTGTGCTTAAAATTAGTTTTTGTGGTTTTAATAGTGAAGATTGCCACCACAAGTGCATAACTACCATATTAATTGAAACCACGGCGAATTTGTATACTTTGGATACCAACCATAAGAAGGAGCTCGATCTATATTTGCAAACTAAAGATGACACACCTGTCGACTGCTATTATTTTTCTAAAAAATCCAAGAAACAACACGTTATATCAGATTTCGCCAGAGTGAAAATCAAAGACAAATCTAGACAAGGCATAAGAACGATGCGATACGCCAGCCAATTTCGCATTAAACAGGAGTTAAAAATCAAATATATTGAACACGCGAAACTCGATTTGAAAGTTACTATCAACACTTTAAATTATTGTGCACTTATTATAAGGAGAGCTTCCTTAGAAGAAATTGTAACAAACTTGGAGACTGCGGGATCTCCAGAGTAAGAATGCTAGAAAAGTCAGCAATTTGGTTCCACACACAGGAGATCATTCTACAAGATAATCTAAAACCAAGAAAGAAAAGTAAACAAATGTGGAGATGCATAAGATTAGTCAAAGAGAACAATTTAACGTACGTTAAAGCGGAAAAAGCCCATATAAGGATATATACCAATATACAGAACAATCACAATAACACCATTACAATTGCTAAAACCAAAGTAAAATATATAATACAATTCGTGAATGCGAAAAGTTAGTTGTTAAAAATAGAATATAGATGGAAATGTGAAAGAATCAAATTTCGTACGCTATGCAGTAATTCGCTAGTAGTACAACTACATGGTATGTTCTATATATATAGACAATATTCCAATGTAATAATACAACATCAGTCGTCGCGACCTGATGAGAAGACTGATTTTTTCAAATCAATAGTCTCATTTGTTCGAAACTGATTGTTGTGATTCTTACACATTAGCCATCTATAATTCAAAAATTCAAAAACCATATAAGGAGTTAAAATATATGAATGGCAACTTAAAAAACCGCTACCACAGAAGATCAAATCTGTCAAAGAAACAGCTTTACCGATGGAAGAAATCTTGGAGGTGCCTTACTTCCATATCAGAATGAACATGGCCAATCCTAAAGTACCACGTCTTTGTACTTTACCAAAAGTTCATAAAACTGGAAACAAAATGAGGCCTATTGTGACTAACATCAACACACCAACGGAGAAAATATCAACTTGGCTCGCCGCAGAACTCAGCAAAATATAAGAACCATCCAGAATGTATATCAAGAACAACATCGAGTTTGTTAGAAGTAACAAAGATATATCTCTGTATGGTCGATCATGTAAAGCAGTTTAACATCGATGCCAAGAACATCGAAATATGTGTATCGAAAAGTAGCCGAAATATGTATGAAACAACACATCTTTCAGTTTAGAAAAAGGTACTATAAACAGACCTTCGGGACGTGCATGGGAAGCCAATTAGCACCATACCTCAGCAACATTTTCATGAGCAAATTCGAAGAAAATATCAGTTCCTGCAATTTCTTCCCTACGATCTTGTTAAGGTATGTCGACGATATAAAGTGTAAGCCCATGTCGCCAAGTGGCAGAATATAACCTTAAAGTGAAAACTGTAAATTACGAGTATACATAAGGAGAATTGAGACTTTCCAAAACTATTTAAAGAAACTTCCCTTAAGTCTATTGCGTAATAACGTAAAGAGGAATATAACTAAACAAGAGAAAGAGACTGTTATTGCTAATAAAAAAAAAGTGTTTAAGTTTTTGCAAAAAAATAACAAATAATTAAGCACATGATAAACAAGGATTACTCAGAACCATAGAAAAGCCAAACCAACTATGGAACTAGTAGTATTGGACATTATGCATTGTGTATCATTGTGCACTATATAATTGTTCAGCCGGAACCTTATAAATAAAAAACCTTACAATTACTAGTCACCCGCGACGTCATGAAATACAAATCTAATAATTTTATTGAGAGTATTTTTTAATTTCGGCTATAGCGACATCCGACTATACCGCAGGCACACCCAACTTTAAGATTGGCTCATATAACCCTACACCGGACTCGCCGCACACAGGACCATATTTCCAAAAGTTTACCACCTGTGTGGCTATTACAAAATAATACGAAAAATGTAAAAAAATACACGAGCTCGAGCTCTGAGCTATCGATGGCGTCAGATCACTAGTTTTATCAGCTGATTCAGTTATCAACCAATTACTTAAGGAGACTCTTAAAGAAATTTAATTCGAATACAGTAAAACTATAGTTTACTGAACAAACATTCCATGATTGGCCAGATTTGCCGCCCATCAAGGTATTGCTCATTTTGTTCAAAAATAAACAAAGAATTCGTTTGGAAACCAAACTTATTTTCCAAACCAAACTTATCAAAATACAGTTTAGATACGATAAACGATAGATAAAAATTATAATTAGCGAAACGAAAATAATTAGCATAAGACTCACAAAGGATTATAATCATTAGTTGACAATAACCGTAAAATCAAATCAACACGAAAATTCATAAAAATGAGAATATATCTTATAAAGAATTAAATAATTTCTCAAAATGAGAAAATGTAGTATAAAAGAAAGAATGGTTTTTCTCAAATGACGTAAAAATATAAACCATATAAAAGTGGTCATCTTTAGAAAATTAATTTGCAACTGAATATCTGTGGGTTATAAATTACAGATCAAAACGAGAATGGGCTTTCTTAAATGAAGAAAATGAGAAAATATTTTTTTTAAAAAAGAGAACCTTATAAATTGAAATTAATTGCTCCAAGTTAATCTTGGACTTATCAACCAATCAGTCTCAAGGAACAAAGAATTCGATTGAAGAACGTCTAAAGATTATTGACTTCTTAATTCTTTTGTAATTATAAAACGAAATAACTTGGATTCATAAAAAAACTACTTAGAAACGAAAACAAGTTCATGTTATAGCTCCCACCATCCTAAAGAGTACGAAAATATCAAGGTAACAAAGAGTGACGAGCAGATAAAGTGAATGTAACAACCATGTCAACTCTCGCTTTCTTCTTGTACGCAAAATCCACCGTACTTTTACCAAATATCGTGAATTTGGTATCATGAAAAACGATAACTTTGTGCCAACTTTGTGCCGCGTTAAAATAACAAAAAACAACTCCAAAGTAATGGCATACGGCCCAAGATAAAGTTTTCAAAGCAATACAATCATGAGTTTATTTTAACTCTAAACGAAAATATGCAATTACAGAACCAATTAATAGACTAATTTCATATAAAGGAGCATTAATCTAAGTTTCTAAAAGTCTATAAAGTACCGGAAAATTTAACGTCTCGTTGAGGTATTTCCATTAAGTTAAACAAAATTCACAATATATGCGATACAAATCAAATCAGAATGAATCTTTTAAAACGAGAATATATATCTTATCAAGTAATAAATAATTTCTCATAATGAGAAAATGCAGTTTAAAAATGAGAATGAGTTTTTCATAATTGTTGAAAAAATAAAACCCATATAAAGTGAGAAAATATTTTATTTAAGTTATCTCCCGTACAATAAAAGTTTGCTCAAAACTGTACTGTTAACCTCTCATATATAGGAAAAAATTCTTCATACAAGAAAATACTTTCAAAAGTGAGAATGCGTTTCGTTCTCGATAGTGAAAATGATTTTTCAATCTTAAAAAACGAGAATATATCAAATAAAGTAAAACATAATATTTTATGGTCATAAATTACAGATCAAAGTGAGAGTACATTTTCTTAATTGTAGAAAATGAGAACATATTTTGACAGTTCTCAATCAGCTATTTTTGATGCTGTATGGCAAACAACAATTTTGTGCTGTGTTTTTATACTGTGATAATTGATTAAGTTAGGCCAGATAAAATCTAGTTTTTGTGTTTACATAATTTATTAATGTTAACAGAAAAAAATTCTGAATACCATATTTCAAAATTTGTGTGAGAAGTAAGTAATTAACATGATTTTGTAAATATACTTAGGTTATGTTTTTGCACAAATTAAATTATTTTTATGAAATTATATAAATTTACAGAAAATAAATAGCGCCATGCTATCAAAATATGCAATGGGTCTATCGGGAGCCGATAGACGATGATACGAGAGCAAAATTTTTCAGTTTTTCAGTTTATTTTGAATGAAATATTTGCATTTTTATTGTAGATTTATGTATATTAATTATTGTATATTAATTATTATTTAATAATTGAAGGGTTCAGATTGAAAACAGCACATGATTTTTTAACTATGTAGTCGAAAAACGTATTGTTGTTAATATTTTTGGAAATTGCTGAAATTGGTTGTCGGTTGGTTGTGATAAGAAATTCAATAATACATCTATGCCGGCAATTTTCCTATTGCTCTCTATGGTGACAGGTTTCATTTGACATTTTTTCACTAGTAAAATTTAAAATTCCACAGGATTCGAATACAAATTTGTCACTACCATTGTTCACCGTAAACTTTTGAGATAATCGCTATACTTCCAAAAGATGAAATGCAAATGAGATATTTGAGAGTTTGGTGATGTTTATATGAAGAAAATATATTTGCTGGTCATTTTGTCATTGAAGTTAACAGTAAGAAAATGCTCGACATCGTTATAAATTACTTCGAATGTATTAAACTTTTCGGAGCCAGTAAAGTATTTGGTTTTCTTGGTACTATTTCTAAGATCATCCATATTTGATTTGATTGTTGTTCTTAAATTTGTATACTTCAGTGCTGCATCTTCCTCCTTCAATGCAGTAATTTGTTGTTTCAACTTACATATTTCATCATTTTTGCCACACTCAAAATAGAATTCTTCGAAATACGAAACAAATGATAAATGTGTTACGTTCGGTTTTTACGTTCAGTTGGACATGATTTTTCATGAATCATTGAAACCGCGAGTATGGCGTTTTTTCTGGTTTTGTGACAATCTGTGGAGCACTTTGTGTTTTTCTTATGTCCTAACTCAACCGAAGGAATCTAGTCAGAATTTAATACGGGGAGGGCTTTTGCCCGATAAAAAATGCTGAGAGCAAACAAACATAATATTTATACCTTTTGGCGCTATTTTGTCTAGGCAGCGCCAAAAATTAACAAGTGCCAACAAGTTGAGGCCAAATTAATTTACGGTTCCGACGAGACAACGCCCAAAATTTACGGGTGGCCAGGTGAGGCCACTTTATTTTTGTTAATTACGGGTCATCAATATTTACGGTTTACGGGTGGCCAGGTGAGGTAAGTTGCATTGGTTCTACGGGTTTTGGCAAGCCAACGCCAATCAAATTTTTACCCTAAGGCAGGAAGACGTCCAACGTTTTCTTGCTTTTTGGAGTTTACCGGCGGGTGAGCCGCAGCGATGGAGCGTGAGACGGCACAATCAAGGTGCAACGGTCCGAGTGGTATCAGTGTTCACCTGTGGCATGACGGCTACAAGGCCGTAACTGAGAAACTGAGAAGGTACAATTTTTTTTATTTTTTTTCCATTAAATTTTTTTGATGCTGTTTATTTTTACTTAACCTCCAAATGTACATTTTTATTTTTTTCGAGTTTTTAAAGAATTATATACATATTGTAATCGAGCATTGCATAACGGTGTCGTACACGCGACCTTTTATTTCTAAATTTTTTTATTGTTACGGACCTTAATTTTATCTTATTTTAACCATTTTTTGCTTCTTTTTCTTTCCTTTTCTTCTCTTTATTCTAAATTATTTAAATAAACAATAGCACTGCGAATTATTTTCAACATTTGTCGGTGCATTTCTCTCCTCTGCCGGTATGTTTCTTTTTCTATTTTTCCTTTTCGAACAATAAGATGAAGTATTTTACTTTATTTTCGGTTCGGTGTGATGAGAGTGGAGGTTCCATTCTGTGTCGAGGCGCTTATTTTACAGGCTGGGCTTGCCACTCCCCTTCATTCCCTTGGCAGGACATCCATAGTGTCGGAGTTGTGATTCCAGCATAAGTGTCGTGGGCGACCGTCAAATCCACTGGGTCTTCCCGTGGCACTCCGGTAATTTCAAGCTGTCGGAGTGTGTATTGTGGGAGATTCGCCGGAGGTCTCCAGGTGAAGAGAAGCTTGGTGTGTTGAAAAGACGTCCGTAGCGTATTATGCAGATCCGGCCGTCTTCGGATGGACACACCCAGTTATTATTAATTTTATCTAACGTTCCTCAAGTTTCGTTCGACAAATTCTGGTCGACTTAACTCAGTTTTTATAATTTGCTTTTTAATTTTATTTCTGGTCGACGGTGTAGGCCAGGAGCACGCAAGCCTCTATTTCTCCACGATCTAGCCGGCAAAATATCACGAGAGCCATCCGTCACAAAGTTAAGATGTAACATTTATGACACGTGTAAAACGTGCCTACCTATATTTCACAATTCCAAACAGACATTCTTTTAAGGTAATTGTACTATTTTAGCACCTTGCACCTCGCAAGTGGAAAATTTCCATTATAACGTAGTTTTTTTCCTAATAAGCATTTTCGTAATCATAAGACATTATGTAAAAATCTAGAATAAGAATTCAGTTGTAAATTTCACTAATTACATGCAGCAAGTGAACACGTCCATTGTTACAGTAAATATTATATGTTTTCTAATTTTTTTTACTTCTAAAATTTTATTTAAATACAAAATGCATTTAATTGATATTTAAATTAAAATGGACCAATAGATCTCATTGCCGACCAAACGGCACAGTGGGTAAAGTTTTCGCGCTTGGATCGGGAAGTACCGGGTTCGAATCCTGATAGGGGCAGGATGCAAAACGGAATTTTCATCAACAGATTACGATCTGTGATGAAATAGAACACAAATATGACCTCCTGTAGGGCGTGGAAAGCGAACCGCGAAAGAGTATCGGGCGGCCGATAAAATGTTTGCACACAAGCGGCTGTGTACTTAGACACGGGCCTGGATACAACCACAGAGGTGACACAACCGCAGCACCAATATGCACTTGGCGACACCAGATCGCTGCAGAGTTTGACAGTTTTGGTTTTTATTAAAATAAATCTAAAAAATCGATTTATTTGACATAAATCTAAAAAATCGATTTATTTGACTTAAATCGCTTTTTTCTTTCTAAAGAAACAGACAAAAAAGGCAGGATTTTTGATTGGTTTGCAAAATAAATCAAAATCCCATTTGTTAAAACCCAAGGAACAATTGACGATTCAGAAAACATATTCTGGTGTTATCTCCTCTACTATTTAAACCACTTCCAAATTCGCATTTTGGAAATTAGTAAAACGAAAATTAGAAGAATTTAAAAAGAGATGTACTGTATTCCTTTATATGTAAAGTACAGCACTTCTATACTGAAGTGATAAAGTGGGAATTATCATAATTAGTGTAACGAAAATGAAAAAGTGAAAATTAAAATATTTTTTTTCTTTTTCAGCGAGAAACTTCTTAAAATTAAGGATATAGTTACAAAATGTACCAATGGGTTGAACCATGTTGACTAGTGGCAGAAAAATCAAGGAGAAAATCGTAAGAGTATGATGGGTTACGTATTAAGTGAAGTTAAAGTTATGAAACTTACAAAAAAAAAAAAAAAATAAAGCAAGGATAAGACTGCCCGTGCAACAGACAATATAACAAGAAGGTACTTAATAGACACATTTTTATTAATCACTTGTTTTTTTTTTTTTAACAAGAAGGATAAATGTTATGTATTAGATTACCAGCCTTGGACTGTAGTTAATATCGGGCAATACTTCTCTGTCATATTTGCTCATGTGAGCATTCCAAAATATACTATAGAAGAATGGATACCAGGCTACCTCCAGTTGTATTTAGCCATACCTGCGTATACGAATCTCTGCGCAGGTAGACCTTTATTTCTCCGACACTCGTGGGAAAAACATGAATAATCAACAAGAAAACAAAAATAAAGGGGCCGGTACCCTCTAAAAACGGGAACGTATAAAAGAAGAGAGTAATTCCAACCATAAAATTGAAGCTCCCCCATCAGGGGCAAGAGTAAGCGCCGGTACTGGGAGAGACGGTCGGCGTTCAAAAATCAAATAGCTTAAGCATCAGTACACGTTCTCACTTTACATTCACCATTAAAGAATGTTTTCACAGGTTTAATTATCTTTCATAATAAAAGGTCTCCAAACGTTAAAGAGCAGTAAGGGTCAATACTCCTGAATTTATTGAAATTTGTTTAAAGCATCATACTTGTTTAATATTAGAGAAAGTAAATAATGTTTCAGTAACAGATAATAAGGCTATTGATCCCATATATCGGATGGTAAAATGGTATTATCGTTTATTTGCCTTTAATGAAGATTTAATTAAGTATTTTCAGTCCCGATTCATCTATGCAAATACGTAAAAGGAATTTATTTATTAACCCAGATAATATTAATTGCTCGGCAATTAATGTTAATTTGGAGGCATAAAATTAAGAATATTAAAAAAAATATAAAATTTATCAACTTTGTTAAAAAAGCGAAAGAAACAATTAATTTACCCGCAATTAAAGGACATGAACTGAAAACTACGAATAACATATCGAACATCCTATTCAGCCCGACAGCTACAATATTTAAGTGTTTCAATGCACGAGAAATACTCTTGTAAAATCAACTTTGCGATTATCGAAGATTTCGAAAAATTATTTTTACCATTTAAAACAAATTTATGTAAATAATCGATAATTTGAGAATAAATTTCTTGAATTGAGAATATAGTATTACCCTACAATAAAGACCATAATTACTCACAGGTCACAACGTGAGAAAATATTTCATAAAGTTTGAGCAACAAGAAAGAATACAAGCAAATAATACTTACTTTGAAAATGGATTCGGTTGTTTCTTTAAATTAAAACAAAATTTCTCATTGTGATAACCAAAATAAATGTAGAAAAGAACATATCATAATACATATATCAGTACATATTCATAAAGTGAACAAAACCAAGCAAGCAATAAAGAGAGAATAAAACAAATAGCTTAGAATTTGAGAATGTTTCTTGAATTGAGAACAGCAACAACATTTCTCAAGTTACACTAAAAACCAAAAGTAGTCATAAATTGTATGGTTTGAGAAATACAGAGAGAATACAAGCACATAACTCATAAGAACACGTTTCTTGAATTGAGAATACGTTTTCTCAAGTGGCAACCAAAACCAATGCAATGGAATATACATATAACATTATACACATCCCAATCCCGTGTTACCGATTTTCACTCTAATTAATATATCATTTATGCACTTTAGTACAAACTCATGGCATTAACAACAAGGGATGACTCCAAGTTCTAATAAAGCGAAAAAACAACAAATTGAAAATAAACCACTATTTATACAGAAAACAAAACTTCAAACACAAAGATAAAAACTATCAAAATTTCTCACAAATCAAAATATGAGAACATATTTCATAATGCTAAAGTAATAAAGAAAGAATATAAGCAAATAACTTATTGTTTCTCAAGCCTCGTCAATATAATTTGAGAATGTTTCTTGAATTAAGAACAGAATTTCTCAAGTTACAATCAAAACAAAAAATTACTCAAAAACTACAATGTAAGGTTAGAGAAATTCAGAGAGAATACAAGCAATAACTTATAAGAAAATATTTCTTGAATTGAGAACACGATTTCTCATAATTTTTTTTTAAATTTTTGCTGGCAACTTTCGGTAAAGTTTAAGTCTTTTCTCCTGTTTTCCAACACATACTCTCTAAGAACTCGTAAGATTGAACAGTAAAAGAGAATACAAAATTCATAATTTGAGAACGCGTTTCTGAAATTGAGAGGAATGTTTCTCGAATTAAAACATTTAGATATAAATGTGAGAGTTCATATACAACAACAAGAAATAATTACCAGTTCAATTAAGAAATAATTGTAAAGTGATTTAGTTATATCGATTTTTTATATATAACTAAATAGTAAAAAATCGGATTACGGATTAAAACCAGAAAAATTTGCTTAGATGAAGAATATCAATTAGACAAAATAAAATCATCTCGTTCCTTTTTCTATGAATTCTACTAGCTCTTGCATTAAATTTTAATTTTAAAACGTTGCTAAAATAGTTGCGAGCATCGGTTGTCGATTAAATCAGTTTGAAACCAAGATTTTAAGGTAAAAATCAACTTTTACTCGACTACTGGCTCACAATTATGTTTAGAAAATTGTCTAAAGAATATCAATATTATTCAATATCGATTAGCAAGATTTTTTGGATCTACATAGAAATGTACTTAACAATCTTTACTCTTTAATTCTATTTTCCGTGAATTTTAACGAAAACATTAAAACTGTTAAAAAGTCAACCGAGAATCTTCATTTTAAAATACTAATACATTATAATTTTAAATTCTTAAATAAATTACTTAAAAACTAGAGCTTACTACTTAAGCCGCATAAAAAATGTCCAGGTAATCCCTCGTAACCTGCAAAAAATATTTAAACAATGTTCGAATATAAATATGTAATGGTAAACGTGTTCCTAACACACAACACCCAAAAAATAAAAATTAAATTTTAACAATAAAAAGGGAAGATTCGGATGTGAAAAAGTTTTCTTTCTTATCGACTCAATTTCTGAATAAATACATTAGAGCCGTAATCGATCTCGGGCACTCGAAACCCTCTCACCAGTTTTCACCAACATTCATAGCAATCATTCCTGGTACTAGAAAATCTCCCTTTCAGCAATTTTTATCAAATTCGTTTGATCTAAGACGAAAAATTGGAACTCAGGTCCCATCGGTGGACCTCCTATACTCGGAAAGCTGAGAAAATAAACATCAGGAAAGGAAGCCGGGCCGTACCAGAGGGCCAATTTAAATTTCCGAAACCACGACCCATCGTAATTAATTCTTCCTATTATTCGAAAACCACCTTTCTGTAATATTCATCAAAGGCGTTTGAGCTGAGGAAAACAGATAGAAATGAAAAAGAAAACCGATGCCCCTATTTTTGTTGCTACTAATTATTGTTCTGAGAATTATGAAATGGGAGCCCTATATTTCTGAAATGATTTTTCATCTTCCATCCCACAGACTACTTTTTATGGCGTTAGTGCTTAACCTTTTGATGGGGAATAAATGAAAATACGGTATGATATCAAAGGGCCGAATGTCAAAGGGCCGAATGTGTCGAAGGCCCGAAAGGACCAAAGGGCCGAATGGGTCGAAGGGCCGATTTTTTTTATTTATTTTATTTTTTTTTTGTACCATATACCTATTATTATCTGAAGGCTGACATAGGGCCGAATGTCTCAGGTGGCGCATGACAAAATTTTCCTTCACCAAAATGTATCGCTGACTGGATACGGGGAATTCCATGAATATCCAAATATGAAAAATAGTAAAATACATAAATTCATAAGAAATTCATTTATGTTTAATAAAAAAAAAATACAAATATTCCAAAAAAAATTACAAAATATATTCGGCCCTTCGGCCCTTTGATACATTCAGCCCCTCGACACATTCGGCCCTTCGACACATTCAGCCCTTCGACACATTCGGCCCTTCGACATTCGGTCTTTTGAAATTCGGCCCTTTGTACCCATTCCGAAAATACAAGGATATAAAGGGAAGCTCACCAAACATCTCGTTAACATCACAGCTCTGTAGAACTGTATAAACGTATTTAAAAATGTTAATTTTGAGCATTTACCGATTTCGGAATTTAACTGTAACATATTCATGAATACGGAAACGATTCGATTGATTTTCATGAAAATTTCACCCCGAAAGGGCCGAAAGAGGTTTCCAGGAAACGACTATGTGGCATAGTGTATGTGCATGTAGCCCGGTTCCCTTTTTCTCATTTTCTTTTCTCAGCTCAAACGAATTGATGAAAATTGCTGCAGGGTGTTTTCCCAGTACTTGCAGTAACCGATTACGATGAGTTCTGATTAAAAAAAAATCGCTTAGGGCGTCACCCAATGGGGCCCAGGTCCCAATTTTAAATTGTTTTTTTTTGGCTTGCACGATTTTGACACAAGTTGCTGAAAGGGTTTCTCGAGTGCCAAGTCGGTTGTGATGGATACGGGGGCTCGGGTGGCCAATTTTTTATTTCTGTCTGCTCATGATTTTTATAAAATTTGATGTGGGTGCGTTTTCGATTACAAGAATGAATGAAGGCTAATTTCGTGAAAATTCGTTTAAGAGCTTTAGCCTGGTTTTCTAATACCACGGATTGATTACGGCCCCCCTCCCCAGGTCTCCTGATGGGGCCTGGATTCCGATTTTGTTTTAAATGTTGGCTCGAACGATTTGGATTTTCGGGAATATTTCGGAAGTTGTATAATTTAATAAGGTGTTGTTGTTAACCGTTAATTTAATGAATACGGTTATATTCACAATCCACTGATATGCATCGAATATGTCAGGCCAAATTCGTAACAATATATTGGATTTTGCCGAGTTGTCGATTCAAATATCAAGATCTTCATAAACTTTATAAACGCATGGTATGTAGAGCTCAAGATCAAATTTAAGAAACCAAAGCTGACTCGGAATCAGTCACAAACGTTGTTCTCGGAGTAAACAAATGGTCGGGGACTGCAGACCATCATACGTGGTGTAACACAACACCCTACGCGAGGTGGCTTTGTTTTTGTTGGATATATGATGAATTTACAGGAATAAATCAGGAGAAAAATACCGAGACTAGGCGCGACTAAATAGCTTTATCAGTAAGTCAGCACTGTATTGATAGACATGTTTCCCATCAGATCAAACCAATTTAAAAAGAGACAACTGCAAATAAGCAATGAAACCATTTCTTTTACGCAAAATATCGAAATTATGATGAGGGGAACGATGTTATAACGATGTCACGACGTATAGTACAAATTGTTTATACTTTTCGCAATAACTGATAGAAAAGTGATAGATATACCATGCGTTTTTGATGAACGATTGGTATTTGAGGGCTCCGGAGTTCACAAAAGAGATTGTATTGAACTGGAAGGTATCTAATCCTCCTATACGCAGGCGTGTTAAAAACTGATGGATCAGATGAAACATTTTTCTTCAATATCGGGATTGATGAGATATTTAACACAAAGCTAGAACTTCGTGGTTTTAAACCTTTTTCACTATTAATAGGGTCACCATAAAAGTGTTTCGAAAAGAGTAGAAAGGGGTAATAGACCAATCTTTCTAACATTGTCTCACGCAGAATAAGTGAGAAGGTCTGCACTGGAACATCTAAGATATAATAACTATTTCCGGCCACCGCTAAAATTCCTTTAAATTAGGACTAATCCATAATTCTTGACTATAGAAACACCAGAAATACAACCTGGGTGCTTTATAGGTTCAATTTTCACCATCTTCATACTTCGACTTCCAGCAAGGTGGAGAACAGTAAAGGTGGTTTTTATTCCTAGATACCTGTCTCATATTCATGAAATCTAAAATCTGCCCCATTGTTAAGTCAAGCAAAATAAACCCTTAAGTCCAGTTAATAGACAATCGGTTTTACTATTAGAGGTCTGTCGATGACATTGCCATAATACCTGTTTGTAAATACCATACATGAATGTCATTTTCAATCATATGCAAATGGCGAACACCAAAGTAATATCCTATGGTGTCATGAAAATACCTTATCGATGAATATTAAAAACCTGAGATAATTTTCACGAGACGAACGGTATTAAGCAATTCCAGTCTTCAGGCTCCCTTTATATAAAGGCCTAGAGTGAAACTGGGCCGTTGACCTAAGGAAAGAAAGTGAACAAATTTCCAAAGGCTTGCACGCCTTCTGACTCAACCTCAGAAATATATGTATCTGATACAGATCCAATTTGTCCGACAAAATGGAACTATTCTTCTTTGGGCGCTTGGTTATAGGGCACCCATAGATTTCCGTGGATTTTCGGGATTTAGGATTTTAGGATTTTCATTAATCATCACAAGAACAACCCGTTTTCAGGACTAAGAGGTCTCTCCTATGAGAGTTGGTTCAACACAATGATCCATTTTATCAACTTAGTGGCAGAGTAATCCTATTGCTCAGCCTGTTGCGGAAAGTAACCTAAAATATTTCACGCCAAGTGTCAAACGATGAGGGCCAATTTATTTATGGCAATAAACTAAAAGCAACTCCAACGCTGGAGAACATGGACCTCAAATTCGAGATTTAATTTGGATTATAATAAACATGAAGTTATCAGGCTCGAGTGACGGTATTCAGCCCTGCCTCTAATGGCTCAAATTTCACTCGTTATCGCTTAATTTTGAAAAGCATATATAGGCTCTAATAAAAATATGTGATTGTACACTTACAAATTAAGCAGAAGCAGACATATATATAAAATTTGTCAGGTACTTCCAAACGGTGTGCTTCATCTTCCCCGCATTTGTGGAATAATAGAATGATCTGAAAATACAAAATTATGTAATTAATTAATTTTTCAGTTCTCGTTTATAGGGCGTATATAAAAAGTGAGTTAAGTGATGATCTTGGTTAATGCGATAGACATGTCATAAGCCTTGCTTTTCGGAGACCGGTAATACCAATTATGGCTACCAGTGTAAGGAGTCGTTGGAAAAATTGTTCTTCGATTTTGTGAAAGACACTAGGTTTGAAAGTTATAGCAAATATTAAATAGTATCAATATAGGAAATTGCCTTGTAAAATCGTGTTCCAAATTTTTTTTTTATAAGACAAGAGTGAAGTTAGCTGTTTTAGTACAAGTTCGAAAAAAACTCGAAAATCAACATGCTGATGAAAAAGTAAAACTAAATTTATCTGTTTCAACTGTTTAGCTTAGTTGTCTTTAGACAGTTGTCTAAAACGACAAAAGCGACACCGTGACAAAAAATCTAACTGCGGTAAATGCGATAAGCTAAGAGAAAAAAAGAACACGAACGTCCTATATATAAGTTATTTAATATATGGTTATAGTGTGTGGTGGTATTTTGACAACTTTTATTTTAAATGTTTTGATCAAAGTTCAGTCAGGTTGGCACCCCTAACAAATACCAAAATATTGGGTACATTCTTTTTTTTATAGTTTTAGCTATCGGGTTACACCACATATTTTTGATATATGAGCTGAGTAGCCTGTTTAACATTTTTTATTCAGTTTTTGTTTGTTCATCAAAAAACTTAGAACTTTTTTCGGCTCCCCGAATTAAAAATGGCTGACTTAAAAATGGTGTTTTTCGAACTTAAAACCAGCGTTTTTATTTCATTTTAAAATTGACTTAAAATCTGTAATGAAAATGAAAAAAAGCTGACATAATTCATTTCATATCATATTCATAAGTCATTTTGAAAATGAAATAAAATGTGTATGTTTAGATCGAAATAAAACGTAAAAGCCCGACTATCCGGCATCCAATAAACCGGAACACTCAGTTAACCGGAATTTTAATTTTTAGGGTTGTTTTTGCTTTTTTCTTTCTTTTCTCTTTCATACGCATTTTGTAATTCATTTTGAAATTTGCAATTGTTTTTTGCACATTTTCGTTAGTGGCATTAGTTGAAAATTTTGAATGGCTTTAATTTTTCATATTACAGTAAAAGGCCGATTATCCGGCATCCAATTAACTGTGGTTTTTAAATTCTTTATAATACGTGTCCAATGTTTGGTTTAATGGCACATGATGGTAGCATTGTACACGGTGCCAACTCTCGACGAATCCATTGCATTTGGAATATTTTCGGAATCTCGGACTCGAACAGCAGTCCTTGATTCATCATAATAACTGCCAGCAACTGAAATGCGTAATTTCCCACTCTGTTTCCGGTAAGTCGATAAATTTTAACATTGTGCCATTTTTGAACACCACACTTGATACTGGCTCAATTAGAATTGTTCTGACATAGCCTTAACGGTAGATTATGTATAGATTTAAACACCAAGCTGCGGAAATCCAGTGGTATAAATGGATCATTTTTCCCCATCGAGATGTCACAATAAATGTTCAAATTTGAATTGAAAGCTATTGAAACTTTCATAAATTTCAATGTAACGTTGGTCTTCAAGAGATTTTTTATTCCCTCATCTGATTGTCGCGTGCTTCTGATATATTTTCCTGGTTTATGGCCTTGGAGAGTTTTAATGAATCGATTCTTGGCAGTGTATCCGTGGCGACATTTTTCTATTGTATATCAGTTGTAAACTGGCCAATGTAATCCAAGTACAGGAATTGGCGAGGTGATGCCTTATCAGTATTCTCGTAAAATTGTGTAGATCGTCGGGTTATGATTTGTGAATAATGTGTTTTTACGACCTTCAATCAGATAACGAAATCGTTTGATTGAGGAATAAGCAACAAATAATTCGAATTCTGGAACATTTCATGATCTACGACGCATCAGCTCGTCGTTGATACTAGCATAACATGACATTCTGACATGGTCTCCAGTAAACGATCTACTAATTCCGCGAGTTTAGTTGTGTTTAATGAATAGTTGAATCTCTAATATCTCTTGAACACGAATTGGTACCAAATCAAATCATTCGGGTGAATTCATCGTCTACATTATCCCCACCATTGGTTTTCATTCGACGGAGCGATTGTGATGGATCACCTAGCTCAAGACTCTGCAACAATCTATGGATCTGCATTTATTGGGATCATACAACCCCTCTTGAATAATTTTTCGTTGTATGGTGTACTCGGTCGTTTACTGCACCAAGAAGATGATTGACAGTATTTTGTATTGATTTTGCCAAATAAAAATTGAAATTCGACAATGTGGAACCAAACACCGCGGGATCTTGGGACATTAGTGGAGTAAGCTTCAGGCTAAGCGGGGCGATAATTACGTCTGGATTGTTAGTTGCTTCTAACGACAACCCAGATGATTGATTATTCGTCGCAGTTAATAGCATTTCCCTCACTAGGTCCTAATCCAGACTTTCATGTTAAGGAACTCTTAACGGTTTCCACTGTCGTTTAACACTTGGTTGCGTTAACTACTGAATCGTTGAAATCGCCTTATTATTGTGTGCATAAGAAAATTAATCCAAGGAGCCCCTCAACTCATTTAACTAATTTTTGATTGGCAGTTGAATATTTTTTATTGCATACAATGATATAAAAATATAGCTTACCTGTAAATGTGTATTAGAAGTACTGCAATGCAACGTACTTGCATTTCTTTCCTTCCCAGGTTTAAACTGTTTTCGCGTGGCGGCATAGAATTTAAAATATTCGCTAGATTTACCTCAAGTAAAAGTCCTAAATGAAGTTTGGATGCATGCATTAACAATCGAATTATCATCTCTTATATCTCGATCGTATCAGTATCGTAGAATGAAGTTAGGTAACCCTAAAATAAAAAAATATTAAAACAATATAAATTATTAATTAACATTAATAAAGTTTTACCTGATCGTTCAACGGAGTTTCTTCTATGAAATATATAAAATTCGTTTTATTCAAAGCCTCATTTTCCCTCGCTGACTTTTCAGTACGTATCAAATGATTGGATCGGTGTAGCACAGTGATGGTCCCTCAGATGAATAAAACGCAAATAAACCTGAAGAAGAAAAAGTGTTTTGTATTGTAACGATTTTCAACTAATTATTAGATTATCGATGTTCAACGACAAGGCATCGTAACCCTTGTGGAGTTAGCCCAGAATTTTATACCAGAAAAATAAATAAAATATCATTGGGTAACACTAAAACTGTCATCTAGAATTTAATATAGAAAAAAAAATAAATATCAATATTGAAATTTTATTCTAACCCAGAAATTGAATTCATATTGTAAATATTAAAATAATAAAATCTAAATTAAAAATTATGTAGGCACTAGCCAATATGACTTCGCTTCAGCAAGATACTCCAGACCGGATTCGGATGTTATAGAAACTCAATACCATACTAACCCAAACCGACATAGCTCCGCTCACTAAAGCTAGTTAGTACACCCTTGTTTTGAATAGAATACATTCCATTACGGGCCTTCGGTAATCTGCCGTTTTTTTTTAATTCCCTTACAAAACTAGAGCTTATCAATATGGCTCGCAGTGCCGCATAGAATACATTCCGCCCACAGCCTTTTATTGAGCATGGTTTTAGAACTCGACGAATAGCTCTTCGAATTTAAAATTTGAATTCAATTTCTGAGGTAAAATAAAATTTCGAGATTAAACGAAATTCGTATATGTATTAAATTCTAGGCTGGGATATCATTGCAGTTTTAGTGTTACCCGATGATATTTTCTTTATTTTTCTGGAATGAAATTTTGAATTACTCCACAAAGGTTACGATGAAATATATGCCGTAATTTATTACAAATTTACTACAATTTATTACAATAAATCCCAATTTTATTACAGTTACTGTTTTCGAGAAGCAAGTAGTCGGTTACACTTAAACCGTCACCGCTAAAATCGTAACTTTTGATGTAGCTATGATGTCAGGATGGTTCTTGAACTAGAATTTATTACAAATTAATTCCATTGAATTTGTTAGTTCAAGACCGCCCCTATAACTTGCCTAAGGGTAAACTTTATCCCAAAACGATTATTTATTTCAAAAACATCAAACCAACTTAAATATTTTATTACACAAGACTGCCACCACTTTTTGTGTTAAATGTTGCACTAGAAGTCTTTTCGAGAGTAGGTCAACCTTCTCCAGGTGTGTAATACCTATACATTGGGAAAAATATTACTGAAAGAATATGTTTAGTGCAAAAATGATCAAAAGAAAGTGTTTTGGGAAACATTTGTTCCACAAAATTTTTATAGAGAAAAATATTTTCCCATTTAACTTTGTTTCGAAAACATTAACACCAAACATGTTCCCTCAGTAGACCAGAAAAATACAATTTAGACCGTGTTTTATTATTTGAGCACTATCTGGAGCCGAATGGAAAATTCTACTGATACTACGGCAATCATTCACTGGTGTTGCTATAAAATAAAAATGAAAAATAAATTCATCCATAAAACAAACATTTATCACCTGAAATATACCAATTGACATTTATTTTAACATGACGTTATGAACAAAAATTCATCTTGTTTTATTTTTAATTATTATTTTTAAGCCTAGTACTCAGTTCGATTTTACGTGAAATTTCCATACGATTTTACCAAAGTGAAATTAGAAATGAAAAATTTCATTTCTGGGTTTTGTAGTACTCAGTTCTCCAACGAAAAAACCAAGTGTGTTCAATACATCAAAGATGGCGCGCATAAACTCTCCAAATTATTTTCATGTGAAAATAATGTGCCGAGACATTATTTTCACGTGAGATTTTGACATTTGTTTGTTTTTGGCAAAAACAAATTTTTTAATACCACAAATTCATAAATTTTAATTAAAGTCAATTTAATTTAAATTATTTACGTAAAATAAAGAAATTAAGTTATGCATGTCTACAAATTTATACGTTAAAATTAAAATTTCATTTCTATTTCACGCGAAAATAAATAGATTTTTGGAGACCGCGTTAAAATTTCATTTCACTTTGAACTGAGTGCTAAGCTTAAGCTTAGTACTCAGTTCAAAGTGAAATGAAATTTTAACGCGGTCTCCAAAAATCTATTTATTTTCGCGTGAAATAGAAATGAAATTTTATTTGGAGAATTTTTAATTTTAACGTATAAATTTGTAAACTTGCATAAATTAATTTCTTTATTTTACGTAAACAATTTAAATTAAATTGACTTTAATTAAAATTTATGAATTTGTGGTATTAAAAAATTTGTTTTTTGCCAAAAACAAACAAATGTCAAAATTTCGCGTGAAAATAATGCGCCGAGACATTATTTTCACATGAAAATAATTTGGAGAGTTTATGCGCGCCATCTTTGATGTATTGAACACACTTGGTTTTTTCGTTGGAGAACTGAGTACTACAAAACGAAAACAGAAATGAAATTTTTCATTTCTAATTTCACTTTGGTAAAATCGTATGGAAATTTCACGTGAAATCGAACTGAGTACTAGGCTTTAAGATTAAGTTTCTAATGGTTTCAGGGGTTTACAAAATAAAGGCCTTTTCACATTTCCCATTGAAATGGATAGTGCTCCCGATATCGGCTTTTTATATCGATTTTTAACTAATAAGTTGAATGAAAACTGTTAGCTTAGAGTTAAATAAATTAATTATATGCAAAAATAGCTAAATATAAGTTTTGATATATTGGGTGCTCCGGATAAATCTATCGGGCGCTAATAAAAAAACAGCTAAAAATGCTATGAAAATATTTTTTCCCAATTCCCTATTCCCAGGGAAAGCCAGAATAGGGCCACAGACCGCCACCAGATATTGGATGAAATGTTAATTTGTGAGCCTATGGTGAAGGGAAATTCAACTTTATTTAGGTGGGTAATAAATTATTTTTGTATTAGATTAGACGGAAGCCGTGTTTTTTATTAGCGCCCGATAGATTTATTCTGAGCACCCTATTTTCTATGTCAAAACTTATATTTAGCGCGCTATTTTTGCATATGATTAATTTATTTAACTCTTACATTTTTCATTCAACTTTTTAGTTAAAAACCGATATAAAATTTTTTGCTCTACCTTATCGGGAGCGGCTATTGAGAGCGCTACGCATTTCAATAGGAAATTTGAAAAGCCCTTTATTTTGTAAACCTCTGAAACCATTAGAAACTTAATCTTACAATAAAAAATAAAAATGCAGCAAGATGAATTATTGTTTATAACGTCATGTTAAAATAAATGTCAATTAGTAAATTTCAGATGATAAATGTTTGTTTTATAGATGAATTTATTTTTCAATTTTATTTTGTAGCAACACCAGTGAATAATAGCTGTAGTTGCAGTAGAAATTTCCCATTCGGCTCCGGATAGTACTCGAATAATAAAACATGGCTGGAATTAGCTTCAGACTGTAAAGGCTTCAAAAATGTAATTTAAAGGTAGATTTTACCATAATTGATTACACCAGGCCGCCACCAGATATTGGGTCAAATGTTACTCCATGATACATGAACCTTCAGTAACATTAGACCCAATTTTTGGTGGCAGTCTGGTGTAATAAATTATTAAAGGTGGTAAAATCGACTTTAAAATTACATATTTGAAATTTTGAAGCCAACTTCGCCTAACCTGACGCAAAAGTAATTGTTTAGACACTTAGATAAGATTGACCTGCCCTCGACACGGTCTATGGAGTAAATTTGACCCAATATCTGGTGGCTGTCTGGTGTAATAAATGTTTAAATATGGCTACACGGTAAAAAATTTGGAAATTTTGCCTTTTTGGGGGTTAAAATAAGGATAAAAGTTAGACGTTATTTTTAACTCTATTCCAGTATTCGACGTAATAATATTCTTTCTTAGTTAAATTCGAAAAATACAATTTTATTATGATAGCGTCTCACTACCAAAAAATAATAATTGTAAAATTATTATTTTTTGGTAGTGAGACTACTGATTGACTGATTTAAGTTACTTTAATTATATTACCAAAATGTTACCGAGATCAACGTAAATAGCAAAGGTTCAAATTTAACGAAAATTTAACTTGACGACCCAGTAAAATGAAGGATGTTACATTTGAGTACTTTTTATATAATTAAAAAACTTCTACTGGTTGAAGCCTATATATTTTATATTTACTTTGTTATCATTTATAACAAATCGCCGACGTTTCGGATATTAATCATATCCATTTTCAAGGCTGAGAAAAAACAAATTCACTAAAAATTAATAAAACACTATAGATTAAAGTTATATAAACCAAAAAAATTAAAACTTACCAAAATAGAACAAATAATGTATATACATATATTTTGTATATATTATAAATTTAAAAAACTTAATATAAAAAAATTTAAATAAAAAATTAAAATTTCTTTTGTAAAAGCCCGTAATTATTTTTTCTGACAACGGAAAAACTTATTATGAAAATAAAATGTATACGTAAAACCAAAAGCAAAACTGATTTCTAGGCTAAAAAACGTAGAAAGCTTTTTTTAAAAAATTGGTATACTAATATAATTCCGAATAAAAATATAAACTACAATACCACATTACAACAATGACAAAAATTCAAAAAACAAAACAAATTAGAAAATTAACGAGTTGTAAGTATCTTGAAGATACATACATTCAGATTGTTTGTTTAGACAATCTGAAGTTTGTCGACTTCGTTTTATATATCATTTCCAAAACTTGTCGTGTTCGGTAATTTGTTTCCTGTTCTACAACTTCTATATTTTCCATAAAAACCGAATGGTTTGATTCGTGAAGATGAGTAGATAAACTGCTCGGGTTTGTAGTACTTTGGTTAATTCTATTTAGTCGTATTGCATCCTTTTTGTGTTGGCAAAAACGAGAGCATAACAGTTGTTTAGTCTGGCCAATATATACAACTTCTTTCTTATTATTTAAAGGTGTGGGATCTTTCAAAGATGAGAAAACAGTTTTACCTAAGAAATTATTAGCTTTTCCCACAACTTTTAAATTAAATTTTTTCAGACAACAACTAATTTGTTCATGTAAATCTTTTACATATGGAATTCCAATATAATTAACGTTAACTGCTTCTGGTTGTGGAACATTTACGGCAGATTGATTATCAATATTTAAATTTTTATATAAGGTTGAATTTATAATTGGTCTAATAAATGAATTTGGATAACCATTCTTCAAAAGGGTATTTTTTAGTAACTGAAAATTGTCTTTATGAAAAATGGGGTCCGATAAAAGAATAATCTTGTCACATAATAATTTCACTGTGTTACGTTTATAAGAATTTGGAAGATGGGAATCGAAATTAAGATATCTACCAGACCAAGTAGTTTTGTGAAACCAATCAGTCGAAATTGAACCATCAATACTATGAATTAACAACAAATCCAGAAAGGGTAATTTATTGTTAGATTCCAATTCAATAGTAAATTTAATGTTATTATTAAATGAGTTGAAAACACTAAAAAAATAATCAATTTTATCATTAGGTATCGCTGTTATAATATCGTCAACGTACCGAAAAAAGAAAATAGGCTTAAAGTCAAGAGAAGACAGAACACTTGATTCAATAAACTCCATAACCAAATTTGCAACCGAGGGACTAATGGGTGAACCCATCGGTGATCCAAAAAGTTGTTTATATACTTTATTATCGAATGAGAATTCACAATTATTAAGAACAAGTTCCATAGCATTATTAAATTGAACTTTTGTTAGAATTGTTCCCGAATTTCTCTTTATATATAAAATATTCATTTTAACGATCAAGGGACGCTATTTTTATTGTCATTTCAAAATCATTTATCTCAATTGAGCAATTTTGTAGATTTTTTCTTTTTACTTTTTCCGTAAATAAGATTAAATGTGAATATAATTTTTTTATAATTTTTATTAGATTTTTTCGGCTTTTCGGACAAAATATTATTTTTAATGGCATCTCACAATGTTGTGCGTCATAAAAATAAATACTACTTAGTAAAATTGAACCATCCTCAAGCCGCAGTCATGCGAATGCAAATATCGACCAACGTTGTTGTATTTTATGTTTGGCAAATATTGGGAAAATATGACAATTGACAAACTCTACTGTCTACACGATTTGTAATATATGTTTTTTCCTTTTTTGAAAACCCGCCTATTGAGCGAATCTACGCCAATAGTTGTGTTGCTTTCGCAAAATTACAACAACAATTGTATTGTATGAAGCCGAATTGGCTTTAATTTAAGCCAAACAATTTTTAGGTTTAGGGGAAATAAAACCATTTTATGGTTATGGTGTTTACCATAAGGCGGTTATTTTTACTATTTTTTTTATTATCTTGTTGTAAAAAAAGACATTTTGCGTTTGTTTTGATAGAAAAATACCGAATTTAATTTGTTCTATTTCGTAAAATAAAAAAAATAAAATAAATATTATTAAAATGAATGAATGATTTTAATAATATTTATTTTATAGGCCCTTTGATATCATGGCCGAATGTCGAAGGGCCGAATGTCGAAGGCCGAATGTGTCAAAGGGCCAAATCAGAATTTTTTTTTTTTATTTTATTTTTGTTTTTAGAAATATATTTTTTTTATTTAATTTAATTATTTTTTTTATTTTTGGTACATATTCTTTTTTCAAACAAAAAAAAATGGTACTATTTAAGTCCAAACCACACAAATGTGTGGGTAAAAAATCATAGTATGTAATGGCGTTTTTGATAAAAATTTGGGTAAGATGAAATTTTAAAAAAAAAAATTTGTAGGATTAGGAAGTGCAAGCCAAAAATATCGAGAAAATTATCACATTTTCCGGGAAAGTTTTGACCTTTTTATTTTTTTTGGGGACAAATTGCGTATATTTTATTCAAAATAGTACAAATGTGTAATTTTTTTTAAATTTTGATATTAACATTGTATTTTAACAGTTTTTCGACAGTACAAGTAAATTTTCCGGGAAAATTTTGCAATTTTTCTAGGAAATTTTTATTAGTTTTTTTACTTAATTTAAAATTATAAATAAAATTTGCCACTTGAAGAATTGTATAAATTCTGGAAAAGCGAGGGTTCGGGGGCAGTCCCCATCCTCTAAGGTGTACAACGAATTAAAATTACATTAAAAGAAAGTTTTATATTTACAAAAGTTGATTTTTTTTAACATTTGTGGCACTATCAGAAGAAGCGATAAGAGCGATAAAAACTCTTTGATCTGTGTCTGCAAGATTGACGAAGCAATTACTATTAATAAAAATAAATAAAACTAAAAAAAATATTTAAAAAATAAAAAAAGGGAAAAATTTTCCGGAAAATCAAAAAGTTTTATTAAAATAACGCTAAAATGTAATTTGTTGCCCGTTTCATGACAGTGTAATTTGAATTTTTATCATTAAAATTAAGATTTGATAAATAAAAACGGCAGATTTTTAATTTTTGGATGAAAAAAATATTTTTGGAAAAACTGAAAATTTTCCAGGTAGGAAAATTCGTTTCGAAAATATTTACACCAAACTTATTTCCTCAGTAGGCCAGAAAAATACAATTTACACAAAAATGCTATGAAAATATTTTTCCCAATTCCCTATTCCCAGAGAAAGCCAGAATGGTGCCACAGTGGCACTATTCTGGCTTTCCCTGGGAATAGGGAAATGGGAAAAAGATTTTCAAAGCTTTTTTACCCAGATTGTATCTTTCTGGCCTACTGAAGGAATAAGTTTAGTGAAAAATTTTCAAAACAAAGTCAGAAAAGAAAAAGAAAATTTAGCCAGAAAAATAAAATTTAGACAAAAATGCTATGAAAATATTTTTCCCAATTCCGCATTCCCAGGGAAAGCCAGAATAGTGCCACAGGAGCAAGTGCCGAATTAGACCCACCTATTACATTGCATTGCATTACATCTACGGTGAACATGTATAATTTGCAATAATTGTGGACTCGTACCGTTGGAATACCCACGATTTTTTAAAACTTATCAACTGGTAAGAACTTACAAGACGGTTTAATAACATTTGATTAATATTTCTTTAAAAACCCGTTCTTAGATTCACAACGATTTTGAGGTTTTATACCCAAATACCTCTAATAACGTGAAAACTAAGCTTACGGATGAGTTTTGTCAACATATAGTAACAATCTCTGAACAAATAAGCAAAACCAAACCTTTACTTGAATACTTTAAAGGTAGGATTGCATTACCCTTCAAATGTATTTAATATACTTGTGGATTTTATCACTTAAGATTGGCGTCTAGATATTGTAGTTAATCTAGTTTATTAACTCTTCTTCCAGCTACACAAAAAGATTGTGGAATAAAAAATAGAGCAGATATTAAGTCAGCGAGTGCTAAACTATTTATATTTGTTGGTGTAAATGACGAAATTACGGCTGAACAACAACTAATTGCTTTTGCTCAAGCGCACAGTCAAATATGATTTCAAAATTTTACATCTCATTTGATCAAAAGCGTATTGCAACAAATAATACTGTTTTTAACATAAAATACGACGAAAAATTGGAAAACTTTTTAGGTACTACGGTAAAATATTGTAATACATTGGTAATTCCCCGGGAATACTGAATTGGAGAAAGAATTTATGTATAATTTCTGTTCAAATAATTTTTTTTCCAGCCGCCTGTGGCACTATTCTCGCTTTACCGGGGAATAAGGAATTGGGAATAGTATATTGTATAATTAGGAGGAAAAGTACTGCATTCCCGGACGATAGTGGAAGTCAGACAACCACGGGAGTCCGGGAATGCACTTTTCCTCCGAATTGTACATACTAGTTTTTCTCCGATCGGACTTTAAAACGAATATAAACCCAAAATTTAGTATTATTCATTAATTATCATATTAAGAAATCAAAACAAAGTAAAAATTCGAAAATAACATAAAATTATTGCTTAGTTAGCCACGACATCATAAGACATAAATACATTTTGTTTTTTTTTTTTTCAAAAGTTGTCAAGTTTGTGTACCTATGTCCTATTTGATTTATAAAAAATGTGTGAACGAAATTTAAGGGATATGGACAGTGAAAGCGAATTATCCTTATCTTGTACCCCGCCGGATATAGTGGAAGCAGCTAATTCAGCTACATGTGATTTACTCCCGCAAAAATCGAACGAAAATGCTTATAAACGCTTTATGGATTATCGTCAATCGAAACACGTCAAATCATTTTCGGAAAACGTCATTCTGGCGTATTTCGCTGATTTATCTACAAAATTGAAATCATCCACATTATGGTCAAACTACTCAATGATCAGGTCGATGCTAGTGGTTAAAAATAATGTGGATATTGCAAAATACCAAAAATTACGTGTCTTCTTGAAACGCAAATCCGACGGATATAAGGCGAAGAAATCTAAAATATTAACTATGGAATATGTACAACAATTCATTTTGGAAGCTTCAGATGATTCGTTCCTAGTTACTAAGGTAAGCATGTAGGTATTTAAAACGATTATTATTTGTATTTACACATTAAATTCAAATATGTTTTCGGATAAAATACAATTCACACTGCCATATTTTTTTGTATGTAATATTATGATTGTTTTTTGTAGGTTGCGCTAATTTTTGGAATCGCTTGTGCTTGTCGACGGGATTAACTAGCCCGCATGGAAATTACTGACATTAGTGATTTGGGATTTAAACTTTTAGTTAAAATCCCGAATAACAAGACAAATATACCATACGATCATTTATCGTAAACGAAACTTATTTAGAATATTACTGAAAATATATAGCTTCGCGTCCAAAAGATTTAAATTCTTTGCGTTTTTTTTAAATACACCAATGACAATATACAGGGCACTGTTTCCGCCGTTCATCTGCGACAATTTTAGTTGATAATGGCGCAGATTTAACATGCTTAAAAAGATTTTTAGGATGGAAGTTATCAACTGTTGCTGAAAGGTATATCGATGAATCCATTATCAATAAAATTGAAGTTGCTCATAAGATTTTCGATACAACGGATAATGAAACAGCCGATGCAAATAATGTTAATGATTTTATTAGCAATATATCAACTAATGCTGGGATGCGATACTACTAATCCACCAATGTTCAATAATTGTACTAATTCTAGGATAACCGTTAATATTACAAATAAGTAAAATTAAACTAATATACCTAACACATAGTTATTTTGGCATAGATTTATCATATAAAAATTGATTATTATGTATATACTGTTAAATTAAAATAAATAAATGCGTTTGGCCTTATAAGTGTACTTTTATTTCTTCTAAACAATTAAAAAATCATACGGGAATATATTCCCGGCCTAGGCCAGAAAAAATATTCTCATACTATTATTACTTGTTGCTTAGCAACAAATACAACATACTGGAATCATGAGCTTTTCGTTTCGAAAAAACAAGGGAAAGATATATTTTTCCTACGATCGGAGAAAAAAATATTTTCATAGCATTTTTGTCTAAATTATATTTTTCTGGCCTACTGTTGGAATTAGTTCGGTGTAAATATTTTAGAAACAAAGTTGATTGGGAAACTTTTATTACATATAATTTTTATAGCGAAAATAATTCCCCATTTAGCCTTGTTCCGGAAATATTTACTTCCGACTAATTTCAATAATGATTTAGTATTTTACTTAAGAAAATCTAACTAAATTTTGAATTTAAAAAATGTATTGTATAGTTATGCATTTTAAATACCTAAAATCAAAAAATCAAATTCCGTTACATTTTAAAAGCTTTTGTAAGCTTTTGTTTTAAAAGCTGTTGTTGTAAAGCTTTTTGATGACTTTAGTAATACTGTACGGAGGGGCACGGTGCATGTGTACGATATATGTCAATCAATCTAACTTAAATGAACTATGAAATTGTTAGACCCAGGGATAGTTTTTTTTTATAGGGTTAGTTTTATTTATCAGCCTAGGTACATTGTCGATGACTCATATGCAAAATTCGGAGCAACGCACTATAACCAATTTCAAAACTATTCTCGGATATTCAACAATTATTGATATCTGGCAAAATTATTTCACTGACGCCAAAATGTTAAAACAATAAAATATTCTGACGATATTTATGATTGTTTATAGTTAGCTGGCTGGCATGGTTTCTTTTGATAAACAAAGTTAATTAATTTTTAAACATATAATAGATTATAAAATTTTATATTTCCACATTTATTATATAATATTGCTTCTGCTAAAACAATAAACATTTATAATATCCAATTACAGAAATTGATTATGAGCTGAAAAATAAATTCAAGCTTTCAAGCATTTACAATATTTGTTCCCGGGCACACAGTAATAAAATTTCATATTCATCATAAATTTCAACCGCCAATTGAGTTCACGGATGAAAATGAATTAAATAAACATTTGCGACGGCCTGCGCTCATAATTTCTATGCACCAGACATATACAATTTACGACTTTTGTTATAATTTAAATTTAGCCACACCAAACATATGTACGTCTGTAAATCATTAAAAGCATGAAAACATAAAACTTTCCGTACGTGACTTTATTTGAAAACGAAAATTTATGATTCCAGACCGTTTAATAAAATTAAAAATGAATAATTAATAATAATGCACCACGCCTTAAGTTCAATGTAATCAACCATATATGGATATAAGTTTGCATCTGCTTGGCTGTTCTTTGAATATCATTGCCGGAACGACCGAAGAAATTTTAACAACTTATAAAAAAATTATTTTAGGGATGTACATGAATGATTACCGAAATCTGCATTTTTCATAAAATAAAGACCACTAAAATCTATTATATGTCTCGCATTAACAATCCGACAGCAAAGCGTGGAAATATTTGGCTGATTTATTAAAAATAGCAACTGACACTCGTGTAACTTTAAAATTCTAATGAGTTAGTTGATTTTGTTGAAGACTAAACCATTCCACAGAAAAAATTTTCCATTAAAATTGAAAAGGGCGGTGAGGGGCAGGGGATACCACAATTGTTTGAATAAATATCGAATTTTACTTGTTTGAGTTGTTTTAATATTTAGTTATAACAAAAATCTCTGAATTTCTTCTAAAACGTCTCCCTATGGAATTGACGGCTCTCTAATCAAATGGGTCATATGCCTTTTCTAAATAGATGACAAGATGATTTCCTACAGTTGTTCGAATAAATATCGAATTTTACTTGTTTGACATGATGTATGAATCATTAAAAACTACTGAAACAAGTAAATTTTTGAATCTACTTAGAGTTAAACTTATCGGTGAAGCATATGAAATTGTTAAGTTCGTGGTAAGTTTCGAATTCAATTCAAGTAGAATTAAATTCTATAAGCAACAACGATCCGAAGATGTGAAAACTTTCTCAAATCGCGTTGAAACTTTACTTTACCATTTAAAAGAGACGTGTCTTTCAGAACCGAGCATTGAATCAATCAAAGATGCTAAGAAAATAAATCATAAAATGGCGCTCAGATCGTTTCAGGAAGGATTACAAGAACCGATGAAGTGGTTAATAAAAGCTTGCCGATTTATCAATTTGAAAGAAGCAATTACTAAAGCCTTGGAAGAGGAGACAATCCAAAAATATTCAATTTCAAATTATTCGTCCACTTCAAAACAAATTTTCGTATTTTCGCAAGAACCCAAATCATCATTCTCTAACTTTGGAAATGTTCCAAAATGTTCCAAACAGGTCACAAAGCGTCAAAATCGAATAAATCATCATATTCTAAATTGTATGAAGAGACAATTGAATGAAAAGAAAAAATTGAACTATGAACAAAATGTAATTACTAATTCTTCATCTAGCACGGGAAACTTGCAAGGATACAAACAGCCGCAGGTACTCCTCAACGGATCCGAGATTACCAATAGAGCGCCAACAACATGATAATTCTTACAACTCTAGATTTAAAACTACTAATTCTAACATTACAGATGGCCTGATAACAAAAAATTCAAATTTTTTTGAATTGATTTTTGAAAATTCATTAGAATTTTCTTAACATTTTAAATACCAATTCATCAGATTTAAAAAAAATCATACAACATTTCGACCTTAGAAGATTTGAATACCTAACTCTAATTCTACAATGTTCTTAAAATTAACTTTACCGCATAAACCAGAAGAAATTTTCCACTTTTTGATAGATTCTGGCGTGGATCTAATGTAAAATCACCGGAATTGCAAAGGACTCCTTTGAGACTTTCTAGTGATTCAAAATGATTTTCCAATTCAATATTCTGGCATTTTAGGTAAAGATTTTTTAGAGTTTTTTAATTGCAAACTGAATTTTTCTTCAAAAAGTATTCAGTTAACTATTTATTAATAACACAGCGGTCACTTACAAGCTTTCAAAACATCCAACTCAAAATATAATTAGAGCCTAAACAGAAAAATCCGCCAAAATACCAATTTCACTGACCAATAGTTCAGAGCATGTTTGCTATTCGGCAGAAGTACTTCCTAGGGGTATACACAGCAAGTTATATTTTGAAAATTGAAAACGGTTTTACATATGTTAGTCTAATAAATTCTAATGAATATGATGCCGAACTGAAATCAAATCTAAATTTGAAATCTCTAGAAAATTTCCATGTATTTAATATAAACTTTTGAAATCCTAATACGTAAACAAAATCGTCTGTCATTACTCGAAAGTTCATTTAATGATTATACCCACATTCTAATCCAATTTTTTGCAAACCATATCGATTGCCTCATTCTGTTAAAAAGGAAATTAATAAACAAGTAAGTGAAATGAAAGCCGATAATATAATTGAAGATTCCAAATCTCCTTGGAATTTCCCTTTATTGTATGTCCCTAAGAAATCCAAAACAAATGAAAAAATTGGCGCATTGTCATTGATTATAGAAAGCTTAATGACATCACAATTTCTGAAGTACCAAACATTACGGATATTTTGGACCACTCAGAGAAAAACTTGGGTCAAAAATAACCAAATCGTGGTTATTTAATTTTTAGCTTAGTTAATATAACCAAAACAATTTAGTTAATTTAATGGATAGAAATGGAAAATAATTGGTAACAGTGACTAACTATTTTGTTAAACTAACCAATGGAAAAAATTATTTTACTAATAATTAGTTGTTATTATTATTTTACTAGTTAATTCTACCAAATTTTCTTAGTAGTAACAAAAATGGCGGTAAATGTTGCAAACGTTTTAGGTTGAATAAATTACATCAAGGTAGGGTTACCAAACCAACACGTTGGAAGTTTGATTTCGAACCAATGAAACATTGAATTCTTTATATTCAAAAATCCGGTCGTCTCATCAGAAGTGATCAAACTACAAAAATATTGAAAATACTTTGAACTTACATTCAAAGTATAATCACAATGCTTTAGCGAATTTTATTGATTCGCTACAATTTAAATCTTAGTTTATATGACAATACGTCAACTTATAGGTCAAAATATCTAATTAAGATAGTCCAAAATACTTGGTTAGTTATAACAAGAATATTGTTCACCTAACAAATTTTTTTTGGTTAAATTAAACAAAACTACCTACCAATATCCTGGTAACTCAAATTTCACTCACTTTTTGTACTAACCAAGTAAGAAAATACCAAGTTTCTAAATTAAACAAGATATATTTGGTTTATCTAGTTCAAAATTTTGTATTAAAACAACCAAATTAATTTTACTAAGTATTTGGTAGTACTGAGTGGTCGTTCCCATTATTTTTCAACTATTGATCTTGCTCATGGATACCACCAGGTTCCAATCGATTTAAAAGACTCTGAAAAAACTGCCTTCAGTACTGAAACAGGACATTACCAGTTTACTCGTATGAGTATGGGGCTGCGTAATGCTCCAAGTACTTTTCAAAGGCTAATGAATTACGTTGTATGTAGATTAAATGGTTTAAAGTGCCTAGTTTACCTAGATGACGTTGTGATATACGGTAGAAATTTAGCAGATCATAATAGAAATTTAACCGATGTATTTTCATGTCTTCGACAATACAATGTCAGTTTCTATGCAAAGAAGGACATATTATAACTAAACCTGACCCAACTAAAATCGAGGCAGTACAAAATTATCCAACACCAAAAAACACTCGTGATATAAAAACATTCCTTGGTCTTATTGGATATTATAGAAAGTTTTGTCCAAATTTTTCAAGGGTTTTCCGGGTTTAAAACAGTGCTGAAAAATATTATTCAGCCATAGAAAAGGAGCTTCTTGCTATAATCTGGGCAACAGATCATTATAGGCCATATCTTTATAGTCAACCTCAATTACGACGGCTCTTTCTGTTGTACATATTTGTAAATGCAAATTTTTTTATTAATAATCAAAACCGAAACGTGACTACATCCCACTTTATTTGCTATGTATCTTGGCAGAAAGAGCTAAGATTACGCTTTTTTGCTCAGAGTTTAATTTTCTCATTTTTTTCGTAGTACAACTTGCGCAATTTTGATCTCAACTAATGAAATTTCAGAGCAAAACAAAAAAAATAATAGTTTTTTGATCCCGTTACTCCTAAATTTATAAAAACAAAATATGCACAAAAAAACTAAGGTCACCTTGAAACATTTCGACCAAAATGTATTTGTATGAACAACTTTGAATATTTTTCGTATGGTAACATTTATCTGACCACTACTGTATGTTTTGTGTACTTTACCTTTACATGTTTTTGTTTGTAAAGGGCCAGCGTATAGTCGACTCTGGTATGAGTGAACGGCCTAGATGGTTGCACTCGTGAAGAAGGTGAGTTTCCCATATCTAAATGGAACGTACGGACTGATATCAAGACTTCAATCCTAGATACCAATTTTTGTTATCATTGTATATGAAATGGTAGAGTTTGGTCCAGCATGGTCAGATCTCAGAACTTCTTCTGAAATACATGTTAAAATTTCCTCGCGTGTTATATTTCCTCGCTTTAGTTTTTTTTATTTCTTAATTTTTCATTTAATATACAAAATTGTAAATTTATTAACTAAAAAATATTATATTGACAGCAATTTGACAGATAAATAAGAACAATTTTTATTTATTTGACAGATAAATAACAACAAAAAGTGACAAATTAGATTTTTTAGCTAAAATAAGATAGAAATTATTAAGCTGTCTGGCCAGGATGCTTATTTGAATATATTAAGTTCCACAAATAAGAATTATTTTCAAAACAAATTCAATTATGAACATAATTAACAATTTCAAATTATGAAATATTTGCCGAAATTATTAACACAAAAAAAAAAACAAAATGAAGATCACAAACGAGCGATTATATTCTTCGAAAAAAACACTTTTCGAAAGACGCACGTATAAAAAAGACATGCAATTTACGAATACCATTTCGAAATGGAATGAATAAATTTAGCACATACATTTTTTTGTTGAGAGGGTAATAAGCGCCTTCAGTATGGAATGAACTTTGAACGTGCCACATCTTTAAAACCAGAGGCCGAAAAAATTTATATAAAAGTTTATTAAAGAACTCTTTTACCTGCAAGACATCATCAATTAAAACTTGTTAGTGTTATTCTCTTTCCACCTTTAGGATAAACAAAAGGCTCGATTTCAAGCGCCAAATTGAACAGCACAGGCGCGAGTGCATCTTCCTGTAGAACACCAGATTTTATTTTAAAGGAGTCTGATACAGTTCCTTCAATTACAATTCTACATACAGATCCAGATGTTGTTAATTTACACAGAGAAACAAGTTTCTCTGGGATACCTAGGCATATGAGCGCCGCCGAAAAGGTTGTCGTGGTTTATACTGTCATATGCCTGCCGGAAGTCTAAATATAGTTGATGAAAGGGTATGTTGTACTCCCAACATTTTTCAAAGATCATTCTCATGGTAAAACACTGGTCGGTGGTCGATCGGTTGGTACGAAAGCCACATTGATAGTCGCCAATGATGTTTTCTTCGAAAGGGATGAGTCTGGCAAGTACAACGTTAGCCAACACTTTGTAAGCAGTGTTCAATAGAGCTATGCCACGATAGTTTTCACATTTAAGACGGTCGCCTTTTTTGTGCAACGGACATATGAGCGCCGTCTTCCAATTCTCCGGCAGATCTTCTTGGTCCCAAATAGACACGATGAAATCGTTTAGATTTGTTGCAAGTGTGGCGCCTCCGAGTTTAATTAATTCTGCGGGTAGTCCATCGAGACTGGGTGCCTTTCTATTTTTCAATCTACTAATAGCTGCTTCTACTTCCTCTTCACCTGGAGGAGCAATTGCTCTAATGAGGGTCACTTCGTGATTCCAATTTAGCAGATTTTGAAAGTAGGTTTACCATACCGAGAGAACATCAGCTATGTATGTTCTCAACTCCCCATTCCCGTCTTTGATTGCTGTACTTCTTGGGCGGAGGTTTTTAGTAAGATTCCTGGCATTGGCAAAACAATCTCTTGAGTTTCCTGTTTCCGCTTGGACGCTGATGTTTTTAATATATGATTTCATATGTTCACGTTTCTTTTGTTGGAGGAATTTAATCGTGGCTTTCCTAGCGCGTAGATATTCTGTTTGAGTGCTTCTAGTGTTGCGAGCCAACCATTTTTCTCGAAGCTTTCGTTTATTTTCGACGACCAGGCGGCATTGATCATCGAACCAATCATTGCGGGATCTCGGAGGTCTTCTTCCGATAGTGTTTTGCGGCGCGGTGATAATGGCTGACGCTTGGTCTTTTAGAGCATAGATATTCCATCGAACGATTTTTTGCGCTTGTCTATTGAACGTAGATGACAGTTTACACTTATATTTAAATATGACAAGCACATGATCGCTGTCCATATCTGCACCTCTGTAAGATCTAACGTCAGATATGCTGGTAGAGTGTCTCTTAGACACCATGACGTGATCGATTTGGTTTTCAGTTCTTCCATCATTCGATCTCCACGTTACTTTGTGGATTCTCTTATGTGGAAAAAATGTACTTGATACAACTAAGTTGCACATTATTGCCAGGCCGGTGACGCGTTGGCCGTTGTTGTTACTAGTTAGGCGCAGGCTGTTAGAACCGATGTGCAATGTATTTTCTGCACTCCTGCCGATTTTTGCATTAAAGTCACCCACGATGATTTTAATGTCGTGGTGCGGTTTAGTTATTGATGACTTCGAGCTGTCGAGCTGGAGACAAAGAATAGATCTTTGATGTCATCAGGTTTATCTTCGGTGGGTGCATGTAAATTAACGATCGTGATGTTAAATTTTTTAGTGCGAAGTCTGACCGTGCATATCCGCATGTTGATAGGGTGGAAATCGATGATATGATGCTTCACGCGCCGACGGATGAGGAAGCCCACTCCAAATTCTCCTCCTCTTGTCTACAGGAATTTATTAAAGTAAACCTATTGTTTACTTTAATAAATTCCTGCAGTGAATTATCTACTGAGAACTAACCAAACAAATAAAACGTGTTTAATGTTCAAATAACAAAATCAGAAGAAGTTTTTATTCTATTGTTTAATAGTATGTCTCCTTTGCTTACACTGTCATCATTATTTGTTTTGTACCCTGTTAACATTAATCGGATTTTTCTGCACGCACTTCACTATCGCAGATAGTTATCTCTTCCCATTTTCCGATTATTGTCCCTTTTTTGATGGTTTTCGTCTTATCCGAGAAATTTAGAGCCCTAATTGGTACTCTATTATCGCTGTTTGGTTTCACTAGAGCTCTCCCGATTATAATTTCTCAGGCTCCGCTCTTCATTTCATTGGTTTCCACAACAGACAACTTGGGTGACTCAGAACCTCCCTCCAATCTTACCCATAATATTGTCTCCGAGTTCGGTGGCAGCTTTTCCATTTTAATTTGTCTGGTCGCTTCTTCTAAAGCGCTAACGTAAAGTGGCAACTCGATATTACCGTGGCGGAAGTAAAATATTTGGGTCATAAGGTAACAACCAATGGAATTCACAACGATGAAGACAAGATCGGAGCGGAAAGGAATGGCCACGTCCTAAAAATTTACATGAATTACGGAGGTTTCTTGGATTGTGCACCTATTGTAGACGATTCGATGAAGAGGCATTCGTGGAACTAAGACGACACTTATGCGAAGCACCAACCCCCACATACCCCCACATAGGAAAACATCATAGATATTTGGCTTATGCAAGCCCTAGCTGATAAGGAATGGACTGATGATATTATCAGAAAGGAGCAATTAAGCAGAAAATGGATGTTTAAAAAGAAATTGGGAAAGCGCGGATGGTAAAGTAAAAGAATTGTTGGTAGTGGTGCCAAAAGATCGGATGGCGGAAATCCTCAAGGTGTATCATGGAGGAGCAAATGGAGGTCACCTAGGGATTAATAAAACACTACGAACACTCAAAAGTGTTACCTGATATACACAAAGGTCACCCGGGTGTGTCGAAATTATTAGCAAGAGCGCGAAGCAGTCTCTACTGCGAGAATAGAAGGTTTTGCCGGACTATCCATTTCAACTAGTTCCTACAGACATGTTTACGTTCAAGGGCAAATACTACATCTTTATTGCCGATTATTATTCCGGTTTTATGGATTTTCAAGAAGTAAAGTCAACAATATCGGCAGCAGTCATTTTGCAATTTAAAAAATGGCTTGCTATTCACCGAATACCGAAAACGTTGGATTCAGATGGTGGTGCACTAATTCAACCATCGCATTGTCGCAAGCATTGTTATTGTTGTGAAATACACCACGTAATGATATTTTGGGTTCTCAATGCCAACGATTGTTCAGCCGTGGCACAAGAACATTTATTCCTATCAGACAGGATGATTTGAAACCGCAAAACATCAGCGGTGTCACCAAAGAATAGGCAAAATTACGCTTTCAACAAAAACCGTACGCAATCGTGTTTTATCACCGTTCAAGCAGTTAGAATTGAGCGAAAAAGTTTGATTACAAAAAGGCCACCGTGATTGGGTGTCAGCAAAAGTTGTGGAGAAGTCAGATAATCCACGGTCGTTGATTGGGGAAACAACGACGGGTAAGAGATACCGCCGAAATACAATTCATTTACAGCGTTCATCAGCTAATGGGGTGCTCAGTAAATCCATTTGATGCCATTTTGCTTACGTTTTCGAGCTTTCATTAAAAGTGAGTGTAATCTATCACTGGTGAAAAATATTTAAATGACACTGTGTATGTCTTGAAATAGCAACTATGGCATGTGATACACTATCGAACAGCTCAAGTGGTTGTGAATTGATTCTAATCCTTGGAGATTTTAAAACAACCAACAACACAATGCATGCATACTTAGGAGAGTTGAAACACCTATTAACGACTCTCGTATAGATGCCACAGCCTGGAAAACATAAATGGCCACCTAGCAATATTCAACGCCAAATTTTTTATATCTTATGTATGACAAAATCAAAAGACACTTGCGGCATTCACAAATATAAATACTTACTGAAATAAAAAACAAATTTGGGTTAGGGTGGGTCGATATGGATCCGGCACGGCACCACAGCAAAATGGAAAAATGAAACAAACACAAAATAATTTCAAACTGACCTACGCAATGCTAACCACTATAAGACTCTTTATAACATTTTCTTTTTTAATGAAATGAAATCGCACGCATCTAACCTTGAAATCTATCTATAAGGCAGCTCGATACTGGTGCTATTCGTGTACATATATTCTATCTAGAATGAGAATTTTATATCGTCGTCGTCTTTGTAATACACATACGCAATTTAGATCTATGTACGACGAGGCTAGAGATGAGCTAACCTATTCCAAACAGCTATAAATAAAATGAAATAATAAAGAAAAAACTTTTCCTTTTATTTTGTATGTGTATATGTGTTTTTCTAACCTAAAATACATATATTTTCGCTTTTCATTTTCTATTCCAAGGTTAAACGATAGGAAAAGTCCTTTTTATCATACCCCCCAGCCATCGTATGGATTTGGGACAAGCGGGAATATTGAATTATGGCGATTTAATACGATTAAGAAAATTTGTCATACGAACAACAAAATTTTGGTATGTTGGTGTTCTTATCTTATCGGACGTACTCATGACAAAATTATAATTTGTCATCTTAATCGTGAGGTTTAGGGTACGCTTTCGATTCCATAGGGTTCTCATTAACCAACACCAATATACAACGAGGTATCGTAGAAAACATAAAATTCGGAATACCTACGATTACGGATATAGATTTCCCGTACACCTGGAACTAAACGCATACCTGACCGCACATAATTTTGGATATTTCTTGTTATTCGGTTTGCGATAAGGGCATTTAAAATTTAAGAAATTACGAAGCCAAAAATCAATTTGACAGTACTTGCACACACACACACACATACACACAACTTTGTTTTTCCCGAAAACGAAAAAAAAACTTACGCAACTAAACACAAATTTTCCCCGCGATTTATGAAGAATACTTAATTATAATTTCGTGGTGGAGTAGCTAGGTAAATTACACTTTTTCGACGGTCGCGTTAATATTATAAATCGTAAGAAATTTAATTGAATCTGTGTTAAACTTCATATGGTTTTTGTTTACCTTTAAAAGACAAAAAAATAAAATTTCTATGTGACAGGGCATATTATTATTTTTATTCTTGTATGTTTTGTTCTCTTTCTTTCACAACATAAAAACAGAATACACTTTCTCACTCGCACAAAATAAATTTTCACTTTTTTCGATTTTTTTTTTTTTTGTATTTTATTATTCGTACAACACAGCACACACACACAAATTGGTTTATAAACTTTGTAACTTTATTAATTATCACTATAATTGAACTAAACTAATTTGATTGTAATTTACAAATTAAAACCGAATCACTTTACAACACTAAAAACTACGATAAACACTTGAGCACTCGTTTTAAATGTCAACACTATCGCCATTTTATGAAATATAACATTTGTTGTTGTTGTTTTCTTGTTCTTGTTTCTTTTGGTTGTTTTTTTTCTGATCAATAAAGTGATGTGCGTGACATCTTAAGGAATTTTTATCGTACTATACAATATTTGTTGTTTGGTAGGTGGCGTTATACATACGCAATTCAACTATTTCTAATTGGAATGTGTCTTAAGATTTGGTGGTGAATATAATTAATTCGCCTAAATTGAGGCTTTTAATAATGTTAAATGAAAATCGATAATTTTTAAATCGCAACTTAGGCAAATCTTTATTGAGTTACGTTTTTAACCAGTAGATGGATATATAAAATATTTATATTTTTTATTAGCACTTTTTTATTTGGATGGTGAATATTTGGCAATTTTGTGTGTTTTTTACAATGTTCAGTTTGTGTTGGAATATATCTTTTGTCACTTCCCTTGTAAGTATAATATATATTTAGTCATTTAAGCCGGGGTATTTGAGTAGGACTGGAAATGTGCGTATGCCCATGAAAATTAGTCAAATAATGCCGTTATATACCATATCCATACAGTTTGCAGGATTGTTCAAAAAGAGATAGCCGTTAGGTGATCATTCTAAAATTGCGAGCCTTGGAAAATGGTTGAATCTACAGTTTTGGTTGTGATATCTGGAACTGGTACTGCTTCTATTTAACGAGTAAATCGATCTATTAATGTGACACAGCAACGTTGTCCCTCAGATTCTGGAAGTGGACCAATATAATGCCAAGATGAACTTCAGCTAATCTTTTAACTACTGGAGTTTAACTTCCCAATGAAGTTTTATTATGACGATGTACTTTTGGCTTTTTGGCATGCCAAACAACATTGAGCCATTTTTTAACGTCGTTTTTAATATTGACCCAAATGAATTTATCTGTCATGGCTTTGACAGTAGCTTGAATACTTGGATGTGCCAGATTGTGTACTGCTTCAAATGCCAATCTGCGAAAATCTGTTTGAGGTGTATGGACGGTTTTGCCCTGTTGATGCCTCACAATATAGAGTTATTGGAGAATAAAATGTTAACGGATTTTTTTCGAATTTTAGCGGTTTATTATCTTCAATTCTTGAAGGTGCGTCTGCTACTACATTCTCAATACCGGAAATATGCTGTATATCTGTGGTGTACTGGCTAATGTAGTCTAAATAACGGAATTGACGAGGAGATACCTTTTCAGGATTATGATGAAACGGATATATCAATGGTTTGTCATCTGTGAGCAATGTAACTTTGCGGCCTTCGATTAGACGCCGAAATCGGTATGTGGCAGAATAAGTAGCTAACAGTTCTCTGTCATATGTACTGTAGCGTTATTGAGTGACGGTTAATTTTAATGACTAAAACTGCATATGTTGCCAAACGTCCACGGTTTGTTGTTGGATAACTGCTCCAATGGCTTTGTCCGAGTTTAGCATTAGGTATAATGGATGGCTCGGCAACTTCGCCTAGTTGTTTTTTGTTGTTCATCTCACTAGTTAATGATTCGTGTGTCATTCTTTTTCTTCATTTTAAGTAGTCGCAGAGGATGGCTTGGTTGCCACCAGCGTTCGGAATAAAAATTCTTTAAAAATTCAATATGTCCAAGTAACGATTTGTAACTTGGTGTTTAGTGGGCGAATTTCTTTGGATGTCGCGCGTTATCTTGATGAATAGTTCCAGAAGAGGTAACACTCTAACGTTACTCGTACTAGTAGAGAAGTTAACGGATCGACCAGACGACTGTTCTGGATGTCGACCAGCAAACCTCAGTAGAACATCCGATAAAATGAAAGTCCGTAACATGCGCCAAAATGAAAGTCCGAATGAAATGTCTTCGAAGACCGAGGTTTAACTTCCTTTTTTCATTATTGTTAGCAGAAATGACGGAGACATCAGCTCCAGTATCAATTAAAAAGATAATTTGTGATGGAGGATCAACAATTATAAGGCGAAAATTGATTAACTTTCCACCACACGTCGCCATTTGTGAGGATGAATTTAGTTTTTTACTTTGAATTCGCTCTAACGTGAGCTATTTGGTTTGCAATTTCTAGCATCTTCCTTAAAGCGCATATGAAAATAACACTCATTAGGATCAAAATCTTTAGGTGTTGTGAAATTCCGTCAATTATCGAATGTTCTAGGTGAACGTGATTTCTGACGAGAGGAACCATGAGACAAATTTCGAGGTCTATATTACTCCATTTAACGCTTCTGCTGTTGACGTTAAAATCTCTTGAGCTCTTTGAGGTAGCCACTTCAACCAAATCATTTTAACAAATTCGTCATCGTCGTTTAATCCACCGTTGATTTTCCTCCTTCGAAGGAGCTGAGACGGCTTAAGATCTCCTAGTTGCAATCCTTAGAGTAGTCGATAGATCTGAGTCTGCTTGGAATCACCTAATCTCTCAAAAATGACATTATTAAGTCCGTGCATGGTGTGGCACTTTTCGGTCCAATTAGGATATCGCTTACATCAGCAATGACACGATCATTCAGAGTACCGAGGAGATGATTATAGCGAATTGCCTCCGAAGTGATTTTTCCGAGAGTGAGTTGAGATTCAACGATATGGAACCACACTTTTGGATGCGTTGTTTCCGCTTAGCATTTGCGATGAACTAGGTGATGCTTCTGGTCTTGTATCAAATGCTTGATGTCTGATGGTGACAATATTTACTGGTGAAGTGGATTGAGCTGACATTTCTGGTTCATTACACATTGTAGTCTATATGTATTGTCACTTAACTGAATTTAATTGACGAACGAAGTTGTACCGTATAACACAACCGGAGTATGCAAATCAATGAAAACCGACAGGATCAGGAATGGCGAATTGAATGGAAAAATGTTCAGTGCACAATTTTTTCACCACTACATTCTACCCTTTTTCATACAAATCAAGGATAAAAAAACGGTCGAAATATTTCCATACAAAAATTGAATAATGTCCCTTCCGATTGTATTCTGTGGTATAGCCGTAGTACCCTAGCTTGAAGAAAAATATGTAGATTAAACCGAATCCGAATTAGGTTAAACTGTCCGAAAACAGTATTCAGTATTACGAGTCTGATAAATAACAGAAACCGAAGTAGCGCGAACAACGCAACTAGCCGATGGGAATGAAATGACAATCGAGACTCTCCAACTTGCTAATAAGAATAAACGCAACGTCTTTAAAATGTAGGAGTGTTTCTCTGCTAAATTCATTAAGATAAATTCAAAAAATCATGGAGAAAATCAAATTCCATCCCGAGAAAATAAAAACAATCTCACGTACACAAAACAAATTTTAAGTTGAAAATCTATTACAAGAAGAGATTTGCCACACATTAAATTAAGAAATTTAAAAAACAATTCCGTCAAATAAAATTGATTGAAAAATTTTCAACGACCTTAATATTTCGGTTAACAGAGGTTTGCAGATATAATGGTATATGCCTAATTAATGATGAACTAACCATCAGCATTAAGCACACAAATGCTCATTACGTTACAGTGAAGATAAGAGAGGTCCAGGGAACGCTGATCGGCTGATGGTCAGTGCATTAATCAGGCATCTACCGTTATATCTGCCGAACTCTGTGAACGGAGAAATTTATGGTGACATATGAGCATAATTCCGAAACCTTGTGGCGATGCTTACAAACTAGAACGTCAAATTTAAGGTGAATTTACATATCCGACGATTTTTCTGCGCCGAACATCACGTGACACATTCAACCAATCAGAAAGAACTTCTTCACTGAATTTTCGGCACGGCGAAGTCAAGAACAAAATTTATCTTTTCGGCGCGACGTCACAGCACACATAGATAAAAAAAAATCTTCTGTTTTTTTATTCTTTCTACGATTTGACATTGTGTGCAAAATACTGTTTATGTATGTATGTGTGAAATAAAATCGTCGGATATGTAAATCATCGATAATATATCGTTCGCCGAATTTTCTGCGGCAAGTAGCTTCGCCGAAAAATCGTCGGATATGTAAACCCACCATTAATTGTCAAATATACAAATTTACAATGAACTCTCTAAAATTATGTAAGAGACAAAAAAAAACCTGTGCCGACATGTTCTAACTATCATTTTTTTCGCTTCGATGCATTTTCGATGGAATAACGGTATTTTAGAAGTAATATTTTTACAAAAAAAATATGTTTACTTCTAAAGTACCGTTATTCCATCGAAAATGCATCGAAGCGAAAAAAGTGATAGTTAGAACATGTCGGCACTGGTCTACCAACATAGGTTGTGACAAAACAAAAAACTTTTATGTTACGATTATTATTTTTTTTCAATAATATTAAAAAAACAAAACGGCTGAAATTAAATCTATGGTTAACCCTAGATCTCGATCTCGTTCAAATAATAGAAATCAAACAAAATCCCGTTCAAGTCGGGTTAACCAAAAAATTCGATTTGTGTTTTTACCCTTTTAGATTCAGAGACAAAGCACAGAAATGTCAGGTTGGATGTAAATTTTACGATAAAACCTGCGGTCAGATGATCGAGAAGGATTTTTAAATGTTCATCAGGACGTGATGACAGTAACTGATGAACCTACTACCAGTCGTCTATTAATACATAATGCCAATTCAAGAATTGCATTTCTAATATAGACACTGGTGCTGACGTTTCGGTTGTTCGACTCAAAATTTGTCACATTCTGCATGCTTTTAATTATCGGAGCGGATTTTCTTAAAAGTTCTGGATTGATAGTTGATCTTGGCAAACATCGTCTTCTAGATCCAACGACATCATTATTTACCGTTGGTTCTATCTCTCTCATAGCCGAGTCAACACTGTCTCAAGTAGACAAATCTCAGGTGAATAATCAAATCCAGCAACTTCTTTCTAAATTCTCAGAAATTATGACAAACTCCCTAAACGCCAAACCAGTTAAGCATATGATCACTCATGGGCTGGAAGTTTTTGGCCCACCGGTTTCGGATAAATTAACGATTGAAAAACAGGAATTCGAGAATCTGATGGCGCTATAGGAATTTGTCGCCCAAGTCTTGAAGAAAAATGGAGATTGGAGACCATGTGGAGATTACCGAAGTCTGAATCGTGTTACTATTCCAGATCGTTATTCTAATCAACATCTTCAAAGTTTTTCGTACCAGCTTGAAGGATGTACGGTTTTTTCGACTCTTGATCTTATCCAAGCTTATCATCAAATCCCTATTGAACCGTCTGTTTATTTGAATTCACTAAAATGACTTTTGGTCTCAGGAATGCAGCGCAAACTTTTCAAAGATTCATGCATTCCGTATTGTTGGGACTTAATTTCGCATTCATCTACTTAAATAATATTCTGATAGAGCTTAAAACTCTCGAGGAACATCACGCACATCTCGAAATAGTTTTCCAAAAATTATCAGACAACGGTTTAATAACCAATCCTGGAAAATGTGTCTTCACTTCACCTGAAGTTAAATTCTTAGGACATTTCGTTAATTCAAAAATAGCATTTTACCTGTTCCAGAACGTGTTGAAGTCATCAAGAATTTCAACAAATCAACTCAAAAAATTATTAATTTGTACAGACGTTTTCATTCCAAACGCCGCGGCTGATCAAATTTTACTTAATGATTTTCTTAAAGGTTATAAGAAAAATAGTAAAATTCCAATTAATTGGTCAGCAGAGTCCATTGATGCCTTCGACAATTGTAAGGAGAAATTGTGTAAAGCTACTCTTCTTGCACACCCTTCATCTAAGGCTAAACTCGTTATTATGGTAGACGCTTCGGACACAGCTATCGGCGCAGTATTTCAACCGTATATCGGCGATATTTGGCAACCATTCAGCTTTTTCTCGGCTCGTCTTAATGAAACGCAACAAAGATATAGTGCTTATGACAGAGAGTTGTTGTACTCTGGCATCAAGTATCGATAATGTCGTCGCAGATACACTTTCCCGCATATTATGCGCAAATTACGGATGCCCAAACCAATGATGTCGAGCTAAAAGATCTGATGCGCGATAATTTAACTTTAAAGTTTGTCCAAGTACCGTTGAGTTTTAACTTTAGCAAAACTATATGTTTTGTGATATTTCGACAGCTAATCAAAGACCTTTTATTCGAATTGAATTTCGGAAAAAAGTTTTTGAAGCCTTTCATAATCTTTCACACCCTGGAATTAAAGCAACAGCTAAATTATTGACGAAAAATATCATCTGGCCCTCCATCACGAAAGATTCAAAAACTCTGGCACAATCCTGTTTAGCTTGTCAGAAATCCAAAATTTCAAGGCATACCGTTTCACCTCTCGGATGTTATCAATTAACTTCGCAACGCTTCGCGGAAATTCACTTAGACATCATTGGTCCTTTGCCTATTTCTGACAATCAGCGATATTGCGTTACATTAATCGACAGGTATACGAGGTGGGCTGAGGGAGTTCCAGTTCCTGAAATTACTGCAGCTACTGTCTCTTCTGCGGTATACTCCACATAGATTTCACGCTTCGCGGTACCAAACGTTATAGTCACCGACCAGTTTGAGTCTAAGAACGACGGCTTATAACCCAAAGTCCAACGGTATGATTGAGAGATGGCACAGAACGTTAAAGACCGCAATCATGTGTCACGAACGTACTGTTAGGTTTACGCGGGTCATATAGTGAGGAACTTAAAACTTCTCCTGCTGAACTTGTTTACGGAAGTACGTCGAGGGTGCCTGGTCAATTTCTAAATTCTTTTTCGACAGATAAAATTCTACAGACAGATTTTGTTAATAATCTTAAAAAACATTTTGACGAGTTCAGACCGTCTCCGGCAACCAGGCACTCCAATGTAAAAATTTTAGTAAGCAGAGAGCTTTCAACGTGTTCACACGTGTTTTTAAGGTCGGATTTTGCGAGAAAATCCTAACAACCATCTTATTCAGGACCGTTTAAAGTTCTCGAAAGAGGGGATAAGTTCTTCACTATTGACGTAAACAGCAGGTCAGGTGTGGTGTCTCTAGATCGCCTCAAAACCGTGTTTCGCGGAGAATGCGGACATCATGGGATCGTTTCCGGCGGCCCCGCTGGGTGAGAGAACTTCGGATAACGAGCCGAGTTCTGATGGTGCAAACGTGTTAAAAAAGGTTTGCTCCAATCTTTCACCAAAGGAACCAGTTCAATCCAGGACTGGAAGAAAAATTAAACCACCGGCACGTTTAGAGTGAAGCAGCTTCTGGATCATCGTTGATTCGTGTATTTAGTTTATTTTCGATTTCGGTATTGCACTTGTATTTTCATAAATTCTTCCGAATTCATTGGGGGAGGGAGTATTGTGGCGATGTTTACAAACTTGAATGTCAAATATCCAAAGAGTTTGTTTATAAATTTTTATTTTAGAAAATATTATATTCATGAGAGAGTCATTTTCTAAAAATACTCATTCTTATATGATTGTACTAAAATTTTATTAAAATAAATCAGTACGAGCTATACAGAAAATGTATTTGAGCGTAAAATAGTTCGTATGGCGGTCGTACCACGTTCGTTTTACGAACGCAAAATCGAACCAATTTGGCTGGGCCTGGAGTCGATACCAGTGGAAGTAGGTGGGCTGGGTAAGAGGTCTTTATACGCGGAATATATAGGGCTACATGAAATATAAGGCTAGCAGTAAACAGGTCTACCCAAGGCTACCCAGGGCAAAATTAATTATTTATTTAATTTTTTCAGAACGAATCAGCTTCATTACCACTTTCATCATTTGTGTAACGCGGGCGGCATACATATATCGCGCGACGACGTCGCATACAACTGATTTAGTATCGCCCGTTGTAAATCCGGCCTTATATAATTTGCATGGTGTTACTAAGATTTAGTATTTTATGATACCTGTGATAACCTGTTACAGGCTGGCTACTGCCAACCTGCAGTTTTCACTAAACGCATGCAGAGGCCTCCACGGTGATATTTTGCCGGCTACGTTCTCAGGGAGAAGTGCGAAGGGTCGTGGGGTTTGAGGCATGCATGTGCTCCTAGCTTACACCGTGAAGATACAGAAAGTTAGGGGGAACGCAGATAATAATAATACCCGAGTTCCGCCGAAATTCGTCGGCCGGAACCTGAGGAACGAATAGCAGAAATAATCATAAGAGAGAGAGAGAGAGAGGTGCCTTGGTGCGCGCATCCATTCGAATCCAAACTGGGCTAAGCCCTGGTTACGAAATTGGATGCGGGCACCAAGGGACCGCAATCAACACTACACCGACACAGAGGGAGTCCCCGCTCCCATCACACCAATTCCGAAAATTAATAGTTCATTTTATTTACTGAAAAAAATAAAAAAACGAAAGGAAACAACTTCCCCCTCCACCCGCACCACGATAAGAGAGAACGAGAAAGAGAGAGCAATGCGCATCGAGCGTGCACCCGCTGTGCTGCGCTCGATTACAAAAAAATCAAAATTTAAATTTAAAAATAAAATATGTAAAAAGTTGCGGCCTTGGTGCCGTTCCGTTGTGGCCGACCACCGATAAAAATTCAATAGCCGGTTGGCTACCGTTCCGTTGCGGGGCCTTTCCCCGATACCAAAATAACAAAACAATAGCCGGTTGGCTACCGTAATGTTGCGGCCTTGTATTGCCGTCGATAATAATTTTATTGGGCGTCTTTTCGCCGATAAACCGTACTATATACTAGGGCGTTGGCTCGCCAAACCGAAGATATGACTGGCCTTAACTGGCTACCTTTTAATTAATTGCGGTATACGATGATTTATGTGCGCTTCCCCCGCTAGGTAATAACAGCATCCGTGGAAATGCGGCGCAAATATATATACACAGCGCCCGCACCTAAAATTCTCGATAACAGCGCACTTTTTTTTATTTCTTTATTCGCCACAATCTTTATATTTGTAATTCGAACGTCTCATGAACCCATCTTTTTGTCGTCTCACCAAAAGCAAACTGTTTCAAAAACCGTAGGATGAATGACCTTGATAAGCCGCCCAAGTTCGGCGTTATATCGCGTTGTTTGACTTTAATCGATAATCACGGTTTGAGCGTTGGTTTCGCCAAAACCGTCACTTCAAATTTAATTACACAAATTTCGTCGTTTAAATATACAAACGCCCGTATACAAATTTCGTCGCCAATCTCGAATATACCAATACAATTCCTTTCGACCTTGATAGTCCACCACAAGCGTTAGTTCGTATATGGCATATATTTGCCACCGAATTAAATGAAACTGAAGTAGACCAAAATGGCAGACTCTTTACACTCAAACCCAAAAGAATTTTTTTTTTTCGCAAAATTAAATTTTCCCGATGAACCAAAACACACTTGTATTTTTAATTAATTTTTTTTTCTTTTCTTTATTTTTCATATAGGTAGTTTTTCCACAATCACAGTCTTTTTCTTAACTTGACTTTATAATACTACACTTAAAAGTAAAACTAACATATCAGGTTTTCCAAATCAAAACACGAGCCTATATTAATTTATTACAATCAAGACTCTCTTAATGATATTCTAAAAAACTGGCTTGTATTTTTATAAAATTTACAACTAGACTCTCTCAATATCAATCCAAAACTCGCCAGCATAAAAAAAAACTCTTACGCCGACGCGCAAAACATTCCAGAAGAATTCTTCCAGAAGAAGTCTTTCTTCTCTGTTTCTCGTTTACATCAATTCGCATTGATGTAAACGAGAGGCATATAAGAAAAACATTCTTATAGAATGTTTTGCTTTACACACACACTCGATGCACATCGCTCTCGCTCTCCCCCATTTTCGTTCAGTTACCAACAAAACGAAAAAAAAAACACACTGGAATCCATCCACCACTAACCGCGTTTAGACATCAAAAAACCCGGACGCAAAAAGCCGAGGAGAATAGAAACACAAAAATTTACAAAAAATGGGGATGTAATCCATAAGATGAACATTTGGTCTTGTTAAAGACAACACAGTCGTAACAAACGTGGGAACGTCCCACACCCAGAGATGTCTCATAAGCCGGGCCTAAAACGAACAAGGGAAAATAAAATCAATACGAGGAAACGTTTAGACACGAATATCTTTAATATGGTAAGTACCCAGTGATTTCCCATTTAAATCTGTGACTGTGTACACTACTTGTCTGACTTTACTTAATAACCGCGGGTTTGAATTTTGCAGCTAATTTAGCAGAGAATTTGTTAGTCGCATCGCTCAAAACAAAAGATCGTACAAAAACGGGTTGGCCAATTCGAAAAGAGCGCTTATTACTACGTAGGTTGTAATATTGAGCCCCCTTTTCGTGTGCTACGCGTAGGTAATGTGTTATACGATCTTTTAGGAGATTTACTCGATCTGGCTTAGCCCATACTTAGACTTCGCTGGGATCATGTTCATCGAGTAATCGTCGCAGTGAGTAATCTGAACCGTGCATCGACATATGTTGACCGAACACGACATAATGAGGGGAGTAATGTAACGTATCATGTACGGCATTTCGTAACGCTGCTGCAATTTCTTGCAAATTCTTGTCCCACAAATTATGATCGTGATCGCTCAAATATGATCGAATGCTGGCAATCAACGTTCTATTAACACGCTCAGAGGCGTTGCTTTGCGGCGAATTCACCGGCGTGCGAATATGGGTTACGCCGTATTTAGATAACAAATCCTTCAATAAATTGGAGGTAAATTGCTTCCCATTGTCAGAGGTGATTATTTCGGGAACCGAGAACAACAGAAATATATCGTTTTCCAAAAATCGACATAGCAAAGATGAAGAAGCTTCACGCAAAGGTTTTACAACTACAAATTTCGAGTAATGATCCAAGATGATAACGATGCAGGTATTACCGAGTTTCGAACGTGGATACGGACCCAAAAAATCTACATACAGTTTTTGAAACGGGCGAGTTGACGTGACCTGAGCTCCCATGGCTGGTTGTGTAGAGAAATTAACAGCTTTGTTCATTTTACATTTAGCGCAGCCAGCAACGTATTGTTTAGCTTGTTTTGCCATCTGAGGCCAGTAAAATTGACGCTGAAGGCGCTCGAGAGTTTTGCTGCCGCCTAAATGAGCTGAAGTGGGAGGGACGTGTGCCTGTTCGATAAGCGATTGAGTTAATGAACTAGGAATAACTAATTTCCAGTTTGATAGATCGGTATCCGTGTATTTAAAACCGAACGACGGGGATATTAGTAATTTATCATCCTGGATCTTGTAGTTGTGCGAACAATCTTTTAAGCTACGAATTTTTTCGATCTGATCGACGTAATCTGGATCTTGGAATGCAACCGAATTTTGATCGACGTGTAGAATGGGGACCGAAGGTACTAACGCATCCACGGAAAGGTCGATGTTTTTACTCGACAAGACTGGATCTTCAAATTGAACACCAGGATCAGACGTGCTCTTACTACCGGATTCATCCTCACAAGGAGCGGATTCATCCTGAAAACTCGAGACAACGCATCAGGTACAACGTTAACTGAACCTTTTCGGTATCCAATTTGGAAATCCAAAGTGGAGTTTAAGATTCCATCTCGCCAAACGTCCGGAGAGGTCTTTTTGACTCATTAGCCAGCGCAAACTGGAATGGTCAGTGTAAATGACGAACGAATAGCCTTCTACATAGGGACGAAATTTTCGCACGCTGAGGACGGCAGCGTAGCATTCCAGGTCGGTCACCGAGTAGTTTCGCTGCGCCACATTGAGCTTATGTGAATAAAACTCAATGGGCCGCTCCACCCCCTCGGCGTCCACCTGAAATAAGACACTACCGACCACAATGGCACATGGCATCGCACTGCAGTTTTCACTAAGCGCATGCCTCCACGGTGATATTTTGCCGGCTACGTTTTCAGGGAGAAGTGCGAAGGGTCGTGGGGTTTGAGGCATGCATGTGCTCCTAGCTTACACCGTGATGATACAGAAAGTTAGGGGGAACGCAGATAATCGTCTTTCTTCTCTGTTTCTCGTTTACATCAATTCGGATTGATGTAAACGATAGGCATATAAGAAAAACATTCTTATGGAATGTTTTGCTTTACACACACACTCGATGCGCATCGCTCTCGCTCTCCCCCGTTTTCGTTCAGTTACCAACAAAACGAAAAAAAAACACACAGGAATCCATCCACCACTAACCGCGTTTAGACATAAAAAAACCCGGACGCAAAAAGCCGAGGAGAATAGAAACACAAAAATTTACAAAAAATGGGGATGTAATCCATAAGATGAACATTTGGTCTTGTTAAAGACAACACAGTCGTAACAAACCCTTTTCTTGTATGAAATAAATAGGGGGGGGGCATTCCTAGACTCACTGGCATGCAGCCGGCTTATAGAGTTGGCATCACATGTAAAACTGCTCTACATACAAGTCGATGTAGAGTAGAGATCGTAATATCGATTAATAATGAGTTTCTCGTGTGCACGAGACACCTCAATGAATATTGTGAACACCAATTAATCATTGTCTGTACCCAAATTACAAAATTGAGTATATTTCCGTATAGATGTTAAATAACACGTGTACGCGAATATTCAGTTTAACGAACCGATTTATTTGCAACAAGGCGGTGTTAAATTAAGCCGAAGTATATACAAGCTAACATACTCGTACTTAAGTATTACGATTTATATGTAGAAACTACTTGTACCTACTAATTAATTACACCTGAATATAAAAAAAAATGACGTACACAGGCAATAAAACAATGATTGATACCTGGGTAGTACTTTCAGGTTTACTCGTAATACGTCTCGCACAAAAACGGAATTCGCACGGAAAATTTATTTTGCAATTTTACATAACCGGATACATTTTTGTGATATGACTGATCTGATTTAATCATTCTTAACCAATTATCAATCATAACAGGTGGAAGTTTTTTTTTTTATTAGATACCCATTAAGAATATTTTTATAACATAAAGATTTCGTTTCTTTATTCGTACGATAAATTACAAATCTATAGCAGTCGAGAGCAGCACATAGTTTGATCACGTGAATATCGCATGCAACGATCATATATCGAGGCAATGAACATAAAATACACTCGATATGTGCGAGATATTTAGTTAAATCTGGTTTTTTTAAGAAAGCCCATTTGTTAATTGATTGTGACAAGGTGTATCGGTTTCAGCGAGTAAAAAATGTGCGTGCGACATCGGCGAAGGACAAGCCCTTAATTTATGATTACGATTTTATAAAGGCAAAGCCAAACTCGGTATAATGTTGATAGTTTTTTGTTAATGATACCATTACACAGTAGTTTTGAAGGTGTGGTATGCTCAGTTGCATTTTGATTTGAATGACTTTTGATTGTTTAGTATAATACCGGGAATCACATTTGTATTTTTTGCGGTTTCAATAGACTATAAAAAATTTTATGCGTCCGCGGCTAAAGTGTAAAAGTGCCGACCACAAACGCATTTGAAATATATGATTATAAAATGTTCAAGGACTGACTGATTTAAATGGAAAAAATTTACTTCCTTATATTTTTCTATGATACATTCGTGTTTTTATATTAATAAGAAGCCTTAAATATGTTAGAAACGCATTTTTAGGTCGAACGAATCAAATTCTATTGACTTGGGGTTTTCCTCTATGGCTACTGATTTAGTCAACGCTACAAAAATTTGTCGGCAAAAAATAACCAACAATTTACTTAAACGATTTCCTGTTAAATCTGCGCTCATTTAAATTCGCTTCATAAATGAGCCTTGTAACAGGTAATTTTCTGGGGTTTTCAGGGTTTAGGCAGACTGAGATAAACCACTAAAAGGATTTTTAAAATTTTTTTGGAGTATGACTGAAATTCAATCATTCTGCAACCGAATGGCAAGTTCTTAAAATACATTTGTACGTGATGTTTTCTAGGTTATTTGTCAGTTAATATTATTCGCTTACCAAAACTTGGAAGCTCGATTTACCAACAAGTGACACAACAGGTTATTTTTACCCTATCGTGTACCGAAACTTATGCGCTCGTCAAGTAAAGAGAACTGGACATGTACATTTTCTTCTGCTTGTTTTATCCTGTTTGTGACACTTCGCTTTTTATTTTCGTTCGTTCGGTTGGTAACAACTGGGATGCGAACGGACATGATAAAAACCTGGGATGTAGGCGTGAATGAAGTTCACACGATTATTGAACGAATATAGAGTACATGTGGACTTGTGATTTTGATTTTTATTCGCTGAATTGTCGTATTAGATCGAGAATTACATCTACGCGTTTCTACGAACGAATTTTCTTCGTCGGGATACAGGCAGTTGCTCATCAGAACAGAGAATTTCGTATGCTGGTTTTAATTTAACAATCGAGATAGATTTGTGTTGTTTGTCTTTAATCGAGAACACGAATTGTTTTTGTAAGCGACGAACTACTTTATATGTTTCTTGGTAGGGTGGTTGTAAAAAACCAAAATCAAAATTGTCGAGCGATTTTGGAACTAATGTGGGAATAGAATTTTACCTGGTGGTGCGAAGTTCTTTGTGAGTGTCTCGGTGGTAGGCTAAGATGAAAGAGGATTTTTGGTAAATAATTTTGCGGGTAGGTCCTTAAACCGTTTCAGCTAGTGAGTATGAGCACTTCAGATCTTCTTTTACTGTTACTCGGATACCAAGTAAAACGATTGGAACTTCGGAGCTTCAATGAATGGTATTTTCCAAAGCCCGAAGAGCAGATTTACGCTGACGAGGGAAGCGCTCGACCAAGCCGTCTGCTTGTGGCTGCGGAAAGTTTAAACTCGGATTGTGTTCCTTGATTAGTCGTGATGTTCAGTGAATTTTCAAATACATACGTGATAAGAAAATATAAAAAGTCCAGGCATTTTGGATTTCGTCGGGCCAAGAGAAGTTCTTGGGCGTCTTTGGCTTCTTCAGTCGAGCGGTGAGCCAAGTGAGAGTGAATTGGCCCAAGCTTTTTATCAAGTTTCGGAATAAATCGATGGTAATAATTTACCATACCATTTGTGGGAGCCGCGAATTCCAGAATGGCAACAATTCGTTCCAGAGAAAATAGAATATCATTAGATTTTATCTTGTGGCAAAGAAAATCTTTAATCGAATTCTTTATGTGAACATCGAATTTGGCTAGCCGTTGAAAAAGAGTTTCGATCGTGATGTTTTGGCGTTTGCGATAATACAAAACTTTCGTCAATATATTCGAAAACGTGGTCCCAATCGCGGACGACATCGTCGTGGCGATATGATGGGCCACGGAATGTCGCACTGGTAACTTGAAGTTTGGCTCTGTTGTTAGGAAAGTATACTTCTTCAGCAAAGCGCAGTAGCTTTTGTTGATCACGTAGTCTATCGGTGTAGATGTATTTATCCGAACTGTCGTTGCATTTTTCAGCTGTGTCGCTGAATCAACCTTCCGTTTTCTTCTAAATTAAATAAGTAAGCTGATATTATTAAGATCGAAAGCGTGTGAACGGGCGTTTAAATCCCAGATCTTGTTGAAGCAATTTTGTTCTGTATATAGGTATTTATTGCCGAGCAATTGGCGGCCAATAAAACTGAATTACGTGATTTTACATTAAAAAGAAAAATGATGTTGAAAAACGTCTGACTGCGAGTATCGAAAGGTTAGCTCCAGTGTTAATAAGAAATGTAAGGTGTGTTTGTTCTGTCGTTTAGGAAACGGCGGCTACTATTTAGGGTTGATGTTACCATCGAATATTCGTTTTTGATGTGTATTTGTCGACAAATATTTTGGACGAGATATTTTCTGACCGTCTCCTCGAGTCGTGCTATACGCTCTTCTACCGTATTAGCACAACTTGTACAAGATGCACGGAATATGATGTTTATTGTAAGCCGATATCTAAATCTGTTGCTGTGGCATCAGTATCTCTTATATTTTATCATCGTTGGAAAACATAGCAATTTTGATCGGTTCAGTCAATTTTCAAATTCACAATGTCAACGGGAACGCGTCGTATATGTGGCGACGCTTTTGAGGGTGCCAAACGTTGCATTTAAATTTGTTTAACCGTCTGCTATACGGGTTTGTGGGCTAACAAAACGATATGTCAACAACCAAAAAAAACCGGATTTGAAAGTACCGATATATCTTTTCCAACTGGTAGGATAGCTGTATCGTCTTAAAATGCTACCACTGTCATCTTATGAGTATTCAGTAAATCTCTCGTATAAAGAATAAGTCCAAGTACGTTACCTCGGTTTCAAGTTGGATTCGAAAGTATCAATCTGCAATTTTGGTTGTAAGATTTTGTTAAAATTGCTGCAGGTTTCGATATTGATGCAGATAAAATTCAAGTCCTTGCTTTTGTCTCGGCAACGGTTAAAAAGTCTCTTCCAAATGGGCAGCAAATAGAGGGACTTTCTGTTTGTCCCTTTTAACCCATCATCATCATTGTTTTTGATAGATGCCACATGTATTTTGATTCTTTTTAGCCTCTTCATTGCTTTCCAGAGTTAGTAATCGTCATCGTTTAAATCAGAAAGATCACGTAATCGCTTATTTATGCTTTTGTTCTTTATTTCCCGTATAAGTTATTTTTGTTTATTGCACAGAAAATTGATGTTATTTTAATGTTGCGGAACAAGAGTCTGCTGCTAGATTTTACGAGCTTTCCGTTTTTCTCTAACTAGTTCTCTAGAACCTCAAGAGGATATTAATGCTTCCTTGTGGAGTTGGTATGAAAAATAGGTAAACTTTCCCAAGCTGCTTGTTGGATAATATTATCGAACACTTCTAGTTCAGCTGCTACCACTAACTTTGTTACAACTCCCTGGTCATAACATTAATTTTTCATAGTATTTTTACTGTTTCACGTTGTTCTCGCCCCATAATTTTGAAGACTCTCAGTTTATTTTCTTTGGGTTATTTTTGATTTCTAATTTAATTTACCCTTATTTTTATTTGTTTCCTTTTATTTTCTTGGTCGCTTTTTGTTGTTGATTTTCTCTGTGGGTCCTCCATTTTCATAATTTTTTTTTTGTTATCTTGACCCATTCCACTTTAAAGAGTCCCTTTTGTTGAACCTGTAATAAAAATAGCACAGCGATTCATGGGCATTCGGTTTCATTTTATTTTCTTTCATTGGTCGGGATCATTTTCCGGTTATTATTATTTTTCAAATTTATATTCTGGTGAATAAAATTAAATATTAAATTTTTCGGTTCGGTGTGATGAGAGCGGGACTCTCGTTCTGTGCCGGTGCCTTATTTACAGGCTGGGCTTGTCACTCCCCTTCATTCTCTTGGCAGAATATCCACAGGGTCGGACTGGTGAGTCCAGAATATGTATCGCCCATTCGGGGCCGACAGCAAAATCCACTTGATTTCCCCGTGGCACTCCGGTAGTGTTGAGCTGTCGTAGTGTGTATTGTGGGAGAATCGCTGAAGGTCTCTCCGGGTGAAGAGATGCCTGGTCTGTTGAAAGACGTCTCCACCCTCTAATGCTGCATCATTGTGGCTGGGCATCGGCCTTTCCGGGTCGATGGGCCATTCTGGGGATCTCTTCTGCAGACTGAGTACTTCTCACTCGGGAGATCCGGTTGCCGCCGGAATGACACACCTGGTTATTATTAATTTATAGCAGTTCTTCAAGTTTTATTCGGAAAATTCTGGTCGATTTAACTTAAATTTAGTTGTTTTTTTAGTTGTTTAGTTGTGTTTAGTTGAAAATTGCGGGTTGGCTGCGAACCATCCGTAACAACTTCTTGAATAAAAACTAATTGATTTTGTTGTCTGATAATTTGGGCAAGTTTTATCAAGTTCAGAATCATAAACACAAGTGAGTGGTCAGATGACAGTCATTCACTGTTTTCGATACTCTAGTCGTACTATGGAACTCGTTTTGTTACAAAGAAGTCAAAAACATCGGTATTTTATGTATGTCAGTAGGCCAATATGTTCGTTTATCGCCAGAGATTCACCACCTTCGCCAGAGTTCTCTCGCGGCGCATTACATAACTCTTTTCTTCTAGAGGTAGTGGTTCTAGATCTCGAATAGGTATTTTTTGCAAAATCGCAACTTATAAAAATTTGGTGAAAGTGATTTAGAAAGTCGATTGAAGCTTTCTTTTTTTAACTGAAGGCTTGGAGGTCGGTGTGATGACAGGAGAATGATTCAAATGAAAGGTCTCAGTGATGGATTCACCTCGAAAAAAAATTCAGGTCACTTTTTATGTGGAAAGCCTGTAGTGTAGTAGCCTAAGTTTTCCTGGACTTTCTACATCAAAAATTGCATTGAAATTTTCCAGGAGTATAACCATCGCTGGGACCTTTCATTTGAATCTTTTCCAGACGTGATACTTTAAACGGTGAATTCTTAGTAATTTTCAAATGTTGTGTGTGTGCGCCAGTTTTCCTGGACTCCCAACAGGGAAATTGACCTGAATTTTTTCCAAGAGTAACTATTACTAAGACTTTTCATTGCGATCCATTTCTAGCTCTGACATACTTTAACACTATGAATGGGCTGTTTATTTGTGGCATAAATCGCGTTTTTTTTAAATCGAAATTTTTAAGGGTTTGCGTTTTAACATGATTAAAAATATTGATGCCAATTTTCGAGAAGATTTAGTTGTATTTGTTATCTCAAGATACGGTTAAATTATAACTAATGATAACAGCTAGATTTTTTGAAAAAATGACTCAGCAGTTTTAAAATAAACGGCTCATATTTAAAGAAAAAGTTTTCTGGAACTCCTCACATAAAAATTATCATGGAATTATTTCCGTGGGGTAACCATTAGTGATAGTAAACCTTTGACTTGAATCTCTTTCCAGTCGTGACAGTTTGAAGTTTTCATATTGTGTTTACGCGATATATTCAAACGAGGTTTCCCGGACTTCCAAACTAATTTCTGGAATCGGCCATAGTTTTTTTTTATATAATAATTCTTATTATTTCTTTTTTTATCAATCTAGTCGAAGGCTAATAACATAAGCAATTTTATTCTAACTTAAATTACTACATTTTACTGAAATTTAAGGGTTCATCCATCGATGTACTCCTTAGTTTTGATATTTATTATTTAATCGCGCTTTTGTTGTCAACTCAAAAGGCTTTACTCTTTTGAGCCTTCTAACTAAATCAATATCATCCAGTAGCCGCGGATGGCCTCTATGTTTACATGCTGAAGTAGCCGTTGTTCATGAATTCTAGCAAATTTCGGTTTTGATGGTTTCTATGCCCAGATCTGTGTGGATGTCGCTATTTTCTGACAAACCGACAATGTTTCTTAGCACTTTATTTTGGAATCGTTGGATAGTATCCATGTTGCTCTGCTTGGTACATGTACATCCCCACCGCTGTATACCATAAGTCCAGACAGGCTTGAAGATATAAAGCAGAAGCTTGAGAGAGTTTCTTCCCAGTAACCAATACATTTTATTGTATTTTAATCCCAACTCGTCTCTTTTATTTTTTACTAATCTCTTGTTCGTAAAGTTGGCATATACAGATTTGTACTTGCTCTATGGTGGCTTGTAATTTCTCTGTTGTATGTGAGTTGTTATCACCTACTGCCATGATAGCTGTATCATCGGCGAACGTGGGTACCGTGTTGTTTTGTGGGATTGGATCATCACACCCGTGTAAAAATAGACGTGGTCCAAGTACACTTCCTTGTGGAACTCCTGCTCTTATTTCCTTATAAGCTCAGAATTTCCATCTTCTTGCTTAAGCCTGAAATATCTTTCCGTTATATACGATTCCAGTATTGTGCTGTACTGTTTAGGTAGGATTAATTTAAGTTTGTAGATTAAGCCTTCGTGCCAAACTTTGTCAAAGGCCTGCGCTATATCAAGGAATACTGCGGAACAAACTTTTTCTCTTCTAAAGTTTTTAAGCATTTTTGTTAAAAAAAATGCTATATGGTTTCGGTTTGCCGTATGTCCGTCTATGTGCACGATAACTTGAGAACGGATAGAGATATCAACTTAATTTCTTCACTAAAAGTTCAAGCAATTCATGGGAATGATCCCTATTCATTTGGACATTTTTGTGTTTAGGGTGTTCGGAGATAAGTAGGGTTTTTTAACCCCCCTCCTTAAAATTGATAGATTTTTTTTCATTTTCTATTCTATTTTGGTTTCATAGAGCATGTGAATATGGAATAAAAATATATCTCGGTTGGATGTGGTTTTGTGTGGGTGGTGTGGTTATGAGGGTGGTAGGAGTGGTGGTATGGGAGGTGGAGGGGGTGGGATGAGGCGTTTTGGGTTTGGTGTGAGAATTTGGGATTTGGCGGATGAGGGTTTGTGTGGGTGGTGTGTGTGTATGGAAGTGGGTATGGAGGTGTTAAAGGGTGATAATATGGGTGGTGCGGTATAGGGTGGTGCGAGTGAGATGGGTTTTGGAGGTTTTAATTGGATGGTGGGTGGGGTGGTAATAATGTTTAGGTGTGACCGTTTGTATTTTTCTTGTGGAAAAGCTATTTTCTTTTATTTTATAGGCCTCAAAAATGCTTATAGAGTTCAGCTCCGAACCTTTCCCGTCTTTTTTAATGATATTAGTTATTCTATGCGCTTGATCAATAGTTGAGTGCTCACTGCAAAAACCAAATCGGTGATTCGGAATTAGGGTTTTTTTCAATTATTAGTTTGAGCCTAGTAACTTTTCAAAGTGTTTGGACATTATTGGTAGCAACGATATAGGCCTATGTGATGTTATTATAGATGTGGCGGCTTACCTGGTTTGGGAATCAAGATAACTTCAGCCACTTTCCAATGTTTTGGCACATATTTTAACCTGAATGCAGCGTTTATGGTATTAGTTAACTTTACCGTACCTTTTCGCGGTAGCTCATATAAAATATTCATATTCATATAAAAAAAAACGTTTACTCATTCATATAAAAAAAACTAAACGACATTTTTTATATGAGTGAGTAAACGTCAAAAAAAATCCAACAAATTTTTTGGATTTTATAATTGATCCAGGAGCAAAAAATAAAAATACAAAAAAAGTAAACAACGCCATGTTGGACAAAGTTTACGTCATCCGGGATCAAGATTTTTCTGCCACAGAAAACGCTATAAATTGACACAGCACTAAAACAGTTCGTTAAATTCCCTGATTCGATAGTATTGCTACTCATACACAGAAGATGGCAATGCCACAACGATGAATAATAAATTACAAATTAAGAAAAATGAAAGGAATTTAAATGTTATGACCAATGAGTCGTAACACACTATTAGACGACAGGTGTCCACACTTCTATACCATTAATCATCAAATTCTATGATTAACGCAAATCTACTCCAAACTTTTTCACCCCATTTTGAGCTACAGCTCATTCATAATGGGTGGGACATGATGTAGAAGAGAACCACACAATTTATTAATGAAGCTGCACCAAATTTGGCTATTGATATAATTTCAACGTAATTTGGTTGTGGTTGGGTCCTTAGCGTTATTTTAATCTATAGTTGCACTCGGTTTTATGGGTGTTAGCTACATATTTACTCTCCTACTCATTACAGGCTCAAATATCCTTTATTTATTTTATTAAAATTTAGTACAAACAAAAAAAAAGAAAAAAAAGTAATGTTAGATACACTTGGTAACATCTCTTGGATTTCTGGAATTTGCCATAGTGTAGCAAGTATTTTCACGAAGATTTGAATTTTTCAAATTTAATTTAATTTAACTGTTTTGAACACTGTTCATCCACTATTCTACGGTATATGTCCACACTTGGTAACATCTTTGAGGTTTTTTTAATTTGCCATAGTCGCGCATCAAAAATATATTTTTGATGATCGTTTTTAGTAAAGTTTTGCTATTTACACTTTTCGTTGCAACACTCTTTAGAAATTACACTTTTAGTTAATTTGTGTAACTACAATTTTCATTAATTTGTGTAGTTACACTTTACATTAATTTGTGTAGCTACACTTTTTGTTAAAAAGTTTACTGCGGTAGTTAGCGCATTTTATAAGTGATCATTTAAGAAAAAGCTTACACATAAATCATCAGTTTTGTATCGAACTAGCTTCCAGGTCCACAGGTTGGGAGGGTGTAAGTTTCATCTGTATATCATGTGATACATTTTTATTACGTGCGTTGTCTTTTTCACTCTCTGTTACTCCGCCGAGAGATAGGTACCTTGTACCATTGTCAAGTTCAAATCCCCCTGAACTTAATTATAATTATATGTTTAAAGTTCATCGCTTTTTTAGCCGTCGATCAAAATCCGAATGTTACCGCTAGCACACAGTAATAGTTTATGAAAAAGTAATTAATTTATTCAAAATTCATTAATAAAAAAAAAAAATCCCACTGCTCATGATTTTTTATCGATTTCATTCCAATGCAGTGACACAAATATGCGCTCAAACTGTAAGCAAATTATTATTAAAAATAGAAAATATTGAACAGAAACTCGGTTGAGGTCAATTATCCCCCTGTGCATTATACATACATTGTGTGTCTCTGTGCGGCTGCTATGCTATATACACGTAAGTCGAGATATAAGATTAAGTCCAAGTTTAGCCGTTCTAATTTGTTAATTCCCCTTTTATAGCTGATCTGAACAACAGAGGCACTATTAACGCGATATAGTTTCGATTTTATTGCAATTCAAAATCTATGTTCAATAAGCATATGTTCAAACAACGCCAGTACACAACACAAGCACAACCTTGGGTGTGCGCTTTTCTTATAGGTTTTGCGCTGGATTATACCGGTATTGTATGTAAGCAATTTGAAAGTTCATAAATGTTTTGTATTTTTATTTTTATTACATAAATTTATGATTCAAATTTAAGTTAATTAAAATCGAGATATACCGACAAATAAATTTATATCCGAATTATGAAATTGCATTTTATGTAAGACATTGACCTTATATACAGATTATAGGTGTTCGCGGAATACCAAAACTGATGATCCTTTTCCGGTGTACTAACTTACGGCGTAACGGCAATTTATACACAGAAGATGTACAGAAAAAAAAAATCAAGACCTTAATAATTTCGTAATCATTTCTTTGTGCCCCATTAACGCATGTTAATTTAACATAACAATGATTTATTAGACATTAATGTTATTTTTTTTTATAAGCAGCTAATTGAGATATAAACCCTGAGACTAACCGCTGTAAAACGGCGGAACTAAGTGGTTTAAACCAGTTTTGATTGGATTCAAATTTGCACGTAAATCTGATTTTCCAGCCAATTTTCACCAAAACTGGAAGACATCGTTATAATTAAAATCACCTAAATTAATTAGGTTTGGGCGGTCAAAGCGATTTATTTTATAATATCAAGGCTTCTCTCTGAAAATCGTTTGTAAAAAATACTTTGTTTGTTACATTTGATTAAACGATTTACATACGCATCGTCTCATGGCAAGGGGATCGATTTGGAGGTATGTATAGCGTGCGGTGTCCTTCGTACAACATTTTAAATCTTTAAATGATCAACATAACTGGTTTAGACATAACATAAACTTCTTTATAGTTATAGTTCAGGGATACAAAAATACCTTACATCGATACGTTATATACCTATTTATACCTCTTTCAATCCAGTTTGTTTTGGATCATTTCATTGCAATTCAATCTCATTGCGTTTTATTTGTTAGCTATAAATCAATCAATTTTTGCAAAATATTGATATCGCCTTAGCTCATATTGTCTTCTAGCAGCATCGCCCTTCTTAGATTAACTGATTGATGAATTTGAGTGTATGGTCAAGCCATAGCGTTAAATGCCGGACGAACTTGTCCTTTGCCGGAACTTTCGAAGAACTTCGTCACTTAGTAATGATGGGAGTGGTAATCCGTGTGTGTTCGTATTACACGAATGTGAAGAAAATGCTTAACTTTTACTAGTTTCATTAATTGTGTTTGTGTTAGTGATATTACCTGGGTAAGACGGAATTTATCGAAGATTACAGTTTTCTTGGATGTTTCAAAGTAGCTAAATATTTTAAAATCATTTTTACTACTTAGTTGCATGAATGTTTAATTTGACTCAAAATTATATTTAAAATTCACAAAAAAAAGAACATTACACAACTAATTACAAACTTACTGCGCAAATATGCCTTAGTAAATAATTAAAAAGTATCTTACGATAAGTGATACAGCAAAAACTCTGTTACATTTGCGGAATAAGATGCTCATATTCCAACATCAAAAATAAATCATGTTCATAATTCTAGAGATCTTAACACAACCTTATGTACATCGGGTGTTAGTAGGGGACCATGTAAATTAGAAATAATATTCAAGAGCTCCCCATCCAGGGGTGGGGAAAATTTAAAGGATTTTGTATTAAGACCAAAAATTCTGAGGCTAACTGAGATATGTCCAGATATCATAATAAAATCTCAGGTATATGCATAGAGTGTAGGTTGGGGACCATGTAAGTTTTTATAATAATCAGGAGCTATTTCTAGCCAGGGATGAAGATTAATTATAGAATTTTGTTATATGACCAAATATAATAAAAATTCTTCTCGCGACCTGATGAGAAGCCTGATATTTTTAAATCAGTAATCTCATCCGTTCGAAACTGATGTTGTGATTGTTGCACATTTTCCATCTATAAGTAAAAAAAAAATCAAAAATTCATATGCCTAATCTAACATTTTGTATTATATTTGGTCATAATACAAAAATTTATTAACTGTCCCCTCCCATGAATGGGGAGTTCCTGATTATGTTTTCTGACACGGTCTCCAACTAACACCCCATATATCTGAGGTTGTGTTAAGATCGATATGGATATCTCAGTTAGCCTAAGAATTTTTTTTTTATATTTGGTCATAATACAAAATTCTATAAATTGTTTCCACCCCTGGATGGGGAGCTTCTCTATATTATTACTAACTGGCATCATCTCCAACTAACACCACAAATATCTGAAACTGTGTTAGGATCTCTAGGAATACCTCAGTTGGCCTAAGAATTTTTATTATATTTGGTCATAATACAAAATTTTATTAAGTGTCCCCTCCCCTAGATGGGGATCAATTGAATTATCTACCTTAAATGGTCTACAACTAACACCCCATATACCTGTGGTTGTGTTAAGACCTCTAGAGATATCTCATTGGGTTTAAGAATTTTTGTTATATTTGGTCACAGTACAAATTCATCTATGTATATTGTTTCCAGCCCTGGATGGGGGGCTTTTCATAATTTTTACTAACTGACGTGCTCCCCAGCTAACAACCGGCTACCTGAAGTTGTGTTAAGATCTCTAGGGATATCTCAGTTGGAATAATATTTTTAGTTTTATTCGGTCATAATACAAAATTCTATAAATTGTTGAGCTCCTGAATAGAAAATTAAATAAATAGTCCCCTCTCATTATTAGTTCACATGGTTGTATTTAGATTTTTGGGGATATCTAAGTTGATTCAAGAATTCTTATTATTATTATTTTTTTAATCCATGCCATTTGTTTTGTGGCCGAAGCACGATCTTTTGCGATTTATTTTTCCGTCCTTCTTTACGCATATCATATCCAAATCGAAGACGTATGGCTAAATGTCCGATTTAAGTTATCATCTGCGCATTGCACAGCTCCATGCCAGCCTATACTGGACATGAAAGATGGGTCGGCCCATGAGTTTTGCACGTTGATAGGGAGTCGTAGTTGTGTTCTTTCTAATCACAGGTCGTAATCTGTTGATGAAAATTACCATTTGCATCCACCCCAATCGGGATTTGAACCCGGTACCTCCCGAACCAAAACCCAAAGCTTTAACCACCGTTGGCCGGATGGGTTGGTGGGACTTATTATATTTGATTATTAATACAATATTTTCTAAATTGTCAACACCCAACACCCAACATGTCCTCTATAATTTTTCTAACTAACATGAACCCTAATCAATAATTCTTATACCTCAGGTTTTGTTTAGGTAACTATGGATATATATTGTAGTCCTAGAATTCTCATTAAATTTATTTCTAATTTTAAATAAGAGGGACTTCCTCCTTCCTCCCTTGGTATTATTTTTTCTAATTTGTCTGTTACCCCACTCATTTTACCCGAGGGTGAATTTTGATTTATACGGTTATCTAATTTGATTTCAATAATCCATCACACGTAGTTCAGCGTGTAGCGAGTGCGACTATTCTGCTTCGGATACCGATTTTCTAGATATTTTTTTAGAACTTTTACGAGTATATAACCCCAATATTCGAGTTAGTGAATATTACATAATGATTTGGTATTTATAATTTCTTTCGGTTTTTTTTGAAGTTAACTGCCAAATATTTCAAATAATGTTAATAAAATAAAAGTAACATTTTTTCCGCTTTATACAGGTTGTTACGGACGGCTCAGCAGCAGACCTGCGCAACTAGTCATGCAGCGGCCTCACGCGCGATGTCTTTGCTGGCTAATAATCAGGGTATTGGGTCGTGGGGATTTGGAGACTTGCATGACTCTGGCCTACACCGTGTTTTCAGATAATTTTAAAAATAAAACGAAAATTAAAAAAAAAACCGGATATTCCGCCGGAATTTGTCGGACGAAACTTGAGGAACAGTAAAATAATTAAAACCGGGTGTGCGCTTCCGACGGCGACCGGATCTCCCCGCCTGACCGCCCCCAAATGGACGACACATTCTCTGGACTCACCACTCCGACCCTGTGGATGTCCTGCCAAGTGATTGAAAGGGCAAGTCCAGCCTGTACATATGGAAACGGCACAGAACGGAGTCTCCTTCCCACCATACCGATCCGATACAAATTTTAGTGATTCATTTTTATTTAATTCACTGCTGAAGAAGTGGAAAACAAAAACCCGTAAGAATAAATAAAATAAAAAAAAATAACCGCCACAAAAAAATTTTTGGGGCGAGACCTATGTGCGCCAAGATCGCGCGCTATGCACCGCTATGGCGTTCGGTTACAATAGAATATTTAATATATAAAAAAATGAAATTTAAATTTATGAAAAAATTGAAATTTAAAAATGGCAATTAAATACAATTTATATAAAAAAAATGATAGGTCAACAGGTATGAAAATGAAAGTCGCATGGCCACCAGTAAATAATCGGCTCGCTAAAATCCGGATATAAATGCTCGCTGGCGCGACCTTTTTGCATTTGGTAAATTTTGCCTGGTTCGGGAAACCAATTTTGGGCATCCTTCCGCCTTTCGTATAAACTTTTTTTCTTGATAGACCGCCATTGACAATGTTGGGTGTATTCCCGCCGTATCCCCTAAATAAAACGTTGATATTTTTTTCGCCAAAAATCGTAGTAGGAATTGCCCCAACGGCCACCCGTTCACTGTAGCTGTAGCCCACGTGGCGGCACGCCCTTCGGTATATAACGAAACCCGTAGAAACAAATGTTTTGCGGCGTCCGTTGCATAGGATGGCACCTGCGAAAATTGGTAGTAAAATTCCAAATCCAATTACCAATTTGTCCCACGTGAAAATACGGCAACAGTAAATTTTTGCGGCCTCAGTAAATTATTGCGGCCCTTCGAATAATGACACGCCTGAATCGAATGACACACTACCATATAAAATGTGGCGAACATGTAACTGTGCAGTACGCACTAATTATCTAAAGTATACACATATTGACTTGCCGTTCCCATGTCACCAATAAACTACGTTATTATAATGTAGGCCGCATGATATATCTGAGTAATATTCTATATATTATTCTCTATTACTGTGCACACAATACTAGTCTCGTTAAATTATACACTAAAGATTATACACCAAAGAATCAAATGTCTACAACATATCTGAGTAGTTTTCAAAAACCTCTCGTTCCTCTCGTTCTTGCACAGATAGTTGATGAGCGACGAAAAACAAAGAACGAACGTGACGCGCCAAAACTTAAAACAAAAAACACAGAAAAAAATATTAGTCTACACCTGAACCGCTCGTACACACGCACAATCACACATTGGTCTCGCTCCAAAAATCAATAAACGTTTACGAAATCGATAGGAGTGGACAAAAAGAAAATACAACACAAAATGTCACGGCAGAACAAATAGCTTGAGTATGGCTACTACTCAATACAAATTAAAAATTAGAAGATAAAAATGTTATGACCAGTGAGTCGTAACAAGGTATCATTTTGATATACACTAACACATATACACGTTTAGCATAGTTTAGTAAAAACTTCATACTGCTTTATATACATATGAAATTTTTTGTTCATTTTTTTTACTAGTAAAACTTGAGTATCTTCACGTGCGTTCGTATTACCCAGCAACTTTTGGTTTAGTGACACAATGGCCACCTCGTTACATTCTAAAAGTAGGTGCTTAAAGTCTACTTCAGAACCGCATAATAATTGACATTGATCCGTAATTTTAAATCTCTGTAGGGAGGCTTTAAACTTACTATGTAAAAAGAATACTTGGCTCATCGAGCTCGTTAGTGATAAAGTCAAATGTCACTTACTTTGCCATAGGTCAATTGTCATTGCCTCTAGTTCAGATTTGTTTCTGTATTGATTATGCCTACTATCTGCAACATTTACAGAGCCACCTTTTCGTACAAGTGCGCTCGCTTTTTTATTAGAATATCTACTGAGAGTTACGCCGCCCAGAACCACAACAGCATCTTTAGATACTGGTGGGTGGCGATCTCATACGCATTTCTGCGTGTGACTCAGATTCTTCTGGTGTTTCGCCCAGTAGTGACGACTCAATCTGCCTTTCTAATGGTTATTTAAAACTTGAAGAGGTCCTGCATTGCCAGCGGCAAATTTGTATACTTTGTATGGAATAGTCCAGTAAATGAGGGGGTGGGTCAACCTGTAAGTTATTAGTTGCGATTTTCATTTTCTGGTGATAAGTGGCATTTGGTACCTCATTAAAAATCAAACCGAGTTTTCAAGAAAACATTCTGTTGTAGGGGTATCTCCCAAAATATGGCAGTTAGAGATTTTTTGTTCAGATAAACATTGAAGGTCAGTTAATTCTCTACAAAAATGGTCCGAATGACTTTTTCCAAAAAATCGACCGTTTCCGAAATAAACGGGCCATAATCTTCTCCACGAGATGGTATTTTATGACGGGCAAACTTTCATTGCATCGATGTACAGTGATGATGATAAACAAACCCTGACAAAAAATTAGATACAAGATCTTCAAGCGATTCACCAGAGACAGAAACAGAAACTAAACCGCGTTCAAACTAGCAACCTTGCCACCCACACCTGAAGCTGCAAGGCAACACCTTTATCGAGTATATCTGCAAGTCCAGCTGTGGCTCGGAAACGTACTGTCATCAGAAAAATGGGGATGGAAACGTGTAGGGGATATACTCATGCCGGTCCAAACCACTAAAGAGCCAGCGGTTCCGGAACTCTTAAAGATGATATTTTGTCAATGTAAGAAAGAATGTAAGGGAATATGTTCATGCAAGAAAGCAGGGCTACCATGCTCATCTATTTGTGGTTCATGTGAGTCCCGCCACTGTTCGAATTATAAACACAGCCAAGATACGTTATCCGAAGAGGTAGAACTAGAGGAAACTCTAGAACCAGAAGGAGTTGTTGGCGAGGACGACGTTCATGACCAAGAATTATTATTGGAGTCTTGTGACGGGGACTGGTGATTAACAGGTTTATGTCATAATTTCAATGTATTTTTGTATATTTTTCTAAATATAATAAATGAAATTTAAAGAAACTTTATAACTCTTTATTCCAAAAACCTCGATCCGGATGGTTGTAAAAAAATTTGCAAAAATTTGCCGAGAATCTGCAAGAAATTGTTGTTGAGTATTATGGGTAAATATTCTTCACTCTTTAGAGTGAAAAATATGGGCAAAACTGTTTTTCGCTAGTTTTGCGCCAATTAGTGGGGTCCATCCTGCTGTAATTAATCTTATGGTCTGCTTTCCTAATAGGTATAGCTTGAGTCCTCATCTCCGAGAAAAACAAGATGCACGGGAACATAAAAATTCTTGAAAATTTCATGGTTTACGGCGTTTCCCATTTATGGCTCGGAGGATTTTGACAGTAGATGGATTGTACTGGCGCCATCTACAATTGGTTTCCACAGTCCAAAACATTGAAAATAATGTATTTGCAACACTCCCCTTCTCAAATTTTGTAAAAACTTGCATATTTCATGAGTCTCAAATTTTTGGATTTTTTAACTCGACAGTAAGACCATTTTTGTAGAAAATTAACTGATCTTCAATTCTTATCTGAACAAAAAATCTCTAACTGCCATATTTTGGGAGATATTCGCCGAAACCGATTTTCCAGGTCTTTTGGAGCCATTTCTCCCCCTACAACAGAATGTTTTCTTGAAAACTCGGTCTCATTTTTAATGAGGTACCAAATGCCACTTATCACGAGAAAATGAAAATTGCAACTAACCTACAGGTTGGCCTTTTTTCCTCCTTCATTTACTGGACTAGAAATACTTATTTCTTGCATAGCACATTTAAGCTCCTCTTTTCCTAGGAATATTAGAGATACTAGAGGGCTCATATGAAATTTTTCGATTTTTTTCGACCAGTTAAAATTTTTATTTTATCGTGACGGTTGCGATTGTGATTAGTTTACATATATGTACATACATACGTAACATACCACACATGGAAAATCCGGATAATTAAAAGCGTAAACGGACTGTAACAAGTGCGTACAACAAATGTAAGTGGGTATTTTAAATTATGTCGGTTTTATATACGTAGGAAAATATGTAGGATGTTAAAAACACCAGCGTTGTGTCGCCAGCAGTGGCAAGCGTTAATTAGAAAATATAAGTAACACATTTGATTTTTATCTACATATTTGGAAGACTTTGGAATTTAAAAATATTATTTCAGACACTCACACAAAAACAATCCGCAGCGAAATGGGCGGTGAAGCAGCGAAGGTTGATACTCGCGCCTCTAATTCCTGGCCTCATTTTGACGCAATACATAAGTATGCGTCAGAGAAAGATAATTTTCACCCTCCAGATCAAAGTTGCAGCATCTACGGGATGGTAAATAGTAAATAAGCAGCTGATTATTTTTTTATCCGACGAAGAAACTGAAAATCTAGATGACCGGACATCAACCCCAGGAAATTCTTCGAATAATTTAATTTTGACCCCATAAATGGTCGAAAATAGTACATTCGGAAAAATCGCTTTAATGATTTCTTTTAGTTTCATAGTATGGTGAACTTTTTTTTTTTTTGATGGAAGGGCGATTGAACGTCGTAGAGGAAGATGTGTTTTTTGTCTCTCCTCTAAATTAATAAATAAAGAAATAATTTAAATGTGTGTTTAATAAATTAATTAATTAACTAATAATATATATGTGTTCAAATAAATATTAATATTAAAATTAATAATAATAATTTGTGTGTTCTTAATAATTAATAAGTAAAGTGTAAATGATCGATCATTTACACTTTGAAATGTGTGTACGCGTTGTTTTTAGTTTTAAGTTTAATGCAGTTTTTTGATTAAACAGTTAACTATTTTTAAAAAATAATTATATAATAATAATTAAAAAGTGGTGTCCAGTGGATGAAATGTTTTTATATACATTAAACCGTGTTGAAATATTTGTAACGGCATATATTTCTACGCGAAGTGTATGTCGTTTTAATTTTTCGATATTTGTATATGTATATATCTGCATGGAAGTGCAATTCAGAGAAGTTTCTTTTTTATATATTTTATTATATACATACATAAATGTTGTATATATTTATGAATGTTTATATGTTGTGGGTGTGTGTGTAAATACAGTGAGGCTTCTGTAAGTCGAATTATTACTTAAATCGAATTTCGATTTATGGTAGGGACATTTTTCATCAAAATTTCCTGTTTAAATAATACATACATATATACATATATGTATAATATCTAATATTTGTATATATGCTCGGATAGTTCGATCGAAACTGGTTTTTGATTTCTTTTACTCGAATTTTCTCTATCTTAAGCATATTATTTTGGCAACTAAATGGATCGACTTGTAGAAGTTTTACTGTATAAGTTAAGTAGGAAGAATGAAAAGGTGTTTGTGTGCGCATGGATGTTGTTTATATGTAAATTATAAATTTCTTTTTCTTGAAGCTCTCTTCGCTCTCTCTATTCATTTTGTATTTACACACAACGATGATTGTCTTAAACAAAAGTATACAAAGCAAATGTGTGTATGGATATATAAATGTATGATCCACGATATCCCTTTTTCTACCAAAAAAAAAATTGCACTATTAAAGTCCAAACCACACAAATGTGTGAGTGAAAAAAAACATAGTATGTAATGGCGTTTTTGATAAATAATTTCGCTTGATTGTGTAAGTTGGTTCAAAAACATATAAAAATAATTTTTACATGATTCTTTTGCCTTACCCACACAATTGTGAGTCAACAAACATGCCTTGTTTTTTTTTCTTGAAAACCCTTATTTAAGTTTGGAAGTATAGTTGAAGACATTTCTTAATTATTTTCTGATTTTCAAGTCCCAAACACTTTTGGACCCTTGAAAAGACACCATATTCTAACAATCCATGCTTTATGTTTAGGATAATTGTCCTGATAAAAATGAAAATTATTTTCTATATCTAGTTTTCGAGCTGATTCTTATAAATTTTTCTTTAAATGTTTAGATATTTTACCTTGAAGATAATGCCATCAATAAATTCTAAATGACCAACTCCTTTATGACTCATAGCTCCCCAGAACATTACACTATTTCCACCGTGTTTAAACGTTGGACAAACATTTCTAACATTACACTCTTCACTGCGTTTTCTCAAAAATTTTTCTTGCCTTTTACCACTTTGAAACATGGTAAATTGACTGTCATCGATGAAAATCAAATTTTTCCAAAATTCAATACTTTAATTTTTGTATTTTATTTTAAACAATTTTTTCTTAAAATTTTAGTTAATTCCACTGCAGTTAATTAATGAATTATTTATTAATGAACTTTTCATTTGATGGTGATATTTGTCTCGGACCTTTTGTGCTGGGTGTATTTTGTTTCCGGCCTTCTTTAAAATATCGATCATAAATTTTTGTACTTTTGATTTACAAATTGTTAAGTATTATCGCGATTTCACTCAATGATTTCCCTTTTCTTCTGTGGACGATCTAACTAACGATCTAATATTAACCTACGTACTCTTAACCATTTTGAAAGACCACAATCAATTAAATTACGGGTGTGAAATAAATTAGATATGAAACTGCACTGATTGAATAATAAACAAAAAGCAAAGTAAAGAAAATACGCACTAAAAAATTATAGCTCAAGTGTTTTTCCGTGAAGTCGTATACGACTGAATCAGCCAAGCTACACACGATTTCAGCTTCTGATTTCAAACTAAGTCGCAATAGATTTTTATTGTTAATTGGAACCCTTATTTTATATTGAAACACAAAATTGTTTTGTATTGTTTTGTTCTGTTCTAGCGGAAAAAGGTGAAGCCGGTCTTATGAAACCGTGTGTAGCATGGCTCAATGTTTGTAGCTTTTGTGATCTTCTGATTGGTATTAAGGGGTGAATCCTTTTTTGTTATTGTTGTCTAGGATGGTGGATGGACTAGGATTGTAGGGAGGGTCTGGGGAGATTTTCGTTTTCTTATTAAATTTCAACACTTTGATAGAAGAGACGTGTCGTGTACGACTGAATGTTTCTGACTGTATGTGTGTATATGTATATGTATGAATATAAAGGGTGATTTTTTAAGAGCTTGAGAACTTTTTTTAAAAAAAAAAACGCATAAAATTTGCAAAATCTCATCGGTTCTTTATTTGAAACGTTAGATTGGTCCATGACATTTACTTTTTGAAGATAATTTCATTTAAATGTTGACCGCGGCTGCGTCTTAGGTGGTCCATTCGGAAAGTCCAATTTTGGGCAACTTTTTCGAGCATTTCGGCCGGAATAGCCCGAATTTCTTCGGAAATGTTGTCTTCCAAAACTGGAATAGTTGCTGGCTTATTTCTGTAGACTTTAGACTTGACGTAGCCCCACAAAAAATAGTCTAAAGGCGTCAAATCGCATGATCTTGGTGGCCAACTTACCGGGCCATTTCTTGAGATGAATTGTTCTCCGAAGTTTTCCCTCAAAATGGCCATAGAATCGCGAGCTGTGTGGCATGTAGCGCCATCTTGTTGAAACCACATGTCAACTAAGTTCAGTTCTTCCATTTTTGGCAACAAAAAGTTTGTTAGCATCGAACGATAGCGATCGCCATTCACCGTAACGTTGCGTCCAACAGCATCTTTGAAAAAATACGGTCCAATGATTCCACCAGCGTACAAACCACACCAAACAGTGCATTTTTCGGGATGCATGGGCAGTTCTTGAACGGCTTCTGGTTGCTCTTCACTCCAAATGCGGCAATTTTGCTTATTTACGTTGCCATTCAACCAGAAATGAGCCTCATCGCTGAACAAAATTTGTCGATAAAAAAGCGGATTTTCTGCCAACTTTTCTAGGGCCCATTCACTGAAAATTCGACGTTGTGGCAGATCGTTCGGCTTCAGTTCTTGCAGGAGCTGTATTTTATACGGTTTTACACCAAGATCTTTGCGTAAAATCTTCCATGTCGTCGAATAACACAAACCCAATTGCTGCGAACGGCGACGAATCGACATTTCACGGTCTCAGAAACAGACGCAATATTCTCTTCTGTACGCACTGTACGCATTCGTGTGGTTGGTTTAATGTCCAATAAAGTAAACTGAGTGCGAAACTTGGTCACAATCGCATTAATTGTTTGCTCACTTGGTCGATTATGTAGACCATAAATCGGACGTAAATCGCGAAACACTTTTCGAACCGAACACTGATTTTTGTAATATAATTCAATTATTTGCAAGCGTTGCTCGTTAGTAAGTCTATTCATTATGAAATGTCAAAGCATACTGAGCATCTTTCTCTTTGACACCTTGTCTGAAATCCCGCGTGATCTGTCAAATACTAATGCATGAAAATCCTAACCACAAAAAAATCACCCGTTATATGTATGTACGTGTTTACATATGTATTTATACATGTATATATTAGATGCACAATTGAATGTTTTTATTTATAATTATTTTAGTTTATTATATTATTTTTTTTATTATTATATATTATTATTACTTTTTTTTCTTTTTTTTTATTTAATTAATAAATGTTCATATTATTTAGGTTTAGATAAGCAGCAATATATTAATTTATTATTAGTTTTCAGGTAATATACATAGGCTTGTGAAAATAATATTTCTTTGTAATATTAATTGTTGATTGTGTAGTTTAGAGTTGTATTGCCTTTATGTTACTAACTATTGTCTTTATCTAGGTTTGCTTAGGAAGTCGAAAAGTATTAATATAGTATTCAATTTCAGGTGATTTCCATATACATAAGAAATAATAACATTTTTTCTGAGATTACTGTTTTAAAGAAGCAATTGTTGATGACCAATACCATCATTATCCATTTAACATATTGAACCTCTATCCTTCTCCTAGTAGATTAGTTTTGTGCTGTCTTTCTGGACCTTACTTATATTATTTTTAAGCTAATTAGTAAATCTTTTAATTTTCATGACTATAACGAATTAATGATCACTTATTTGATACACATTAATTATAAAGTATTTGCTAGGGTCAGTTAAAATTGCCGAATTTAATTGTCATTGCGGCGTAAACAAACTCTTTTCTGTATATCTTTCTTGATCGAGTAAAATTCAAATTTTTAATGATTTTAACTAAATTTTTATTTTCTGTCATTTTGCGCGTGAAAATCATGTTTTAGTATCTTGTTTTTATGTTTCATAATAACTTATGTAATAAGGTAATAAGGTTGAATATATTGAATACAGTAGTCAATAATAATCATACAGTTTGTTTTCAGGTTTAATAATTAATATATGTTTACTGAGTTATTTTAACGACCCGTTTTCAGTGTATTTATTAAATGCTAAGGGTTTTAGAGAAATTATTAATAGTTTAATATTAATTGTTAATATAATTCAATTTATCATTAATATAATTCAAATAACTATGGTTTCAGGAAACTATATTGTAAGTTGTAGTGGATTAAATTAATAAATATTTATATTATTTAGGAAACCAGTAGATTAATTAAGAATTAATTTCAGGAATCTTTAGGTGGTATGAATTAATATTTCTTTGAAATATTAATTGCTGGTGGTGTAGATTAGAATTGTGCTGTCACTATGTTACTAACTATTGGCTTTACCTAGGTATTTGTAACCAGGCTGATCTAATTAATCAATTTTGTTAAGGTAGCTGAAAAGTATTAATGTAGAATTATATTACAGAAAACTTCCAGATGCACGTGAAATAATATTATTTTTTCTTAGGTGGTTGATTTAGTGAGGCAATTGTTGAAGATTAAAGCAATACCATCGTTATCCATTAAACCTATTAAGCCTTTATCCTTCCACTAGTAGATTAGAAGTAGATTAGATTTGTGTTGTGCTGTACGATCGCTAGGTGTCTGCAACCGGATCGTTCCGTCCCAAAAAAAAAAAACCTTTCCTATCCTTCCTATTGTTATGTGTAAACAGGCTGTAGGAATAGGCCCGGCGTTATCCGGGACTCTTGGCTAGCACTTGGTTCTACAGTCCAATCAATCAATCAATCAATAGTATGGTGAACTTTTTTTGATAACATGTGTGCGTTCGAAAAAATTCGCCTCAAATTTTCTTTTTTAAGAGTGTGTTTTTCAATTGGTTTAAATGCCGCAACGTTCGATTTTTTTTAAAGATGTTAATTATTTGTTTGTTGATAGAAAATTTTAATTACTATTTTTAATTAATTTTATGCCACTATTATGATACTCACCTCACCTAAAATCACCGAGAAATATGTCATAATGGTGACTTGAACTCACCATTTTGAAATATTTGTTATTATACTTGTTGCGGTGAGATGACTGCGGTGAGTGTCAAATATACTCACCAACAATATACTGGTGAGTTCATAGTGATTTTTTGACAAATAAAATGAAGATGGATGGCAGAAAAACGTAAGATTTAATTCGTAATAAGTTTTATATGTTTTATATAGGATTTCATTTTATAAAATTATTGCATAATAAAAAAATGTTTCTAGTCTCAAAATAAGAATTTTTAATGAAAAACACACGAAACGCGAATATTGCGAAAATTGTACGTTCAAAAACGCTGAAATTACAATATTGCAAACTTAACAACTAATGGAAATTGTGATGGTAAACAAACACATCTCACCAAAATACACTATAACGTAAAAACGAAATAACAAAATCACAGTCAAAACTATTTTCTATTACGGTAAATCCCGGACTTATCGAATTTTCTCGATATCGAAAAGAGCCAACCAAAGTGTCTAGCAAATAGACCCCAGTCAGGCATCTTAATGGCAAATATCGGAATTGTGCTACTTGCAAGCGGACTATTCTGTGGCGAGTTTGATAACTCAAACGGGATGTCACTAGATGTCCAACTTTCTCTTACATACTGCCCAACTATCAAGCCCAGCAATATTGGAGTTTCCATTAGTCGCACACGAATTAGACCCACGAAGTCACGAAGTGCTCTACTTTTTTCCGTTTACATAGGTTAAACGGTCATGCCGCGTTTTGCTGCTAGCATTAAAGTGTCCAGCGGTCATTACCTTTTGGTGCTGGCCCGATAAGCATCGTAGACTCGTTTCGATTGTGTGCAGATGGTACTCGATCGGTTCACTGTATTGGGCATATATTGAAAATAGCATGTACAAACTTCCGTTGAAATTCCGTTGAAATGCTATAAGTGGGTGGAGATGCGTTCACATATCTCTGATTCAACTATTTCAATGTCTTAAACTCTAACTATTCATCATGTTTAGTGTTTCATTTCACACGACGCACATCACTTTTGTATACGTTACAAGAAACGCGGCCTACTTGGTGATCATGTGGTTTTCGCATTTCCTCGCAGCTTGCGCAACTGGCAGCAAACCGCCTTTATTTTGACAACCCTTATAACCATGACCACGATTTGTACAGTGAGAGCAGGTCTCTGTGCGCGCCCACGAATTCTTTGCAACAAGATCGTATCGCAGCATAAAGCACCTATAGTCGGCGTCACAAACTCTCTCACATGGCATCGAATTCAGTCCACGTGCAGTCTTCCACACTTTAGCCACATGTTTTTTGTTATGGGTTCAACTTCTACCACCTCGTGAGCGGTCTCTTTATTTGTCGCACCAGTCTAAATAGAACCATAAAATCTCTACGATCCAGGCAGTTTTCATCAAGCTCAGAGCTGATATAAACGATAATTACCTTAACTAATCTCTTAATAGGCACAGGTTCGGTGGCCGAGAAAGAACTAACAGTAACCGCGACAACATTTGGGCCAGCCTTCGTTACATAGTGAATGTTAATGTTTGATTCACTAGGACGTATGAATTCCTTGATTTTCTTGGTTATCTTGGTAGCCGACAGGCTGGAACCATTATCCATTGCTGAAATAATTATCCGGTTTGTTTGTTTTGTCTCTTTTTACAAACGTTTCCGCAACCACCTCTAGATTATGAATTCTATGTGTTTTATTTGGTTTGACAATTCTCGAAACTTAGGCTTAGTAAGTTTCGTCTTCATGCTCTTCCTTGTGTGCTGCAAAATACAATTATTAAACGAGCCGCCTTTATTCCTGAAATTAAGAGTGGGTCATGTGTTTTTATTTTTCAGCGAATAATGCATTTGTGATATCCAACCATCAAAAATTAAGCGCGCTTTCCGAAAACCATATTAGCGATGAGCAAGACCTCCAGAACTTGTAATCACCGAACCAGACGCAGAGCAACCTTTCGACGAATTTCCTTGATCCATCCAACAAACAAATTGAATCCAAGTTCCTTTACAGTTCACATTTTATTGTGACGTCTGGCTTCAACCCAATTATAGAATGCGATAGAAGATACCGGGCGGCTTCACAGTAGTTAAGGTTTAATTGATTTAGTTTCATTTTCTACAGATGATTGAATCGTACAACAGAAACCACACTGAACTCGATTTTACAATCGTTTGCCTTATGGTTAACTTTGCAGTACCTGAAACAGAGGTTTCATTATAGATTATCCTCGATTTTGCATGAGGTTGATCTATTACTAGAGTTCCAGGACTGTTGGTACTTTAACAATCGGTATCTGTGCCCGGGTGTGCGCTGGTCTAAGACTGGCTACGATATTTTTATCGAGGTCGTTCGATTCTTCAATTTGTTAGTTCTTAGTTATTTTTCTTTGTCTTGCGACCTCATCGATCTTCCAAATCACCAGAGTACTCAAGTCGTGGTCCCCAATAGCCTTAACTACTAGCTTACGTTGGAAATACATCTCAATCATACCGCCTTTCTCGATTTTTGTTTTTACGAAGGAACTGTATCAAACCCCTTTGAAATAACATCTAATGTTTGAAAGGGTGGTGCACTCGCGTCTGTGCTGTTCAAATTGGCGCTTGAGTACTTGAGTTTAGTAAGTCGGGCCAATTTTTTGGATACGAAGATGACGTTATCCTTCTTGGCTGAAGACCTAACGATATCAAGGACAGCTTCATACTGCTCGATCGCTATACGCAAAAAGACTTGGTTTGAACAGCAGTCAAATAAAACTGATAACTCATTCTCTCTATGGCAAATACTGAAATCGAAATTTTTATAGCGTAGAAGATTCAAATACCTCCGGCCTTCGGAAAGAGAGATGAATTTACTAGCCAAATAAAAAAAGAAACACAATTTAAATCTTGGCAATATATTGTTAAGCGATAGAATACAGCGGGCCGAAGAGCACGCCTCTCCAATTCTCAGGCAGATCTTCATCGTTCCAAATAGCGAAAATGAGATCGTATAGATTTGATGAAAGAACAGTGCCACCGTATTTAAATAATTCTGCGGGGATTATGTCGAGAGCGGGCGCATTTCCTTTTTTAAATGCTCAGGAAGCATTATACACTTGGGTGCAAAACATTTGCACAGTTGCATTTTCTCATTTTTTTTTTAATTTTCTCGCGAACTGAAGTGTTTTCATGAATCAAAGCATATCAAGTTAAAGATCATTTAATCACCTATCACGTGAGTGTATAATCTGTTCAAAACCAGGACAATAATAACAATAACCTGAAAATGCACGTTCCAGGTAGCGGCGATTCCGGAACTTGTGGCCGGTTTAAAAGGTAAGTTTTAATGGAATTGTCATAATTCGCATATCAACGATAAGCCTGAATGTCCTTCTATTGATTACGTCTTCATCCGGTACAAGAAAATGAATACTACACCAGAGCTAGCCGCTCAAGTGGTTGCACTAATTGATGCGGGGGCAACCAAAGTGAAGTCGCTCGTCAACAAAATTTATGCTTATTTCCCGTTCGCCGAGTGTGGCAGAGATATCAAGAAACTGGCGGCTACAGACGATGATAAAGATTTGGCCGACCCCATGGTGCAACACAGCATGATGACTGCTCTCTTTGTGACGACTTTGTTGCGACGTGCCGGTAACGATGGCACACAGACCAGAAATCGGGCCGAGACTTATCCCAGCCCAAAAACGAGTCCGCCTTCAGTTTGGTCGAGAGCATTTGGATTGAACAGAAGAACGATGGAGAACAGTCCTGTTCTTTGACGAGTGCAAGATGTGTTGCATTGAAGAACGTGTCTTGTATGGCGGTGGATCGTGCATGTCTTGGGGTGGCAAGCCAGTGGAGGCAAAGACAGGACTTGTGTTCATGTCTGCAAGACGGCATACGGTTGGTATAGTGTACCAGTACCTTCAAGAGATGGATGTGCCTCTTATGGAGTGGCCAGCTTAAATCCCGGACCTCAATTCCATCGAACATTTATGGAAAGAACTGAAAAAATGAGTTCGAGCCAGAGATATAGCTCCAACAAATCTGCAGATCTCAAGATTTGGTGAAAACTTTGGTGAAATCAATGAAACATCGAATGGAAGCAGGCGGGGAATACTTAAAAGAAAAATGCTTTTTGCTGATTTTCCTGTTTTAATTCGATTTGTACCACTAATGTTCATGCTGAAAAATTCACAAAAACGTGTGCTTTAGATGTTGATTCAAATATCACTTTGTTGGTACGGTACAAGTACAAAAAGGTACTACTGGATTGGTGTTGAAAAAGACTTCTGCATCTGTATTCAAGAAAATAAAACAAACATTGAATTTTTTGATATTTTTGAACTTTTGTTGAAAATTGATCAATATGCGATTTTTTTCCTCCCAATTTTTTATAGAAGCCAAATATATTTTAAAATTTGACATTTTGTCGTTCAATGTTGTGCCGTTTCAATATAAAATGAACGTGTGTGATATAACAAAACGTTGCTGTTGCTGCTGCGTTGAGAGTTGCTGAAATCGGTATCAGTTTTAGAAGAAATTATGTGAGATGAAGATGCTGGGCTGTTATTTGTACGATTGAAAGCTGTGAAAGGAAAAATTCCTAATGAATGTTTAGAATGTTAGCAACTCCTTTCGTCTGCAGGAATACATGCAGATATAAAAGTATCAACTTTTTTGGATAGCTTCATAATTATGTCAGCATTTGATGCAAGATGTTGATTGATGAGCGTATTGTTGTTAATGTTGTTAATGTCTTGGATGTTCAATAAGTAAAATTTGGTGGAACAAACTATTTTTACGTACTCTTTTCTTAACTTTAAACCCGATTTATTGTTTATGCTTAGGGCGCTGTAAAATTTTAATCCGATTCTAAGAACGCACACTTATCTGTAAGTTAGAATGTTATGGAAGTTTTCTTATTCGAGCGTGCTATCGAAAATCGAATGATAGTCATAAAATCACACCAAAAATATTTGGCAGCCAAAATATTAATCGTCAAAATATTTTGCTCAACATAACTCGTCACTTTGTACGCAAAGAGTGTTTAAACAAAAATCATGTGGCAGCTGGGATAGTTAGGGCATATCCTACGATACGTCCGAGTAATGACAATGTTGAAACTGGAACATGATACTGCCAAGCAAGACCTGCTGTTTGAACAGTATTGCAAAGGCTCAACCATGGTGTGTTTGCAAATATGGCTTTAAATAAGGTGATTAAAATTAACCGTATTTCCTGCCCAGGGACATTACTATAACACCAGAAAACCTTTCGATTTCCGAAATGTTAAACTAAACACAAAGTACAAAAACTTAAGCAACATGAATATGAGTGGATATTCAACATCGTATACACGCAGAACTCAATTACAAAGGATGATGAAAAATATAATTGGAAAATTACTGTCATAATCGATAACTATAATATCACTTGAAAATACGTGTAATTAAACATAATTGCGTTATATAATGTCAAGAGATGTGTTTAAAAAAAACTTGTTAAAGGGGATGTACAATGTACATGCAATATACAGCTCATGAGGGTGTTAGCAAAGATTTCACACAACGTATTTTCCGTAGAAGTTTTTCAATTTTTTTTTATCGAGAAGATAAAAATAAAGCTTGTTTGCAGTCATTAAGTCATTTTATACCTTAACATGCAGTAAAATGACTCATATAAAATTTTGAGTGGACAACGAGTGGTATTTATATACCATCGAAGTCTTGCGGTTTAATATTAATAGTTTCAAGAGAAAATTATCTGATCTCGTGATTATTTTAATGTCGCCATATACATAGCTAATTTATGTTGGTTGATCGTCTACATTATAAAACTAAAACTATGGGAAACACCCAAATTTATCGTTTTTTGTTGTCACGATCACGACTCACGATTAACAAAATTCTCGCTTGACGCAAACTGTAAACTCAATTTACGTACAGATATTGTCAGCATCGCGTGCGTACATAATTAATAATCATTGTGACATACACAATAAAAACTTGTTGACATCAAATATCAGACAACAAATTTTTTTACTCATACTTAATAATTAATTAACATTTTAGAAATTAATTTGTTTGAAATGGACCAAGTGAATGTAAAAAAGGGAGAAAATAATAGTATTCGGGGGTTTGGAGTTTGGTGCAGACTGCCAGATAAACAGGTAGCTGAAAATTCACATTTTTATTGTTAAACATATCAAAATTTTTACGCATCTTTTGTTGTACTTGATATAAGATCACTGTCACATGACCTTAATTTTAAACTTGAATTTAATATTATATGACAAATAGGTCGATTAGACATTTAAGTTTTTTACTATTAGTGTTATAATAAATTAAATATCTTTCGTCATCGATATGTGGTCTCTCTCTTCCTTATTCTTTGTATCGGGACTTTTGAATCTATACCAGATCTATCTATCTAAACAAGGCTAATGGGAGCATCTTTGGAAAGTGCATCTTTTTGTGCTTGTAACAAAAAAAAAAACATTGGTTCTAAGTTGTTTAAAACCTGGATAGCAGATCTACAACTGCTCTTTGAAATAGTGAGAGTCAAATACCAATTTGAATATAGTGGCGATTAGAGAAGATCAGGGGTTCAAGGATCTGTAAAGAGAATGTGATATACTCACTAAACTCCAAAGGAGTAACTCAAGCTAGATAAAGTTTTTTCAAACCAAATAAGATGGTAAGAACGCGTCATCTACTACTTTTTACATGATCAACTACTCGTATACAACGTCGACAACTATTTGTAACTAGGTTGTTCTGAGGCGCTTCGCGCCCGTTTATTCCCAGCAAAGTCTAATTAAATATTTATTAACTAATTAAACAACCAAATTTTCCGAGCTTTTGGCAATTACGCCATCATCAGGGTTTGTTGTGCTTTTTTATTAATTTAAAAATTTATTAATTGAATGTTAAAAAATTCCATTGCGAGAAAAAAACGCAAAATGTTTTACTTTAGTAGGAAGTATAGTAAAAGTATTTTTGAATAGCAGTTCGTCAAATTTATATTTGTTTTGTTTTTCAATTCAATTGTTACAGGATGGCTTCTGCCATCCCACAGATTTAATCTGATATCCCGCAGAGGCCTTACACGGTGATTTTGCTGACTAAATCTCGGAGAAATGCGATGGGTCGTGGTGTTAGAGGCTTGCGGGTATCCTGGCCTACACCGTGATTACAGAAATTTTTAACAATAAAAAATAACGCAAATAATAAATAATAATAAACCAGGTCTTCCGCCGAAATTCATCGGCCGGAACTTAAGAAACGAGCAACCCAACTATAACCGAGAGAGATGCCTTGGTGCGCGCATCCGTCCGAATTCAAACCGCGTAGAGCACTGGTTACGAAATCAGATGCAGGGGCCAAGGGACCGCAGACACTACACTGACACGGAACGGAATCTCCGGTCCCACCATACCAAACCGAGAAGAAATTAGCAATTCATTTTTTTAAAAGAAAAGCGATAAAAAGGAAAAGGTATAACTTCCCAAAAGGATAATGAGGGAACGAGACCAATGTGAACACCGCGCCATACACCCACGATGCGGCGCTCGATTACAATAAAAAAAATAAAAAATTGTACTTTAAAAAAAAATACTGTTGCGGCCTTGGTGCCGTCATGCCTCAGGTAGTGCCACACCCGGACCGTTGCGGTGCCATTCACCGATACCAATAAACCCCGAATAGCCTGTTGGCTAACGGTTGTTGAGGGCGTTGTCCCGCCAAAATACCGCAAATATCGGGCGTCCTTCCGCCTTTACCGTAAGCAACACGTGGGGCGTCCTTTCGCCTTATCCGTAGAAAATCGTTATTCTTTCCGCTTTTCGTAAAAACGTGACTCGTTGGCCACTTGCAAATCAAATAGAAACGTGGCGGCACGTCCACCGTTATAAAATTGAATAAAGTTGTGCATCTTCCCGCCGTAAATAATTAGGCGTCTCCTCGCTCGGATAATTTTAACAAACGGCCGGTTGGCTGATACAATTCTTATCCAAATAACTGAGCATCCACCAGATAAAAACTGCCGTTACATCTGCCTGCAGAAATTACAACTTGCAAATGGCCCCTTTGATGACCACCCGTATGTCGCGGTGTAAATTGTTTTCACCGTAAAAATAATAAAAAAAAATTTCAATGGCCACGTTGTGGTTGTTGGCCCCACAAAATTAGCGAGCCGATAAACCAATTCCACCAATCCACAGTGTATAATTAAAAATACAAAACACCAAATCTCGTACGCAATCTTGATTTCCCAATTATCACAAATAAACTTCTTGGTTCAGAATAAAAATTTTCATTATATTTAAACAAAAAAAAATATTCACATCAAACTTGTTTTACTCAAAAACTGACTTTTTTTCTTTACACACGGAACTCGACTTTATTTTATCAAAATCAAAAACTAGACTCCTCTAAAAAAATATTTTCTCCCACCGCGCAACGTACGCCAGAACGAGCAACATATAACAAATAATATTCTTCTAGAGCGCATTGCTTCGCATACACTCAATGCACATTGGTCTCGCTCTCTCTTTTAATTGAAGATCAGCATTGCTGTCAGACATAACGCGAGATTCGCCATAGAAATAAATAAACAAGAATGTTCGTTCGTAGGGAGGGAAATGATTGTTCACAATCGAATTTTTTAACATTCAATTTATGTATTTTTAAATGAATCAAAAAAACACAACAATAGCCGAAAGCTCGTAAAATTTGCTTTTTTAATTAGTGAAAGTTTATTTGTTTGTCTTATTAATGAAATTTTTCTATTTGCCTCATTTTTTAGAGTTTTAACTTTTGATATCAATTTAAAAACACGTCCTGTCAAATCTAGATATTGCAAGATATTAATGAGAAAATAACACATACTCTTTCGATTTTACCATTGCATTGTTGCTGCCTTTTGTGTATTTCGTTGACGAAAATTTGAAAAAAAATCAAACTGACGAATTTATTTTTTGGTCACCCTGTGCGGTCTCGAGTGAGTTAGTCAGTGACATAGACGTTTATAATACTTGCTTTCCAATCGACCACCGCAAATACTTATAAGCACTTATGGTTTTTGTCTTTGCTAAATTAACTACTCACAACTGTTCTACCATTTTATTATGAGTAGTTGGAAGCAGTTACGATGAACTTGTCCGCTAGGTGATTGTGTGTATTATTTTTCTGTCAAAAATATAATTGAATGTCGTGTGTGAAGCACTAATAAAATTTCGGTATAGATATTTTTTTTATTAAAAAGTTATCACAAATAAACTACACATTTGTAGGTTATGTTTTGCTTTTGTAATTTTTTGTTCTTTTCAATTGACACTTTAGCCAATACTCATTTTTTGCACTTACAAGTACTTGCGGTGGTCGATTGGAAAGCAACTAATATTTCCATTTTATTTCAGTTAAGTAGTTTTTGAAAAAAAATAAATTATTTCGAAAAATAGCTGGATCTCAGTTACCTTTGTTTTATACATAACCAAAATGACAGAACTAAATTGTTTTATTATTAAAATGTTTACGTATTAAGGATTTTGACATGAATTTAATGGCCACGCTTTTTAAACTCCTAAATCTGCCAATTCAGTAGGTCCATTCCAATACCAGCGACATTTTCGATACTTTTGTTTGTGGTATTATCCAAAGACATAGTTGAGCTGAAGCCTCGGTATCGCCAGTGATTGTCGCCTATTAGGTATTATGCACGATTTACATGTTCCAATTTTTTTTTCCTGTAAAAAATGAAGGGTTAAGTATATTACGATTTTCGTTTGCGAGAGGAGCACGAAACAAATTCCAGTAAAATAAAATTTGGTTTTTTTCTTTTTAATTTGGGGAAATGTTGTTTACATATGGCTGTCTCTTTTTAACTAGTAATTTTTTGTTATTTGCGTGCAGCTCTATTTTTCTGTAAAAAATTTGTTGGGAAAAAAAAATTGGAACATGTAGTGCGATCCAGTAGGTTCCGCAGCTCACCGTTGTCATTGTTGTCAGTTTGTTGTGCGTTGTTAGTTCGGAGTTTCTTCCAATAAGCCAGCGCATTTTTCTGAATTTTAACATGCGCTTTCCACCTGAGTTTAAAGTCTAGAGTCATGCCGAAGTACTTAGCATTATTAGAATATGGAATTTCTTGAGAATTAGGATGAATCGGAATTTATTCTAATTTCCAATTTGTAAAGTTGATATGTGTTTTGTTTTCGATTCGTTAAGTGTCATCCTCCATTTAATGTCCAGTAATTCACTATATTAACAGCATTTTGTAGTTTCCTTGTGGACTTAACAATACTAGCATCGGTGGTCATAACAGCAGTGTCATTAGCAAACGTTCCTATCCTAGCTTCTTCTATGTCTGGTTTAGATCATTTCTATACAGGAGGTATAATACGAGGCCTAGAACACTGCTTTGTGAAATCCCTACCAATATTTTCTTTAGTTTTGTGTATTCCCCTTCCAGTCTCACCCAGAAGTAACGGTCATTGATGTAAGACTTTAGCAATTCAAAATGTTGTGTTTGCAAATCTTAAATTCTAGACCACGGTGCCAACCTTATCAAATACTCTGGCTACGCCTAGGCATATTGCTGAACATACTTTCTTTTTTCCAGCGCCTCCTCGATTATATCAGTATTCCTATGTACCTGTTCTATCGTTGAGTGCTAGTATAAGATTTCTGCTCTCTATAATTTGCTGTAATCTCTTGAGAAACAGTCTCTCGCCCATCTGTGATATTTTGTTAACAAAGAAATATGCCTATACGATGTTTTGTCGTTTAGTGATTTATTAAGCTTTGGAATCATTATGATTTCCGCTACTTTCCACTGTCTCGGAACATAACATAGTATAGTTACGTAGTTTCCTTAGTGGTTTTTCTGGTAGAGCTTTGATTATTTGCACCAATATCAGGTCGTATCGAGGGTTTTTTTTATCTTTGAGGTTTTTTTACTTCTTGTTTGATTTCTTTCACAGTGACTGATAGCTCAGATGCCTCGTTTACTTTGCTTATAGATGTTAGATATTCATTATCCGCTTGTCCAGTTGGTGGTTTGAAGGTATTTTCTAGGTGTTCAGCAAACAGATCAGCTCTTTGGTTTTCGCTGCGAGCCCAGGTTCCATCAACCATTCTATTGGGTGGCACTTGCATTTTAGGCCTTTTCAAACCTTTGGTGGCTTTCCATAGGGAATAGTCTGAGTTAGGTTAGGAAGATTGCAACTGACTCATTCTTAATCTCTTTTATAAATAGTTTAAGTTTGTTGCACAAGGTGATAATGATCCGAATTTGTAACTGCTCATCAACCATTCAATTATACAACATTTGCATTTTCAACATATGTATCAATGTTATGTTAATTAATTCTTAATTTAAATGTCCTAATTTTAACTCATGAAATATACTTATCATTTGCATTATACAAAGTATGTCAAGATATTTGTTTCGGAATTCAAGTTAAACCGAAAATTACACGATCAAACAGCTGATAATTTATAGACAGCTAAATTGAATAAATTGCATCTTATTTTCTGATTGGGTTCGCTCGCTGGCGAATATTACAAGACGGTAATACCACGAGCATGTAGCATTAATTCAATGAATTGGAAAACGCTCCGGTTCATTTTCATTGGTTTCAGAGTTGGGGTATTAGACATTGATATCATCGAAATGACATTTTCCGCTATTCATTCAAGGAGAGTCGGCTGGTGATGTGACTTGCAGTTTGTATTCAGGTAAGTATCACGTTATTTTTATAAATGCTATAAATTCTGTTGTAACGTAAAATTGAGAATTTTCGATTCATTCTTCATATTGTAATAACGGTTCCATAGTGAAAAATTACAGTTATTTTTGATATACTTTGTGGTCATATTTTGTTTTCGTGGTTTCAATATGTCGCCTGCGTTTAGGAGTTAAAATTCATTCTTCACTTGTCAACATTAAGGGCATTGCTTGTGCTTCTACTTCATTGTCCCGAGCTATAACGATTACGATACATTCACGTATAAATAATTTTTCTGGAAATCTAGAAGTTCACATACTAAAGAAGATTTCAGAAATGCAACCATCAATTCGAATTGATTCGTCTAAATGGTTAATTCCATCCCATATTAATCTAGCCGACCCGTCATTCTGTGAGCCTCATGAAGTACATCTACTTCTTGAAGCTGATCTTTATTTCAAACTGCAATCCATTGACCAAATTAGACTAGGTAATGAATTACATATCATGGGGTTGGGTTGTAGCTGGAGGAACTTCAATTCCATCACCCACTTCCAGCAATTGCAATTTAGTTGCAGTTGAACCTCATTTAGATGAATTATTAGAGCGATTTTCGAATATAGAGGAGTGCTATAACCATTAATCATTCGCTTCCAGTCCAGCATTACTGGGTGACTCATCATTTTTAGCTAAGAAAAGTTTCTTATGCTCGAAAGACGGCTCAACAACAATCCAGAAATTTCTACTCAATATAAATCATTCATGAGAGAGTATGAACTTCTTAAACATATGGAAATGGTTAAGTTTGTTGAACCGGCGACAAAATCAGCAAGCGGTTATTCTATCAATGATCTACTGATGAATGGGCCAGTTATTCAGAATGAATTATTTGCTGTTCTTCTGGGATTTCGGTCTCACATTCATGCATTTAGTGCAGATATCTGTAAAATGTATCGGCAGATTCTACTCCATTCCGAGGTTCAAAAATATTAGTATATCTTCTGGCGATACAACCCATCTGATGTACTTCAAACATTTAAACTAAAGGCAGTCACATATGGTACTACTTCAGCACCTTATCTGGCAACACGTTGTTTACTTCAACTTGCTCTCGTCTTTGAATCAAGTGAACCAGCAGCAAGTGCAGCAATTTGTGATGACTTTTATGTCGACGATTTGTTGACTGGTGTTAAAGATAAATATTACATCAATTTTGCAAGGTGCCAATTTACGTAAGTTCCAGCAATCGGGAGCTTCTTAATGATATTCCAGAAGAAGATCGTGAAGTGCAATATCGAATTGATGATAAAACTGGCATAAAAACTCTAGGTATGTACTGGCATCTAGTGCAGGATTGTTTTTGTATCGATGTTAAATTGGGTTCAACAAATACTTCATCATTCACTAAGAGAAAAATAATATCCCAAGTTGCAAAAATTTTCGAACCTTACTATTGCAAAAGTTATGGTCATTGAAAGTAATCTGGGATGAAAGTCTCCCAATAGCATACCATACGTATTGCACTAACTTTCTTTATGAACTCCCAAAATTAAGTCAACTAAACATTCCACGTCATTTGTTTAACGGTAGTAATAAATATCCAGGAATTCAGCTGCATGGCTTTGCTGATCTGATCCTAGCGAAAAGGCTTATGGTGCCGTTGTCTGTACGTTTCTTAGGTCTAAAGGGTTCTGCTGATAACTTAATGTGTTCAAAATCTCGAGTTACTCCCTTAAAGTGCGTTACATTGCCCCGACATGTGTTGTATGCTGCACAACTTTTATGCAAAATTTTTTAGGTATTTTAAACTTTAAGGTCGAGACATGTTATTACTGGGCAAACTCTATGATAACTCATCGCTGGATTAAGTCTTCACCGTCCAAATGGAGAACCTACGTGGAGCACATCATATGTCCGATATTCAAGCAAGATCCGATTCAACTAAATGGCTGTACGTAGAATCAACTTTAAACCCGGCCGATTTGATTTATAGAGGAACTTTTCCTGATTTGCTTATGAATTCAGAACTGTGGTGGTTTGGACCTCATTTTCTTCATTCGTCAATTGAAGATTGGAATAATTCACAGCAACTTATAGAGTCAATGGAGGTCATCGAAGAAAAATCGAACTTCACTGCCACAACTGCAAGCGCTGATCCTGTTGACGATCTCTTAGATCGAATACATCGTAAAAATTTGTTAGTCACAATTCAAAACGCTATAGGTTATACACATCGTTTCATCAACAATTACCGCTTCTAAAGTTCAAGGATAACTGGGCCTTTAAATGCAGAAGAAATACAAATTGGATTAAATACCGTATTACGTTTAGTTCAATCCGCCTGCTTTCCGATATAGTGGGTTAGAACAAACTAACTTCCTCGTACGTCATCCATCACTAAAATTCCTTTCAATATTTATGGACCAGCAAAATATAATTAGAGTTGGTGGCCGTTTAAAATTTGCAGCAATTTCTTATAAATCACGCCATCCAGTTGTACTGCCAAGCAATCATTATTTTACCAGCACACTAATAACTTTAATCCACAGAAAGCATCTTCATATTGGACCATAAGCTCTTTTAGCAGCAGTACGACAATCTTACTGGCCAATAAATGGAAAACAGATTGCTAAGGGTTTATCGTATTCGTAGAAAGTCTCCGACTAAGACACATTTGGCCATTTTTGTATGTCTTACTACAAAAGCCGTTCATCTGGAATTAGCGTCTGATCTCACAGCCGCCTCGTTTATTGGTGCATTTCGTCGCGTATAGCTGCTAACTTTGAATTACACGATCTACACAAGATGCTTCACGATACACAGTTTCAATGGCAGCTTAATTCATGTACTACAGAAGATGAAATTATATGTAAAATATGATTGAGGGTACAATCGTAATCAGCAAGGACTCAAACCTACCACCTCTCAAATGGAAAATTAAGAAAATAACTGAGCTTCATGCGGGTTCAGATGGATTAGTACGAGTAGCTTCGATAAAAACTGCAACCGGATTAATCAAACGAGCCATCGTCAATGTTTGACCACTTCCAGTAAATGTTGAACCACCGAGATGGGGGAGAATGATAATCAACCGAATTTCAACCATTCAATTACACGACATTTGCATTTTCAACATATATATCAATGTTATGTTAAATAATTCTTAATTTAAATGTTCTAATTTTACCTCATGATATATACTTGTCATTTGCATTATATACTTACATTATATAAATACGGCTCCCTGAATTAAGAAAAGCTGAAATTAAAAACGTGGACTTAAAAATGGTGTTTTTATATGAAAAAATTGGACCTTTTTTAAGTCATACTTTTCACAAATTTTCTGACTTAACAAAGGTGTTTTACAAAATCAAATTTAATTTTAAAATGAAACAAGAAAGGCATTATTTTATGTCATTTTACAAATATATTTTTTAATTCATTTTCAAAATGACTTAAAAAAGGCATATTTTATTTCATATTATATAAACATAAAATTTACATTTGTTTTTAACACACTGTTCTGCAAGCTATTTTTGAGTTTGATACGGATTTTCATCCAGTAAAACTTTAAGTTCTTCGATTTCAAATTGTTTTACTGCACGAGGACGTGGATCGTCCTCAATACTAGAATTGCCATCATGAAATCTTGCAAACCACTTTCTTACTGTTGAATGACTCACAGAATATTCACTCAACGTCGAAATAATCCATCCCATATAGCTTGAGCAGCATTTTGTTCATTCGAAAATTGAATATAATGCAATGACGTCAATGTTGCTTGTAGACATCCATCTCTTAGAATTGATGCGCATGGAACGGCAGCTTGTAAATGAGTGAAACTTATTTCATAAAAGCAGCAATGACTATTGTAAGCTACGTATATCCAAAATGACGGGCGATTTGGATGCGTTCAAGTATATTTAAATGCAACCAACTTCAGAGCCGAGTTTCTACCTGCACACCTATACAAAATTATAGTCTAAATATATCGTGTTTAAGTATTGCCTTGATATTATACACAGCGTCTACTTTAAAAGGAGAATATAAATTTTTGATTAACATTTTAACGAATATTATTTAAATGCTACATTTTTGAAAACTTATGTTTTTCCTTAATGAGTGCGATAAATACTTCACTTCGAAGCTAACTTCGTTTGGTTTTACAGATCTGAATGACATTTAGGTATCGAGTACCTTTTCCTCGCGGCTGCCAGTACAGTGGTCACAACATAAAATCGTAATTTCAATTGTGCTTAGTTAAAGAATTTAGCTATATTGAGTTTATTTCAATATTTCAAAAAAAGTATGCCCCGATAAAAGCAACATTTATCATATTTGTAAGGGTCTATATACATTTACATTAATCATATTTAATTAAAATTAATAATAATAATTTATAAGAATTTTAAATAACTGTATAATTTAAGGTTAGCCATATATGGATTACGCGCAAGTATTTTAATTGCATGGTAGTTTAGAAAAAGTATGTACTTTGTATAAACTTCCTTAATCAGTATAATAATATAGACAACTAAGTATATAGTTAATTATATCGTATAAACGCGAGCCTAATTTATGCATCGCCAAAAGTCATTTATAAAGCGCGTGTAAATCATAAAGCGATTAAGCTGATGCGACCTTTAGTTTTTATGGTTTATGCAGAAATAATGTTTAGGCGCGAATTTACATGACAAAAGCGTTATATTCACCTGTATTTTTAACTAAGAATTATAATCAATATACATAGTTGTTTGTTGTTGTTTCTGCACATTCATAAATAATTTATATTCGCACTCCATATGCAAATTGTGTACATTGATTTTTACTATAAAACGTTTTAAGTGGATATATATTCATTTGATTATTTAGTAGAGGCATACCGGCACTCGTCAAACTGTCAATAAATTCAAATTTATTCCTTTTTCCCACACATGATTTTTTTTTTATATTATGGTTTTAGGTGGCTATTAAATTATCTGATAATAAATGTTTTAATTATAAATAAATTTTTATGTGAATTTAGCATCACAATTTATTCCAAGTGTACACCAATACAGAATTATTAATCGATTCAAGTCTGCGAGACTATACATATTACATGTGATAATTAGTTCATTTGTTTTTACGCATAAATCAAAGTTTAATTTAAATTAGCTTAAGTCGTCTGAACTGGAATTAACTTGTGAGTATCAAGGAATTTGTGTAGTAGGTAAGCAGCAAACGCATCGAGATTTTTCATATTCACCGAATTTCTTTGTCTCGTTCATTGACAGAAAGTACCTGCTCAGAGGTTTCAATTAATGTTAGGGTCATAATGTTACCTTGGGTTGTTTATTGAAACATGACCAAGTCATGGCAAACCGTATGAAAAGCAAAAAAAAAAAAAACGGAAACTCAACCCCATCTCTATTGTATCCTCAAGTAATAGTGTCTCATGACGCGAAATAAATGAAAAAGAAAAACCCAAAACTTATAAACGCAAAAATTTGTAGGAACAATACATAATTTGTGTTTAAAAACAATTCATTGAAAATTTGTATGGTTTGATTGCAAATTTGTACAAAAGAACATTTTCTAAAAACAAAGCGCGAAGGGCAGGGTACCTTAAATCTAATAAGTATGTAGTTATGAATTTTAGTAAAAAATAAAATAAATATTTGTTCATGAAATATCACGAACGATATTGGGTTTGTTTAACAAGCCGGTGGATACGTATTTGTATTGTTTGAGAGGTACGTGAAAATTACTACAGTGTTCAATTTTCTTATTTGATTAAACAGTGCTTGTATCCAAATTCCTTCCTTACTATTTTTGAGTGGTAATTAATTGAGTTTTTTTTGTTTATCTCCTTATTGATTTCATTAGTAATCAAACAAACTCCGCGGGATTTGAAAAAAAAAAATTAAAAAAAGGGGAAACGAATGACCGCAGTCGGATTGACGTATAGAAATTATATGCAACTGTTATATTGGATATTGTGTGCTTCATCCATGATTTAAGTGCAAACGTGCGCTTTGGGATCTTACCAGTTGTAGTGTAATAGTGGAATCTTTCCGAATTCGTATATCAAAAAAAATATATAAAAAATTGCATTTATGTATTTACTTTAGTAATTTTTTTTACTGGTGGTAAGTTTTTTTTTAAAATTATTTATTATGTTTGGTTTCTTCATTAAAAACGATATATATGCGATATTCGGTATTTTTTTTCTTGTCTTTTTAAAATACTGTGAATAAATTATTAATTTATTTCTTCTTTCAAATTTTAAATTTTTTTTATATTTTTTTCCCCGTTACCTATTTTATTTTATTTTAAAAATTTCATTTTTCCTTTATTATCATTAATATTAAAACTGTTAGTAACATCTTTAAATATGTTGTTTTTAATTCAACTGATGGAATTGTTAAACTACATACAATTGAGGATAAGAAGAATAATCGCTCGGGAAATAAAACAAAAATGATCGTTGTCGAGTTGAAAATGGAGAAACATGTTGCTGAACTTTTTGAGGAAAGCTGAAATAAAAAAGAAAATTTTCCAATCTGATATTGGATTTAATGCAGTTTCGGGTAAATCAATTTTTATTAGAAATGGGTTAAATATTTATAAAAGAAAATTGTTAAATGAATCTCAAAAATTTAAAGTAGATTTTAATTTTAAGTACTGTTGGATTAGAAAAGGTATAATTCATATGAGGAAGGACAGCTCCAATATGATATTTATAAAGTCTTTTAGTGATCTTGATAATTTAAAATTTCATTAAATGCATATAAAAGTTCTTAATTTGTATATTATTCTTGTTATTGTAAAATGATCCTCAATGACTAGTTTAACCTATTCTATCCCATAACTATTTTATGTGTATACGACCGTGCTCCCAGAATTTTTTTTTGTCGGATAATTTTAATTTCGAATATATAATTAAACTGAAGGTACAGTAATGAAAGGCTCCCTGAATTAAAAAAAGATGAAATTAAAAAGGTGGACTTAAAAATCATTAGTTGAAAATTTGGAATGGCTTTAATTTACTTATTACAGTAAAAGCCCGATTATTCGGCATCCAATTAACCGGAACACTCAGTTTACGTGAATTTTAATTTTTAGGATTTTTTTTGCTTTTTTCTTTATTTTCTCTTTCATATGCATTTTTAATTCATTTTGAAATTTGCAATTGTTTTTTCCACATTTTCATTAATGAAAGCATTAGTTGAAAATTTGGGATGGCTTTAATTTTCATATTACAGTAAATGTCCAATTATCCGGCATACGTTACAGTAAAAGCCCTGTTATCCGGAATGCTTTGAAATTAGAGCATTCCGGATAATCGAAAATTCCGGATAATTGAATGCTTCAATAAAACTAGAAATTGTACGAGAATTTCGCTCGATTTCATTACTTTTTAGGACTCTCGTTTATTTATTTTCAAACTATGTAACAAAAAACAATTTATTGTAAACAATACATCAGTTCATTGAATTTATTCCGAATAATAAATACATATATTATGTATAAGAGTACAATCATACGAGTACCCAAAATTTAATAATACATATGTATATCTAATATTTCACTAACTATGTAATATACGACTTTACACATTCAATTCAAATAGAATAATGAATAAAACAGAAAAAAGTAAAGGAAAGTATATTTTCTATGAATCCCCGAATAATAAAAAAATAATAATATCCCATGTAAAAAGCAAAAAGTAAAAAAAAATCCTAAAAGTTAAAATTCCGGTTAACTGAGTGTTCCGGTTATTGGATGCCGCATAATTGGACTTTCACTGTAATATGAAAATTAAAGCTATTCAAAATCTTCAACTAAGCTTTCATTAATGAAAATGTGCAAAAAACAATTACAAATTTCAAAATGAATTAAAAGATGCATATGAAAGAGAAAACAAAGTGAAGAATAGGAAAAAAGCTAAAAATTCAAATTCCGGTTTACTGAGTGTTCCCGTTAATTGGATGCAGGATAAATGGGCTTTTACTGTAATATGAAAATTAAAGCCATTCAAAATTTTCAACTAAGCTTTCATTAATGAAAATGTGGAAAAAACAATTGCAAATTTCAAAATGAATTAAAAATGCATATGAAAGAGAAAATAAAGAGAAAAAAAGCCAAAAAAAAATCCTAAAAATTAAAATTCACGTAAACTGAGTGTTCCGGTTAATTGGATGCTGGATAATCGGGCATTTACTGTTATACATTTTTACGTTTTATTTCGATCTTAAATACACATTTTATTTCATTTTCAAAATGAATTAAAAAATACACATTTTATGTATTTATAAACACACTTCTTGAATCATTTTCAAAATGACTTATGATATGCATTAATAAAGTCAGCTTTTTTTATTTCATTTTCAATACAGATTTTAAGTCAATTTTAAAATGAAATAAAAACGCTGGTTTTAAGTCCGAAAAAACACCATTTTTAAGTCAGCTTTTTTTAATTCAGGGAGCCGTAATGAAATATGTTTTCGACAAGCTTACCGCAACAATAAATAACAAATACTTACAAGGTTTAGATATCTTGTTGGGAAAATAAAACGATGGAAAAGAAAAATATCGCATAGTTGTTTTCGATTATTTGGGTTAATACTGGCAATGGTCGTTTTCATCCATTTGGGATGAAATAAGTTAATAAGTAACATTACAGATGTTACTAACATTGGTCTAAAAACATTTTTGGATTGTAAATTTTGGGTGGCTCATCAAAATATTAGAAGCAAACATAGGAATTTAGATAATTTTATTTCTCATTTACCAACTTTAGGCTCTATGCCCCCGATTATATTTTTAACTGAAATTTTTATGAAAGAAGCGGACGTTAGTTTATATGATTCATCACCGGGGGTTATGATTTTTATGCGAAATGTAATGAAAGCAACAAAAACGCGGGAATTGTTTTTTATATTAAGTCAACATTAAAGGCTAAGGTTTTAACATTGAATTTTTGCACTGCTGATAATTTATGTTTCATTAGAACATAATAATATTGTAATTGAATTTATTTGTGTTTATAGATTACAATCGTTTACTCTGTCAAATTTTATTGAAGAATTGGAATCTAAACAATTTTAGATCAAAAAATTTGATAATTATTGGAAATATTAATATTGATTTAATTTCCAATTCTAGTTCAAAGTATGAATATTTAATGGTTATGGCGTGAAATGGTTTACAATCCTTAATAAACAAGACTACCAGAGTGACTAGGTTTTCATCGACATGCATTGATCTTATCTTTGTTAGGAAAAAATCAAACAATAATATTAAGTTTATTGCATGCTGTATAAGATAGCAGACAATTTCCAAAAGAAAAAATGTGTTTTGCTATTCACCGCTAGAGGCATCACTATCACAAAAATGACATTTTTTCTGCTGATATTTTTTGACATCAGCAGAAAATTTTTGAAATTTTTATGCAAATTATAAATTCTCAGCAGAAAATTTTCAGGTGTGAATCTTATGTTGCTCATGTATATAGATTATGATCTCAGCTACTATAAAAACATACACCCAGGGTAGTTACAGGGGGGTTTTTCTAACACTTTTGTTAAAAAACTGAAAATATTCACATCAAAATGACTTCAGGATTGTATGGAGTGCTTTGAACGATGGCAATTTGTTTGATGTTGCCCTGTATTTGCATAATGATGATTATGGTAATTTTAGTATATTTTGAGAGTCATTACACACTACATACGCAAATCGTTTTTTAAACAAATTTAACTTTCATCGCTTCAAAACCTTTAAACATATATTTTCTCTTCATTTTCATAAACTCTTTGATTTTTCATAAAACTTTCTGCTGAGAATTTATAATTTGCATAAAAATTTCAAAAATTTTATGCTGATGTCAAAAAATATCAGCAGAAAAAATGTCATTTTTGTGATATTGATGCCTCTAGCGGTGAATAGCAAAACACATTACTAATGTTTTTGATTTTGAGATTACTGGTTTAGGTATTAAATTTTTAAGCTATACTCATTATAGTCCATCCAAATATCGTCGTCGAGAAATGCAGAATGAGCAAGTCCAAAATCATAAATTTTCAAGACACAGTTATTGCGCCCTTACACTCATCTTTGCAATTAAATAATTTATTTTTTTGATAGAAATTTTCTTAAAACAGGCTAAGTGTTAAGAAAATTTCTATCAAAAAAATAAATAATTTAATTGCAAAGATGAGAGTAAGGACATTTTAACTGTGACTTGAAAGTTTGTGATTTTGGGCTTACTCATTCTGCATTTCTCGCCGACGATATCATTGTTTTAGGAAAATTCGTCATATTTTATTTAAAAATTTGTTAGAAAATGAAAGTTGGTCGACAGTTTATTTAAATTCTGATCCTAACTATAGCAGCATCAGTTAAATCGACTTTCAAGTTTACAACAGGCGTAGTACATTGGGATGGAAAATTATTTGCGGAGTTATCTGGAAAGGAGACCGTGGGTCGTTTGCCGTTGATTATTTCCCATATAGATGGAGAACAATTATTAAGCGTTCCCAAAATATTGCTGAAATATTGCAAAATATGGCTTGCTTCGATACACCATATTCAAATACTGGAAGATTAAATGGAACAGGTATTATTCAGAAACTGGAATCGAAGTTTATTATATCTTCCTTGTCGACATCTCAACAGATTTTGTTACACCAAACACTGGCGATTTTTTAAAACGTTTCAAGATTTCCAAAGATTTCTTAAACAAAGACCCGGATATGTGGCCTCAGGGTGATAATTTTAAGAACGGAATAAAGATTATCAGTCAAATAAAAGTCTTAAATGTTAAGTTAATACAAGATTAAAATAAGAAATTAACAAAAAAAGAAGATGATATGCAATATTCTGCTACAAGTCGTAAAGGACTACACACAGAAGTTTGCAACATATACCAAAACATCCTTATTGGGTAGAAGATCAACTTAGATATCACACAATTCATAATATCATTGTATAGAAGGAACATTATGCATTTATAATAAAAAAAAAAAATAGTAATAATGGGGCAAATTCTCGTGACATAAAATTGCTGTTATGTTATTTTATTTCCCCGCTTCCTATTGGAATTTGTATTGAAAAAACAAAAATAACATAGCATAACATAAAATTTTAAATCCCGGAATCGACCCCAATATGTCTTGGCTTTGTACAGGGTGGCGCACGAATCATGCTACAAAAACAAAACGTAATAACTATTTTTCTGTGTGACTAATCTGTTTTTTATTTTTTTTATTTTGCAGATTATTATTTAAATTTACTAAAATGGATGCTTGGAATACCGAAACGAGGATTTGGATAGTGCAGCGCTACCATGCTTTGCAGTCCATCATTTCCGTCCAGAGGGAATTTAGGCGGGAGTTTGGCGGCACTCCCCCGAGTAGATGGACCATTATGAGGTTGGTACGCATGTTTGCTGAATCTGGAAGCATCGCACGTAGACCGTACAATCGAGATCCCTATGTTCGGGTCGAAGCCACAATCGCAGCTGTAGCATCATCAATTCAGGCAAATCCAAGTGTTTCGACTCGAGAGTTATCGGCGCAAATTGGAGTTAGCAGACGGTCATTACAACGGATAATTCATGATGACTTAAACTTGTTTCCGTACAAAATCCAAATTACAAGCAAATTAAAACCTCTGGATTTGCCTATTCGCCTGGAATTTTGCCGGAAAATTATTGAAATGGCCGAAGAAGACAACAACTTCATAAATTGCTTGTTTATGTCTGCACCAGATTTTTTTTATGGGGTTATGTCAAACAAGAGGTGTTTAAAACGAAACCAAGGAATTTGACTGAATTGAAGCAGTCCATTACAACAATAATTGAGGCGATCCCGACTTCAACCCTTCAGTGCGCAATGAATAATATTTTCTGATCAGGTGTCGCACATGCGTGAATGAGCATGGAGGTCATTTACGGTCTATCATTTTCAAAACTAATTAGTTAATTAAAAATAAAATTGAATTATCTATACAATAAAAAAAAATAAAGCCGATTAGTCACACAGAAAAAAAGTTATTACGTTTTGTTTTTGTAGCACGATTCGTGCGCCACCCTGTATTTTAGAAATTTGTCAATAATCTCGCTATTTGATAACCGATTTTCGATATCTTTCATGTTTTGGAAAGGTAATTATCACCTCTATCCACTACAACATTTAGCTTATTTTTTTTTAAAATAATTTTTCTGTTCGTTTGAAAGTGAAAAATTTAAAAAATACGGTTTTTATCGAACTTCGCGCTCAAGTCACGACCTCTAAACCACCTTGGATCGACCCAAAAACTTTTCTGTTTAAGTTTTTAGCATAACCTCACATTTCTAGGGGATGTCCCGTTAGAAATTGGAACTTTCGAAAATATGGTCCACCCTACTGCACATGTTATTTTATAGGTTATACATTTTATAGCAGAACATTTTTAATTTATTTTCGAAAATTGAATATAGAAATGAAATAACATGACCAACAATATTGGGGTCAATTCCGGGATCTAAAATTTTATGCTTTGTACGTTATTTATGTTTTTTCAATACAAATTCTAATAGGAAGCGGGGAAATAAAATAACATAACAGCAATTTTATGCCGCGAGAATCGAGCCAATCCTTTTAAGGATATATAATAGTCGAAAATTAAATGAAAAGATTTTTCATTTTTTTAAATAATTTACATTTAAATTGATCGAATTTTTTCTACCATCTTGTCTTTGTCGTATGCGCTCAGCAAAAATTTTGTGTTTTTTCCATGAAATAGAGCCATAATTTGACAACGACATTGAAAAGTTTCTGCGTAACAAGTAACCATGGGACACCAAAATGTTTATGTTGTCATATTATTTTTGAAGAACATGAGAAATACGTTGTATGATTTCAGTTTACTACAGTAATCCCTTTGATTTCACGATTTTTAGAGATATCCTGACGAAACGACTAATTAATCTATTAATATTAGCTGCTGGACTAGAATTAAATTTCGAGAATAAACAAAATTTCTATTTTTAATAAATAGTAGTCGGTTTAGTACTGCCCGATGATTTTTCTTTATTTTTAATAATATGCAGTATAAAAGTTCTGCAGTAATTTCACATACATATAGAATACTACTGCAGTCTTTCTTGAATCTACACTTGCTTGATTATGCAGTTCTAATAGTTTATTGTCAAATCGAATCCTTCTCGATCGAGAAAATTTATGTTGCGTTAATTTAAAATTTATTTGTGGCCATAATTAAAAACATCGATATTTTTGCAGAACTCTCTAAAACACTCCGTTAAAATTAAATTTGGACCTAACATTTGGACACATAATTAAAATCAGGAATTCTTTGATTAAGGTAAGACGATAATTGTAATAGTTACGTCAATATAGCAGACAGTAATCAATTTAAATATGTTATGTATTTTACAAGCATAAGAAAACCAACCGATATAGACCTGTTTATCTGACAATGACAATGACTGGGAAAAATGAAAGTAAACAATCGTGTTTAAAGCGAAATTTAAAGTTGAATGGATATTTTTTTTTTCTTGTGGTTTGTGTACACTTTTACATGCACAAGCTTTATTTATTGCTATATTATTGCACTTTTAGTTTTTTAGTGTAAAGAACTATCTGAGGTAAAGGCATTACCTTTATAAACCAATATGTTATTATGCTTCGTTTATGTCCGGATACGCGTTTATAAAAGTAACAGTTGGCCGGAAATCATTTAAATCCCAAACATTTTATGTTAAAAATTTTCTCGCAGAAAAATGTGGGTGTGTCAAAACTACAACACATTTAATAGTGAACTGAATATAATTAATTACTAATGGATTGTTACCAGAAATATCCGATTCATTCTGGTATTAGATTGTGTCTCACTATAGAGTAAAGTTTTTGGGGTCATGAAATAGACAAAATCAGTAAAATAAAAGCAATAAAATAAATTATCCATAAACACTTGAGCTTAATAATGTGCAAGAACTAGAAAGCACATTTTAATCGACGATTTTAATGCAAATAATATTAATTATGGTAAAAACCAGTTACCAATTTTCCGACATTGTATAATAATATGTGTAATAGTTTTGGCTTGTGTGTATCACGTTTAAATGGAGTGATTTTGGCATGCAAAAAAAAATCGTCATTGTCTCTGTGATATAGTTAATATGCAATGGAGAATGATAGAGTAGTTTGGCAATGATAGTAAAAGGTCCTTGACATTATAAATGTGTCTGTCATAAATCAAATGAAACGCGATTCTATTTATTTACCATATAGATGACATTTTTAATTCAAAATATGTATTAAAACTCTCTGTTTATACCGACGCTCTGTTTGGTCCATGCAACATTATATGGACAATCTCGACTAATTTTATCAAATTTGTTAAAAAAAACAATTCGCGCAGTATATGTGAAAATTTTAGTCTAATTAATGATATGTCGTTATCGCAGTTATTCCGATCAACTAAATTGACGGTCAGTTCATTCCAGTAATTGTATCGAACTGTAAACTTCAGTTAACCGTTTAGACGATTCACCCAGTCGATTACCGTTACAAACGAATAATTTGGTGCTAGACACTGGACATTCGCATGAAGCATTTCGACGGAAGAGGGTTATCAACAAAATTTCCGAAGAAAATATTAGCCTTTACCCGGAAGCTTCGAATATATTGGAGTAAGACACGTGTCGATCTTCGAAACCGTCGAAAATGGTCTTTAAACTCGTCTGAATTGGTCAACTACTCTAAGAAATCATTAGCATTATTAGCAAAAATAATTTCGGCTTGGGTTGCAGAGGCAGTCCAGTAAAGACAAATTTATCTACCAAAACAATTTTACAAGAAGCCAATCAAAATCTTTAAAGCCCTCACACTCTTGTCTCCTTACATAATTAAAATCAAGCGTTTTTTCCAAGTCTTGTGTTCAAAAGGTTGCCCTCATCAAGAATATTTGTTATTTATTTCCACGTAGGTGGAAAATTTATATAACTAATATCCCGCATAAAATTTAAGAGGTCCCGCATAGAGGAAAGACATATTAATCCAGCAGATTGTGCAACGAGGGGTTTATGCCCGAAGGAAAAGTTCAACACAATAGTATGTTAAGTATAACTCGGTAGCAACCGCATTGATTTCTATGCTGCTAATAAACCTGTCCTATCCTCAAGTCCTAGCACAAGTTTAGGCTTAGCTTTACATTACAACCAATCAAAAAATTTGTATACAGAAAGTGGAAATTGGGGCGCAGGTTTTCACAGATAATTTACCCATGAATCGGCCAAAAATTATAAATGATTTTCGTGATCGATGGTAAAAAACGACGGGTCGAGCCATCCCCATACATTGCTTACTGTAGAGACAGCAGAATTTATCGGTTTCCGATGACTAAAATTTTTTGGATCCGGATCAAAAAGGTGTTAGTTTTCACCATAATGTCGGCATTTTTGTTGAAATCGTTTTTTAGTGATCTAATGTGCCATCCAATATTAATATTGGCTGTAAGGTTCACTGAGTTATTTGTATTTGGCAACCTCCTTATCCTTTATTTAATGCATTTGCTACTTTAGAATCGCCTTTGAAACAAAATAGCAGCTCATTCAATCGTTAATTTTCACTAATTGTCGATAATATTTGGGTGATTTAGAAAATCGGACAGAGATTAATTAGCACCGTGGCTTTATGTTTCATTCGTGCATTATGCCCCAGTTATAGGGATGCCCCAGTTTTATCAAATCCAAACTTTCAACACTCAGTTAAAGAACATACGTTTTGTGAAAACAACACACAACACGTGATTTCGAAAATGGCTTCCGCTATCAAGCTAATTTTCATCAGTTCTTTACCGACAATGATACAAAATACACAAATACTTTCTTTTAACATACAATGATTTGTACCGTATCATTAAACCAAGGTTTCGCGCACTGGTTTAACATCACCACCGATTTGACATTGTTCAAGGTAGTATAACATTTTATTTTATTTTTGAAAATAGCTCGCGCATTATTGAAATTTCTACACTTGAGACAATTTCGAGACCTTCATATGCAAATGATATAGATTTTGTTTATCGCGGTATCTCATTCGCGTATATACGCATACAACAACATTCATAATGGTACAATTATTAGAGCTAGCGATATATAGCTATTAGCTAGGTAAATAGATTATTAAAACCTTGTGGTCGAATGAATCATACCGCGATATAACAAATAATTTGTATTAGGAAAATAATAATTGGTATAATGATTTGGATTAATAAACCGTTAAAATTTGGCGTTGATATTGAAATTTTAATTAAATTTCACGATTTGTTTGATTTAGAAAATTAGATATTAGCTTAAGAATTCTAACTCATTTTGGTGGTTTTGTGCAAGAGACGGAAATAAATTATAATATTTTTTTTTTGTTATATTTAACAATTACAAGCATATTTTTTTTTATTATTTCGAGAGGCGCATTTACTTCTTTATAAGAATTATTTATGGTTCGAATTCAAGTTTAATTCCTGTACATAAGAACCGGGTCTCCAAACTCAATTGATTCATTATTTGCATACTAACAAGATTATTAAAAAGTTCGAGGTTAATTGATTGATGTTAAACTTTTTCACAATCATGACAGCAGTTTATTTGTTCTTGTGCTATATTCAAAATGCAGTTAGTTACTCTTCATCATCTTACGGTTTCTGAATAAATTTCTACTTATCTGCCCGAATTTAGTACAAATTTTCGTGACCGCATTGGAACATCTTAGAAGAAAAGTATTAAATGTAATGAGATGAAACCCGTGCTAGCCTGCTTTATTCTGCAGTTCTCGGAACTCGGAATTCAATGGTACAATCATTCATGGATCCGAAGCCAAATGATTACGCACACCGACACGAATCCCCAACTGGAATATAAAACTCTAACGAAAACATCAAATTTAATCTCAAGCTGACAAGGGAGTGAAATGTGTTGACATCGAAATAATAGGACTCAATGAAGTATGAAGCTGCTTAATAATAACAGCATTTCCTACTCGAAACGAACTGCTTATTGAAATATATAGTTTACGTCCCTATTTTTCGTCATTTCAATAATTTAATTTATTGTTAAATTTGACATTATGCGAAACTTGCGTCAGATTCTCAACAAATAAACTTTTTCTCTTTTTTCTGGAGGTAACGAAGCTGCAGTAAACCCTCAATTTTGTTAGAAGTTCTATCAGCCGTTTGAAATTTGGAACGTTGATTGTGAACATTAACTTCTCTTGGTTACAAATTCTAAGACACTTTTCCGAAAATGCTAACTAAGCCTTCTTCAGTCTTATATATATTAACAAACCGCTTTTCCTTAAATATACTAAAGGGTCTTTCAATAAGGACGCTCAATTTTTAAATGCATTGAAAAAAAAGTGTGTAGGTAGTAATATTAAAAAAAACACAATAGTTAAACCATTTTTCATATTGTTATTGTGTTTCCTAACATTTTAAATAAAACAACACCTAACGCATACGAAAAAGCGCAAAGCGAATCAAAATTTTCTGTATCCCTTTTCTTGCCAGACAAAAAATTTCTTTGTACCAAATTAAGTCCAACCCACACAAATGTGTGTGTAAAAAACGACTGGTTGTCCGGATGTCTTCCGGATTTTAACGGATCTTATAGTTGAATCGGAATTATTTTTGAAAAAAAAACATTATAATTTGATAACGATTTAAGTGGAATTCACAAATGTGTATTGTTGGTCTAAAAATACAACAAAAATAAATTTTTAACTTGACTTTTTTCGTTACCCACACAATTGTGATGGCAGGCACGAAAAGGGATGTACTTATAAAAACATGTAAAAAATCAGTTCCAAAATATAAAATTTTATTGTTTTTTTCAAATAAAATTATGTAAATAAGTTACACATTAAAGAGTTCTTATGAATGCGGTTCAATTAACAAAATTAAATTCGAAATTTATTCTGACTCAGTCTGACTTGAATAAATCGTATTCACAGAATCTTTCGACTCACATGGATTATCATTACGATTTTGAAGTGGCAGATAATACTTGTGACATTGTTTGAACTACTGGCTGTTTTTGTTTTTGGCACATATCTCGGTACCGTTTTGCTTGCGACAAAACACAGTCTGCGTATCTGGCTTGTCATTAATTGCAGCAAAAATTTCAAGAACCAAGTCGATCATTTTCAATCCTTTCGATAATTCAGCAGCATCCATTGCAGGTTTATTAGACCACTCTGCATTACAGTTACGATCATCGTTAGGACAAGGATTGTCCAATAAATCTATAAGATCATAATTGGTCATAACTATACGTGAGCACATAGAAACTCTTGAATATCAGTTAGCAGCAGTCTGATATTGCCCTCTGAACGTGAGAAATCTCAGACTCGATAGAAGTTGAATTTATTGAAAGATTTACGCATTCAGGCTAGAGTTGTTTCCAACACCCATTCAAACATCTCTGTTTCACCTCTTTCCACGAGTTTGTAATATTTTTGACGGCATCTAGATTGTTGCAGTTCTTCCAAAAATTCCTGATTGTCGTGTTATTAGCAGAATCGGCGTCCGAAATGAGATGCTTAAAAGTACGTCTCAGATAATAATTCTTGAAAGTCGAGATAATCCTTTGGTCCATTGGTTGAATGATGGATATCGTGTTGGGCGGCATAAACAAAAATTTAACATTACCAGACAATTCGTTAATATAAACAGCATTGCCCGGTGCGTTGTCGACTAAAACTAGCCCTTTAAAATCTAAATTGTCTTTGAAACAGTATGCATTACACCAGTATTCCCCTAGTCGCATCACTTCAAGTGATGTGACTACTCATCTGCTTGATTACTAGATCATTAAATCAAAACTTACAAAATAATTGTTCAATAAAATCGTTCTAGGTGTTTTTTAAATCTTAGTATGCTGCTTCATAAATATTTAATATCAACTGCTCTCACTTCAAATGACAATTTCTATCACTTGAAATTTTGACGTGACAGATAATTAAAAAAAAACTAATGCAGCCAACTAAGACTTAAAAAAATTTCATTGAAGGTTTTGCACAAAATTATTTATGTCGAATTTTATTTACCAAAATCCGTAAAAAAAAATTGATGTACATCAAAAACTTTGTTTTATTTGCCAGAAAAATCAATTTTTTTTTTGATTTACATCAATTTTAAAAAATGTGGATTTTTTAGTAATTTTTTTTTTTTTGATGTGACTAATACCAACACAAAAAGAGAAATGTCATTCTAAACGCGTCGATTTTTGTGTATTTTGTTTTGGTTGTGTTACATATTTTGTTCTAGAAGTGAAATTTGTGAATTTTAAGTTTTAATAAAATATAAAAATATATAATAATTAATAAAATTATTAATTAAAATAAATTGGAAAATGGATCCTATCGATATATCCAACTATAGCTTCGTGCTAGATGAAAACGGCTTTGACTTTGAGAAAGATGGCGTAGCATTTCACGAAAGTAAAATAAGTAGGTTATAATTATATTGTAATTTTTATATTATTTTAAAATGCGTGTTTTATTATTAGCTCGTGAATTAGTGCAAGCGGATTACGCTGAAGTGTTGGAGCTCTATTCCACCGCAGTACAACTAGGAGAATGCGACCAAACGGCTGGACAAGCAGCAGAGGATTTGAAGCAAACTATAAGTAATAAGCTACAAAGTGAAATTCCTAGTTTACAGCTACCGGTATCAGACCCGAGTGCCCAACTTATGGGGTTGGGCACTCGGGTATGATACCGGTAGCTGTAAACTAGGACAGATGGGCAAACCAAATACATGTTGTCTATGTATGCCGATAATTTATCGCAAGTTGGGCCGTTAAAGAGGTTCAGAAATAAAAAAATGATGTGGAATTACTTGGGAAGTCAGCTTGAAAAAGAGTTTAAGGTGAAGTGGTCTGGACTTCAAGTCGAGACCAGGTACAGGTGCATATACATTATACATTTCGAGAACCAATTCCATTATATAAATAAAACACTCACTTTATCACAATTCACAACCAAACCCTTTGAAATTGAAACAAAAATGTCAATATGTCATGAGTAATGTGATTTCTTAAAACGTCAAACGATCACTAATACCAACGTAATATCAAATCAATTTTTTTTTAGTTTTATTTGAATGACAAATTTCAAATTGATTTGGAAAAGCAAATAAAATTCGACATTAGTAAATTTTGATTTTAAAATCCAGTAACCAGGAAGATCCATAGTTACGTCGCATGAAGTGATACGTCTAAGGGAATTAGTTACTTTCCCAACCCTCAAACATCGTTGCCGTTATCCTAGCCTTCATATTCCATTTTCAGTGCACTCCAAGCTTACTCCTATCTATATTTTTCATCGCTCGTGGATTCTGTGAGTGACGTATCAGTAGCGGTTTAAACTTGAAATCACCTTCAGAAGTTCCGCAAAGTAATAACGAACACGTTCTTTTGCTACTTTATACCCAGATGCAGACTTTTGTTCACGGGAAATGAAGGTTCTCATGGGCATTCGCTTCCAAAACAGCTCTGCTTCATCAACGTTGAAAATTTGTTTGGCTGTGCAACCGGATTCGCTGATGATGGATTTTAGCGCTTCGATAAACGTTTGAGCAGCTAGAATATCAGCACTTTCGCTTTCTCCTTTCAAAGCAATATTGTGGAGATTACTACGTTTGGCATCCTCACTAGATTCTGGCGTATTTTTTTTTAGAGAGGATGCACACAATAACCGTCCCATTTTCATCAGGATTGGATGACAAATTCTTGTAATGAACATCGATATTGAACCTTGATTTGATACCATGGCTTTTATTATTTCATTATCAGGCATACAGATTATATACGGACAGTTGAGTGAGATAAATTTTCCGATTTTGCAATTCCAGCTATCTTTTCGTTATTTTCGCCATACCGTTTAATTATCGCCAGGTTTTTTTAAGATCTAATTTGGTTTTAGTAATTGTTTTAATCGGGTTTCATTTATTCCGTATTGGGGGCATGTTGAATGTAAATCTAAACAAGTAGGGATGTAGTTTTCAAACAAATATGTTTATGATTAATTATTATTAAATAGAACTAGTTTATTGATATCATTTACCTGAATTGCACACCAATTGATAATAAAATAATTAAATTCATATGGTATTTTATATCAAGAAATTCATTTGTATTTAGGGATGTACTAGTTATTACAACAATAATAAAACCGAATAGACAGAAACCTTTTTATTTTTCCAATCGAATTGACATTTGTTACTAAATGAAGTTTGTTTCAGTTAACACAAAATGTCACCTAAATGAAGCCGCGTTCACATTGTTTCCATTGAACACGAAACTTTGCGAAAATTATGCCGTGTTTAGAAATTTTTTTTTAACTCAAAGACAATCAAATGTCAACGCGAACTGAATTTTGGTAGGAAAACCTAAACACGCAAAGTAACAAAACGCAAAACAAGGCTCACGCAAATCGAGGTATTGGTGTATATATTTTTAAAAATGTTTGAACTGAAATACAACGAAACTGCTTTCAATACTATTAGGTGTGCAAGTAAAAACTCTGCTTTTTGTGTCAAATCTTTATTGAAAATGTAATTGTTAATATTCGCTATAGTCTTTTGTCATTTGTCAGGTAGATGATGAATGCCTTCACGATAGAAAAGCCTTCACGATAAAAACTTGTTGGTTTCGAATCAAAATAATCATCGACTCATTTTTACACATCTTAAACTTTCGTAAACTGCTGGTTTTTCAAATATGATGACATCGATCAGAGTAAGTGGTAATCAGAGGGAGCCAAATCTGGAGAATACGCCGCATGCTGTAAAACTTCCCAGCCTAAGGAGGAGATGAGTTCCTGGGTTGACCTTACTGTATGTGGACGAGCGTTGTTATGCAAGAATATCACCGGCCTCCTTCATTGGCCCGTAAATGATATTTTTCTTGTAATTAGGTCTAGTAACGCTCAGCTGTAACAGTTTGATCAGGTTCCAGAAGCTCGTACTAAATTATTCTTTTCCAATTCCACAGTAACAGTTTTTTGACATGAATATTCTTTTTTGCAACTGATGTTGATGGCTGGCCTCCCATAGTTTTCTCCGTTTAGGATTATCACAGACAATCCACTTTTTATCACCCATAATGATTTGCAGAAAGCAAATCATGCAGATGTCAACTCTTCGGTTTTTGTTTTCTTCGGTCAGTTTATAAGGAACCCATTTTTTTCCTTCTGTATTTTCCCCATTGCATGTAATGTTATGTTGCAAGGTCAGTACCTCCTAATTGTTCTGCAAGCTCCTTTTGCTTTTGACACGGATTTTCGTCGAGAACAAAACTTTAAGTTCTTCGAATTCAAATTGTTTTACTGCACCAGTGGCTCTATTCTGGTTTTCCCGGGAAATTGGGGAAATATTTTTCTGTAATTACAAATTGCTCTAATCCCCAAATATATATTTTCCGTTCCCAAATGTGTATTCTGGCAGACAGGGAATAATTTTTTTGGGAATTTTTTTTATGTAAATATTTATAAACTAAAACACGTAGTGCGACCTTAGTACAAGTTAAATTTATTTATAAATATATATTTATTAGCAAAAACAATGTTTCAAAATTCAAAAAGGTGCGAATTATAATTCCGCAAAAAATTATGTGGAAAAATTAACGTCAAAAGTGCTATAAAATAGAATTATTTTATCCCAATAAAAAAATTCCCAAACGCCAGAATACACTTTGGGGAATACAAAATTCCCAACCGCTAGTAAAACGTCAATGATTCCCAATTCCCTATTCCCGGGGAAAACCAGAATAGGGCCACAGAACGTGGATCATTCTCAAGGATAAATTGCCATCACGAAATGTGGTCACACTTTCTTACCGTTAAATGACTCATATAATGTTTACTCAAAGTCGAATTAATCAATCACATATAGATTGAGCAGCATTTTTTTCATTTGAAAACAGAATAGAATGCAATGACGTCACTGTTGCTTATCGAAATCCATCTTAAAATTGATGGACACGGAACGCCAGTTTGTAAATGTTCAAATTATTTTAATGCAACCATCTTCAGAGCCGAGTTTCTACTTGCACAACTAGGACGATTGGAGTAAAAAGGATTACTTTATTTCTACTATTTAATTTTTCTGTAGAAATATGAAGTGCTTTTCATGTCAAAATAATTTTGTAAATTCGATGACGTTTGTGAATCATTCACAGGAGGATAAATATAGTGAAGGTCTTGTGTGCAGGCATTTTCCATATTAGGTAGTTTTAAAAAACATTTAGTTAACAAGCATAAGATTAGCGTAGATAAACAGTTGAGGTGTATTGAAAAATCCGACAGCCAAGTTCACCCTTTCCTTCAAATGAAATGGTAGTGAAGTTTATCCAAACTAATTCAAAAAAGACGGGAAAGGTTCGGAGCCGAACCCTATAAGCATTTTTGTTGCCTATAAAATAAAAGAAAATAGTTTTTAAACAAAAAAAATCACAAACCACCACACCTAAACATTATTACCACCCTCACCCACCATCCAAAACCCCCAAAACCTATCTCACCCGCACCACCCTATACCGCACCACCCATATTATCAACCTTTAACACCTCCATACCCACTTCCACACACACACAAACCACCCACACAAACCCTCATCCACCAAATCCCAAATTCCCACACCAAACCCAAAACGCCTCATCCCACCCCCTCCACCTCCCATACCACCACTCCTACCACCCCCATAACCACACCACTCACACAAAACCTCATCCAAACGAGATATATTTTGATTCCACATTCAAATGCTCTATGAAACCAAAATAGAATAGAAAATGAAAAAAAAATCTAACAATTTTAAGGAGGGGGGTTAACAAAACCCTACTTACCTTCGAACACCCTAAACACAGAAATGTCCAAATCAATAGGGATCATTCCCAAGAATTGCTTGAACTTTTAGTGAAGAAATTAAGTTGATATCTTCATTCGTTCTCAAGTTATCGTGCACACAGACGGACAGACGGACAGACGGACAGACGGCAAACCGAAACCATATAGCATTTTTTTAACAAAAATGCTTAAAAATACAACAACAACAAACTTATTGTAATAGAATTGGTGTAAGTAAACATTCAGGCGAATTTATATTTTGTAACTAAGACGAGATGTGATTTTTTAAGAGGCATTACGTTCATTCCAAAGTCATTCTAAGTATTTTCTAAGCATTTAGCGTTAACTTTAGTGACATTGATAGACTGTTTAAACCGAAATCTAATGGGTCTGACAGGGTGTTTTTAGAAAATACTTAGAATGTACATAAAAGGCTCATTAAAAAACACATGTTGAAATCTCATGGAACACCCTGTCAGATCCATTAGGAAATCATACGACTTACGAGAGACACTCGTTTTGATTTAAAAGTGTACCAATGACACTGCAGTTCATGCTAAATGCTTAGAAAATAATTAGAATGACTTTGGAATGTACTAGGGCTCTTTAAATCTCGTCTAAATTACACAATATAAATTCGCCTGAATGTCTACTTTCACCAATCCTATCACAATAAGTTTGTTGTTGTTGTATTTTTTGGATTGGTTTCGATAAACTTGACTAGCATGTCCTCGTAACACCTCATCAAACATATCGCAAACGGTGGAGCGATTTTTCGGAAGCCTGCGTGCTATTGAAGGCTGACCGATAAATTATTTCAATAACATCGTTGTAATATGCTTTTTTAATCATATCATTTTTTTATGATCTAAGTCTTAAGCTGGGAATGATAAGAGCAAACTATCGTGGGTTCCTCATGGTTGGTCGGCGTCTGTTAGTATTGGAAAAACCTTCCAGCTTCGATTTGGCCGCATCAGCTGCAGATTTCGAGTTATAAAAGATTTTCGTTCTTCTAAAGTAAGCGACATTTACTAGATTGTTTGTCATTTACGAAATAATCGTGAAAATGCTACAGATTTCATATTACATATTATATATGACACGTGATTATTCCGCTACAAAAAATGTTTTACACTTTTAAATTATTTATTTTCTCAAATGCAGCACCGCAACAGTCAAAAATAATTAGGATTGTATCAGCGTTATCTCAATTGTAAATAACGCAAGTTTTTACTTAACTAACGTTATATTTACATAAAAATGTAAAAAGTGCTTTTTACAGTGTAAATGCCCGACGTGACTAACGGTCAAATAGTTTAGTTTATTACCCTAATGTTCAAATGCTGTAACATTACTTGCGTAGAGCAGTAACATTGAAAAATTCTGTTAAATTCCATATAATTCGGAAATCCAATGTGCAGTGCAAAATGGAATTTTTCCCGAACACCTGGTGGTCTATAATTAAATCCATAATAATCATAATAAGTAATTTATTTTAGTTTAGTGCTTAATTACATATATAGGTATAAATTGAATATAATGTTTAGACAAACTAAGGCAATTATAATTTATTATCGCGCGCTGCTATATTTAAATACGAGAACTGTAACAAGATACGTATACATAACAACTCAGCATGCAGCCGTGATTTTAAATTTTTTGCCATGAATAAAATTACGCGATCATACACTGGAGGTGTGTTGATATACGAAAATAAAATTCTTGTGTAGCAATTACTGCGACAAGAAAAAATTCTTATATTTAAATAAATTTCATAAATAATTAATTAAGATATTATTTGTAATTTATTGCAATCTGATTAGCATTGTGTGTATCATGTACAGTAGTAGTGCAGTTCTAAGCAATATATCCGTAACATGTAATTACGATACCTACACACCAATACGTACATAGTTTTAAACATTATGAATTAACTTTGAAATTGAAATAGAAACCACTAAACGATTGAATTACCTTGGCTTAATGTATTCCTCAGTTAACTAAGAACAGTAGCTGTGCACTCGTTTCAATTCAACACATACAATAGCAGCAAGTAAATAGAGAAAATAAATTAATAACAGCGACACAATGTCTAACACAAAACGTAATGGTCTATTTACCATTGCTGTACCTTCACACTTCATAAGCGCTTACGATCAATCATAATTGTAATTGCTTTATCGTGTTAAAACTTTTAACGAATTCGTAGAAGTTGTTAACGCGTGATTTTTAATAGTACCACGACATGTGGCTTCTAACTAAAAATTCTTCAAGGCTACTTAGGGAAGTGTCATGGCATCATGCGTGTACGTAAATTGTAGAGGGATTCAACTTTCTAGACAATATATTTCAAATTTTCAATGAACAATTTTTATTTTTGCTGTAGTTTAATCTAGTCGACGGTCAAAGTATTCCTCATCTCTCAATGCCTTCCATTTATTGGCGAAAATAATCCAACTCATTCCAGCCTCATATTCAAATTTACCGATTTGAATCATAATTTTGCAAATGTTAATTCGCTTCATTCGAAAGGAACGACTAACGGAAACAAATCGAAAAGCCGAAAGACTGCCACTTTTTATTTCGGAAACTGGATAATAATATCGCGTCATTTATGACACACCTTAATTTTGCTTAATTAGCCAACATCAATTAGAAGTGCAATTGTGTTGTTGTTGTTGTTGAAAAGCGTAATTAGCAGGTTGATTGTTTAATTGAAACTTAATTGATTTTTTTTTATTACTCGTATACTCGTTTATTGTAGTTATGCAATACGCTACTTACATGATCGCGCACTTATTAATTGGTGTTAATTAAGCCACAAATCTAAACTTTAAAAATAATAGATTTTATTGAAATAAATGGGGCTAACTAAAATACCTGGTGGTGGTTTTCACAATCGGCGTATTATATCTTTAGTAATTTAATACTAGAGGCTCCACCTTTGTAAGATTCTAGTTTGTTGGCTTCTTCTGAGTTAATTAACTGGCACAGTATAGCTAAAGCTCGTGATACTTGGTTCGTTGATACTGCGTTCGAAGGTTGAAACTGAAATATATTATTTTTAACATGTTGACCGCTAAATGAGGAAGGGTATGTTCTTTGATTTATAAAATTGTCATTTAAAAATAAGTTAAGTAACATCCCACAGATCTCCTTAAAGTAGGCGCAACAACACCTAAATAATTTTTTCTTTCCACTATGGTTTCACTACTAAAGAAGCTTTATCCAAAAATTCAATTGAACTTAACAGTATTCCAACATTTACGTATTTAAAAATTATCTAATTTGCTAAACGAATTTAACACGTCAACGGCCTGCCAAACTAGATGTCCGGAATTGGTATTCCGATGAGCTCATTACACATTTCCACATTTTCCGGTATAGCTTTATTATGTTACTATTTGAATTTCCGATGTTCATCATCATGTGTTTGGGATATCTTTTCGAGGTGCTCCGCAAATATTTGTGCTTTGTTTTCGTTATTTCTAGCCCAGGGTTGCCCAGTTTTAAAGTCATAAATCCTATAGACTTAGTTCAGAAACCCCAGAAAATTGTTCGCAGACCTCAGAAAATCAAAATTGAACAAAATACAGTGTGTCCAAAAATTGATAGAACAAACGAAGCAAAATGATAGAAGAGCTCATTTCCAACAAAAACAGCCAAGTAAAGTTTTATCGAATTGTTGATGGTGCAAAAATTATTCCACTTTGTTGATGTTTAAGTGACGCCAGCGGTAAAAGAATGCACTACAGAAACGTGAACCCCTATCACAAAAATATGCGACACTAATGCAGATTTTAAAATGATTTCACACGCCGGGCTATTCACAATAGAAGGTTTTTTTTATCAATTTTTTTTCGCTTTGTGAAGAGTGAAGAGCCGTGTTTATTAAAAAACGCACTTTACAAAATTTCGAGTTCTAAAATAAATGCTGTGTAAGAAGTAAAACAAAGTGAATAAAATATTTTTTTTAATTAAATCCGGGGATAATCTAAATCCGGGGAATTACTTCAAAATGGGAAAATCCGCAAAATTCGAGAGAAATCTGCGAAATTCGAGAGAAAAAGTTGAGAGAGCCGTGGTCCCAGAACAGATTGCAGTGATAATAAAAAATAAAAGAATATTTCTTTTGAATTATATTTCTTTTGAATTTGCGCTGATTCTAAAAACCTTTTTGTCAGTCGCATTTAAATAAATCAAAAATTGCTCGCAGTTGCTGGACTTCTGTCCAAGTATATAAGAGTAGTCGCCTTGATAATGATTCCATTCTCTCTAATATTTCTCTTATTAACGATGATTTGGTAAGAATTTATAACTGGTCATTATCTAACCGACTCGCTCTTAATGCTAGTAAATCCCAGTCCATTATAATTTATAAAAAATCTATAGATACTTCCTCTTTTCCTGAATTTTTTTCAGTGATTCTTTAATTCCATTCTCTAATACAGTTAGAAATGTAGGGTTAACTTTTAATACAATTTTTACTTGGGGTGATCATTTGATTAAGGTAAGTAAAACGGTTTTTAGAACTTGTTGTTTGTATAAAGTTGTAGGGTTCACTGATACTAATTTTAAAAAGCGCATGTTCCTCTCGCACTATCTTCCACATTTTCTTTATGGTGACGTTGTTTTGTTTGCTGTACGCTTCCGGATAATATGAATGTTCTCCTCTAGTATTAGGAAATATGATCATATTTCTCCCTTTTTAAATTTGATCCTTGGCTGTAGTTTGATCGATTGTTAGGAATTTCGTGTATGTCTTTTTATTTTTAAGCTTCTCAGAGCGAAGCAACCTCCCTATTTATTTAATAAGTTATTGTTCAGATACTGTTAAAGTTAGCCGAAAGTTTCCAGCCGAAAGATAATGCAGATAGTGTCTTGAATACAGCAAAAATCAGTAATGAACTCGAATTTAGGAGAATTTAGGATCGAATTACATCATTCGGGTGAAGGAGAAATCATTTCAGTTTATAGGAATTTAAAAATCGATTGGGGCGAGAGTATAAAGAGAGTTTAAAAATAGTCAAGACACTATCTGCATTATCTTTCGGCTGGAATCTTTCGGCTAACTTTAACAAGGTATTGTTCAGTAGGTCCTATTCTTCAAATTTACGTTTACTTCCCTCCTATAAACCTGAGCAGATCTTTAAATACATCCTTTTCTGTTAGAGGTATTTCTCTTTGGAATTCTATTCCATTAGATATTAAGAGGTCAGCGTCGCCTAAATCTTTTAAAGCGTGCTATTTAGCGTGGCGCGCTTGAATGACAATGCATATAGTTCTATTTTTGTAATAATATTTTTGTGTTTATTTGTACTATTTTTGTATGTAGTCTATAAGTATTCACTTCTTGCAGTATCCTCTTTAACAAATGAGCTTGAGCTAAATACGGAGGGTACTAGCATGGAGTGGATTTGTTTTTTGAAAAAATCTGAGGCTTTTATGCCTAATGGAAGTATTTTTTTTGTTGTTGGCCAATGCATAAATAAACAAATAAATAATGTTTATAATTTTGTACTTAATTTAATAAAATTATGAATTTAAATAAGAGTGGTATTAACACCTGAACAAATTTGATGTTTTGATATTTTTAGTTTAAAAAAAAATCAAATCGGTTAATTGGCTTGACGGATTTTGTTCCGCATTTCACACAATTAACACTTTCTATGTATAAATAAATTCAAAATGATTCAGCTCGAAACAGATTGAATCCAGAAAAATCATCTATGAAAACAAAGGAGAGTAAATTATCTTGGGAAATTCCAGTTCAACAATCTTAATATCCATACAACAAAAATGATTTCTCATTCAGTAAAATCTCGTTCTGTTTATTATTGTTTTCCTTACCTGTCTTTTGTCGTTTAATCGATATACACAAACATTAAAACACACCTTGTTTCTTATATGTGTCCGTATACCGAGTACACAATCTGTAAACAGAAATATTTCATTTATCGTTGCATGTACTGCAAATTAGTAAAAGGGCCAAAATTTTTAAGTATATACTAAAATTCTAGTATTGACAGCAATTATTCTGTAAAGTAGATCCAAACTGAAATTTTGCTGGCTATTTGTTTTGCAATAAAATGGCGTTTGACGAATTAGATTGAGATTGTGCAAGATAATTAGATTTAGGTTCGAATCGATCTTATATAACAATATATCTTAGATACTAAGTGTAGTATAAAATTTACATACATACAGACCATAAAATTATATAAGTACAATAAAAAAATTAAATTTTTTTATGACACACTTACAAAATTTATAAAATGTTTTAATAACATTTTATATAATTTAAAACGATTTAATTGTATTCTTTTGCCATTTTACAAATAATAACAACGGAGTCAATTTATTGTATAATCTTAACAATTACAAGCATTACAATTTTGCAGTGCATAATGTTTAATAGATCGGTTTACACATACAAAGTTCAAGGTTTGCAGAATAATACAATAAAATTCTATCTAAATCATTTATAGATTGTTCAAGGTTTAGGGCATTTGAATTTTTCCATTTCACTAAATAGTGGAACTGCGAATCGTGTGCAAATGAAGTAAAACCTCCAAACCACATATATATGTAACTATTTGGATTTCCTATAATCAATAAAACCTTTAAAATAAATCTGATATGGTTCTTACATAATTCGTAAATTTAATCTTAGCCACTAATAAGCTATAAAGTGAAAGATTATATCACTAATACTGGCGTAAAACAAATCGATTGGTTTCACCTGGTAGATGCTAGACATTAACAATAAACAAATACAAAAGAAACGTAAATTAAATGATTTAATAGACAGGTTTCCTAATTATGTTTACATTCAGTAGTCTATCTCAATAATCAGATTCGGAAATCGGAAGAAATTCAAGGTTGATTACAAAAACAACAACAATAAACCAAAATCTCTTAATCCGACAGAAAATGAATGTAATTATTACCGATTTTATTTTAATTTTTTTTGTTTATTAATTTTCTTTTAATTTTTTTTTTTTTACAGAATTCGGTTAATTCCAGTTTCTTAACGCAATAACAATAAAATCTTATAAAGAAATGGAATGGAAATGACTAAAAAAAAAATCAATATCTTGCGGCAGGAAAGACCTTGCAAATACACCGTATCGTATAATATATAAATTCAGTGTCATTTGATTTAATTGAAAATCGTAATTTTTGAGTTTAGTGTTTTTTGATCGCTTAAATTAATTTTGTCATCATATACCTGGCGTGTAATCGACGCTTTCGACAATACATAATCTATCAAGATTTTTTAATGAATCCTTCCATTTCCTTCTGTGGATTGGATCTATGCTTAGACGTCACATTGCTGAGTTTGAGATGTCGTATTCGATTTGACACCACAACCCTCCTCTTGTGCGATGAAAACAGTTCTTACCTGTCATTTATAACTGACCTGACTTATAACCAAGTTCTTTTTATTGTAAGAGCTTGTTCTGCTACTTAGACCTTTAACATCTAAAATTAATATAACAGGTTATTGCGTGAATTATGTTTTCAAATTTCAGAAAATTTAATGGAGGGAGTTTCGTAATCTGACGGGTCACGTTCTGAAATTGTATTTTTTTCTGATTTAGTACTGATTATGCACATCTATAAGTGCAGAAGTATTTAGTTGAGTTGAGTTGAAACATGTCATCATAAAGTAGACTCGACATAAATACATAAAAAAATGCTAAATTGTAAAATTGTAATTATTGTAAATTTAAATCCAAAATATATTTTGTTTTTGTAAAAAATGCTAAATTTAAATTTCTAATTATATTGTAAGTCAATAAGTCAATATTCATTAATAAAGTTGTAGCCGAACAATGTAGTCGGTGAAGTTGAATTTAAGTGTGTTATTATGGTATAAACTTAACGTGCGCTTCAGGCGATCTGACTGGTCGTACGGTCGGATTGGATATAAAATTGGATAGTGTGTATGCATGTCGGTCAAATAAAATTAAGTTGGTTGTGTCGGATTAAAATTCCATCCGACCAACCAAATAAATTGGATGGTGTGTATTGTTGTCGGACCATTTTAAGTCAGTTGTGTTAATTTTAACAGAGAAAAATAAAAAATTTTCGGTGTGTAAAAAAATATAAAATCGTTTTTGTATAATACTAAAATATATTTAAAATTATTAAATATATATTATACAATATTAAATATTTAAAATATCCTTTTTGTAATATAAAACGAGACAAACATTTCTTTTATTTTTTTTATTATCGCTAACTATGCAATCTGTTTTGGGGCTCAAGGCTCACCCTGCTCTTGCGTGGTTATGGTTTTTACGTCCTTACTTTACGCATTCCGGCCAACTCGAGGACGTACGGCTATAGGACCGATTTAAGACCATTTGCACATTGCAAGCTTTATGTCAGCCTATACTGGCATGGAAGATGGGTCGGCCCATGGGTTTTGTACACCGACAGGGGGTCATAGATGTATTACATTTCACCACAAATCGTAATCTGTTGATGAAATTCCACTTTGCATCCTGCCTCTATCGGGATTAGAATCGGGCACCTCTCGATCCAAACGCCAAAGCTTTAACCACTGTGCCATTTGGTTGGTACATTTTTAGGAAAAGCATATTTTAAAATTGAGTCATATTATGTCGAGTTAACGAAAAACATTTAAACTAGTTATGCTAGAGATAAACTCGACGTGTAAAAGTAAAACTTTTTTGACATAAAGCAACGTCTGAGTAACGTTGCTTTATGTCAAAAAAGTTTTACTTTTACACGCAAGATAAAGTCAATAATTTCGAATCGCGTTTTTGACATTTTCACATACATTTTGACGTAAGCTGATTTTAGTAGTGTTTCTATTATCGGTAAATCATAAAACTTGTATAATGAATAAAGAAAGAATAAGAAAATTAAAATTAATTAAGGCCGGGTTATTGGCTTGCTTATTAGCTCACCAATTATCTAAAAGAAATAATAAAATCCGCAAACAAAACCGTCGGTATTTCAGAAGGCCGGATAACGCAAATAAAGAGCTCCATGGCTTTTATGAGGTGGCGTTTAAAAACATTAAAAAAAATGAAGAAGAATTCTTTAAGCACACTCGAATGACCGGACCAATTTTTGATTTTCTGCTCTCCATTTTGAAAAGTGCCTCTCTGTGTCTGAGCCAAACGAAGAAGATTACCACCAAATTTCAAACGAATTTTACCAGAAGTGGAATTTGCCAAACTGTGTTGGGGCCATTGATGGCAAACATATTTCCCTTCAGTGTCCCCCACACAGTGGTTCTGAATTTTTTAACTATAAAAAATTCTATAGCGTGGTAATGCTGGCAGTGTGTGATGCACGGTATACATTTACAATGGTGGATATAGGCGCGTACGGAAGTCAAAGCGACGGCGGTAAATATAATAAAGGTCTACCCTATAAGAACTCTAAATTTACTAATTTATATTTAAGGTATTTTATCGAAAAGTATTTTTGGTAAAAAACTTGATTCGGGGAAATTACCATTGCCGAGCGAAACAGAATTGCCAAACTCACAACACAAATTTCCGTACTATTTTGTAGGAGATCCGGCGTTTCCATTAAAAGCCAATTTAATGAGACCTTATCCAGGCAAAAATCTTACCCGGGAAAAGAAGATATTTAACTATACAGGCTATCACGAGGAAGAGTTACTATTGAGAATTCTTTTGGGATCCTAGAGCAAGATGGAGGATATTGCGCACAACTATAAATTGTTTACCAGGAAATGTAGAAAAAGTAAATATGACCTATGCAGGTATGAATTGAACCAAACTTATTAAAATATTATTTTATTTCCAGATTGTCTTAGCAACCGTTGCACTGCACAATTTTCTAATGCTAAATAAATTAAGTACATCCACATATTGTCCATCATTATTTGTAGATGGTGAAGATCATGCTGGCAACGTCATTCCAGGGCAATGGAGGAATGATATTGAATCTAACACTTTCACGGGACATAATTTAAGGCTTGGGTCAAACAATACCACCAGAATCAATTTTAGAATGTGCGATAATTTGAAAGATTATTTTAATAACGAGGGGGCAATATTGCTCCAAAAAAAGATTACATATAGTAAATTCAGACTCATATATTTCAATTTATACATAAATGTAATAATAATACATTTTAATAATTAAAAACTAATAAAAAAAAAACTATTATTTTAATAAAAGAAAAATGACTAATTCATAACATAATCCGTAATATTTACGGTATCACAAACGGGGACGTTATTTATCCCATCAATTCATCATAGCAGGAATATCATCTAGAATATTATTTATTAGACTAATTATCACCAAGATTATATACCACTCCAACTGCTATATTATTTTCCAAATCTCTGATTTGTAGTTCACATAAATATTTTGTTATGCTTTGGATTGCCTCTGCCTTTGAAGGTACTGTCAGTCCGTCATACAAACTGCGAATTCTTTTAAACGCCTCATCGTCCGGTTGTCTCGGCTCGGGAACATTTTCGTTCTTTTATAAATTGGTAATCTCGCCTAATGTAACCTTTATAGACGTTTCAATATCATCTTCTTGAAAAGTACTTTTTCTTTTACGAGGAAAAGTCTCGTGTTGTGTATCTAAATCGTCAGATGTGGCAGTGGAATTATCAAAATCGACTTGTGACTGTGAGTCAGTTTGACGATCGCTGAAGTTGGTAACTGAACTAAAAGAACAATATAATATATAAAAATGCAAAGTGGGTATATGAATAAAACTTAAACTTACTTTCTATTTTTTATAAAGTCGGTTAGGAACAACATTGGTTCAAAATATTCCCAATTTTCTTTTAAATTTGCAGAACTTCCTGAAGGCTGATTTTTGGCCTTTAATTCCCGACAAAATCTGTCTCTTAGGCTTTTCCATCTTTGGATACAGGTTTGATCTATAATATAATTATAGAGTCAAAGAAAATATATTATATTACATTTGAGGTTATAAATTTATAGTTTTACCCCTTTCTTCTAGTTCCTCTCCTATTTTCTTCCAAACCTCAAATTTATTTTGTATATTTTTATAACCCCTTGAGGATTTATCAAATAAAATAGTGTTTTTTTTGCACTAGAGAATTTAATTTTTCCTCAAAGCCATTTTTAGTTTGAATTTGGGTAATCGAATGTTTTTTTTTGACAAGCAAAAATGGCATGAATAGAAAAAAATTGTAGTAGAATGTTTATTAAAAAATTGCCGTAGGATGTCACTTTTTATTGTACAACAACAAAATGTTAAAGTTGAATCAACTTTTTTTTTGTTACTTCTGAGTCGCGTCGAGTATAATTGCTTTGGTACAAACTCATATATCTCAACTTTTTAATTTTTCTTAGTCACGTCGGTCGCGTCGAGTATATCTCAAGACGACTGTTCGAGTGCGAATTTTTGTGCGGATATTTAGAATCACACATTTCCACTAATCAAATTACGCTCATAAAAGATAAAATTTTGTAACTTTAAGAAAAAATATTCGCAGACGATCAATCTAATCATAAAAAAAAATAAAATTGTGAGCTCCATTGTGCTCAATAAATCGGTGGAAAAGTGTGATTCTAAATATTCGCACAAAAGTTCGCACTCGAACAGTCGCACTCGAACAGAATATTTTTAAAATTTCGTATAGTGAGGGGTCTAAAAAGCACACCGCATGTAACATAAGCGTTGAAATTAATTCTTAAGAAAAAAAAAACAAAAATGCCCGAGGGTTGTTGTGTGCCAAAATGCAAATCTAACCATTCAACAAATCATTTTTTCATATTCCCCAATAACGAATTGTTAAAGGAAAAATGGGAAAATAACATCTCTAGAAAAAACTGGAGGATATCAAACTGGAGTAGAATCTGTGATGTACACTTTGAAGCACGATTTAAAATAAAAAATCAAGACGATTTAAATGAACAAGGCAAGAAGTTTATTTCTAATTTGCTATATTTTTTAAAAAATCCTAATTTTCCCTAATACTTAGATTATAGAAACCGGAGAAGATGGCGATTGATACACAATGCTGAACCTACCATGTTCCCAGGCCTACCGTACTATTTATCAAAAAACGTTGTAAAGAGGCAAAGTCCGGAAGACAAGCAATTTATTAAACAGAAAAAACAATTATTAAAAGTACAACAGGAAATAGAGGCACAGCAAATTAAAAGCATAAGGGATATTTACTTGTCAGCTAAATATTTCATCCTCGATTTTATGATGAAATATGAGGGTGAGGCTGAAATATTTTAGAAAATTTGTTGGGCAGATGCAAATCCTTTTGTAGATATTAGTTTTAAGATTGATACATTTTTTAATATTATTATTTATTTTAAAAATATTTGTAACGATATGACGTGCATATCGATGCACGAACCGTTTTTTTGTCATGTTGCATTTTGTGTAATATGACAATGTTGATGCTGTAACAAAACAAAATCAATATTACATTGATTGAGATACTTTACAATTCAGTGTACTTATGCATCGACGTTTGTTTTGTGGTTGTCGCTATATTTCTCAATTATACACATAGGTACCTACATTTTGTTCTTCAATTATATACAGGGTGGCTAAGACCAAGTGTTACCAATTGAAAACGCTGTAATTTTTTTAATTTTGATTATTTTTTATTGAAATTTCGTGGAATATGTTGAAAACATATTACATTTTATGAAACAAATGTTACTGCTCGATATGACCTCCTTTTTCTCTGATTATTTGATTCAGTCTTCCATAGAAAGCATTGCATGCTGACCGAACGTGATGAGATTCCAAAAATTGTCTTTTCTGATGAGAAAATTTTCACCATTCAACAGTATATACACAAAATGATCGTGTTTGGTTAGAGCACAAGTCCAACGATAATTTGGACACAAGAGTTGCCATGCGCAAGCAATCACCAGCTTATGTTATGGTTTGGGCTGCAGTGATTGTAGATGGATGCACTCCTCTGGTTTTCATCGAACATGGAGTCAAAGTAAACCAAGAGGTGTACCGCCAAAAGATCCTAAACGATGCTTTGCTACCTTGGGCGCGTAAACACTTTGGTACGAACCGTTGGACATTCCAACAGGACTCGGCACCGTCACACAAAGCTCGAGCGACACAGCAATTTTTACAAAATTGCGTTCCGCGGCTGATTTCATCGAAAGAATGGCCACCATATTCACTAGACTTGAATCCCCTGGATTTCTCCATATGATCCATTTTGGAGAGTAAGGTGTCCACTAAAAAATACGAAAGTGTTGATGCATTGAAGTCAGCTCTTGTTCGAGAATGGAATAAAATTCCGCAAGCCCACGTTCGGCCAGCATGCAATGCTTTCTATGGAAGACTGAATCAAATAATCAGAGCCAAAGGAGGTCATATCGAGCAGTAACATGTTTTTCATAAAATGTAATATGTTTTCAACATATTCTACGAAATTTCAATAAAAAATAATCAAAATTAAAAAAAATACAGCGTTTTCATTTGGTAACACTTGGTCTCAGCCACCCTGTATACCTAATTACCTAATTGTTATGATATTATGATATTCGCGTGTATTACTCTGTACTCTCAGTAAAAAATTGGTTTTTGTGTTTGTAAGAATTATACAAATCCACAGATATGATTTTGATATTTTGTTTTCGGCCTTAATGGGAAATTTGTGCATTCGATTCTGGATGTGTAGAAACCACCTTCAAAGTATGCATTGTTGTTCTCTTCGATAATGTAAGCCATAGAGTCAATACTCTCACAACACATACTACTAATCGAACATGAATCTACAAGTTGATTAATTTGGGAATAGCGAGTCATTTGAATAATAAAGTTCAACTTAAAATTATCAAACAAGTCCGCCTTATTATTAAAGTGTTCTTTTTAGAGATAAATCCTAATTTCAGTAGTTCAAATTGAAAATCTATAAAAGGTAAAATTTTTATGTGTTAAGTGCTCTAATTATTTAAAAAGTTAAGGTTAAACGTGGCTGCATCTAAAGCATTGGTCAACAAAACGAAATTGAGTTGGGGTTCTAACAAATTACTACATAAATACCCCACTTTCTTGGTTGAAAGTACTACCGTTGTTCAGTAGATTTAGTAGATTTATTAGATTATAAATGTATTAGATCTTAATTTTTTTTTTTTTAATTAATTTTGCTGGGAAACTGATTATGTTTGTTGTCTCGTTTTTTTACGGTATTGCTTCCGTACGAATAGAACAGAATTCCGCGGATAAGTGGCGATAAAAGGCGGACGACGCACTTTCAAGTGACCTTATATCAAATTTATACCGCAACCGGTATACTGCCAAGGATCATGCTGGATCATTTCTTACGGTGCTTATGTGCGCAGAATTAGTATGATTACCAGTGACGTTTTTTTTTCATAATTCGAATCAAACAAATAAAAAAAAAAAAAATTATTTATTAAAAATATATATATCAAAAAATTTACGATTAAATTTATACCAATAAGTAGTAAAATTTTAGTTTATATTTCAATCTCTAAAAGAAAAAAAATATAGAACTTTACCGTGCTTTTGGTCAAAATTTATACCTAAAGGCAACGGTGAAAGTCATTTTAGAGATATACAGTTTTCTTCTGCTTTCTTGGCTAGTCATAATATCGTTAAGATTTGAATTATATTCATTCGTTATTTTTTTTAATTTTTTTTATATTCTATTACTTTGTATAAAAATCAGTTAATTAAATTATTAACTCCTTTTTATTCAGAATATTTAGTTATCCGAACTTATTGTATACTTTGCGTATTATTCGGGCGCGCAAAAACTTCTTTATCATTTTGTTCACAGGTATATCAAATAACTGGTGGAAAGCGCTTTTCTTCAAGAACTTGGTTACCAGTGGTAAGTTTTTTTTTTTATTTATTAAATTCTGTCATATATATAAAAAATATCTATATATCTATAATTTATATTAGTGTTATGCTTTTTATGATAAGTTTTTTATTGATCATTTTCCTTTTTTTTAATTTTCAAATAAATTGAATTAATTTAAAAGAAAAATTTTAAATCTTTTCCTTTATTAAAATTAATATTTTTATATAATTTTTTTTGGTTATTCACATCTTCGTTGTGTTTTTTTTCTCCTTTATATCTACGGCATACAAATTAATATGTTTTACTAATTAGTGAATTTTTGGGATATAGGGCCATTTATGCATCATTCTTAAATCCATTTTTTTTGTTAGTATTTGGTTCATTTGTGTTTCCTTCATTCGACGGTTATTCAAGATCGTAACAGCCTGAAACAAGACCCACCCAACGACCCTGAGCTTTGCCGCGCTAAGGTACCGTCGTACAGCAGCTGTTTCGAAAACATTTTTTTTTCTATACGTAACCACATCGTATAGCTAACACATGTATAAGATCGACGTTGATCTTAAGTCCAGTTAGGCAACATGGCGTAGGTTACATAGTGGCGCCTGACTATCAAAGGTCAATCAACTTGTTATGTGTTATAAACCGTTTTTTTGCATCGTTTTTCTTAAAATTCTTTTGTCGTAATACAGACTATACTTCTACTTTATATATTGATATGTTAGCGAGTATTCGTCAATTATTAATTTTCTTCGGTTATAGCTATTTACCATATTTTGCAATCGTTATGTAATTCTACATTAATTATCATCATCAGTGATCGGAAATAACGTTACACACTACCTCATGGTAATGATTAGATATACTTATATCCATCATCAAAATTAATTTTGCAGTGATTTGAGTTTTCTATTCTTATTCGTTAATTGATATTAGGAAGTTCACTTATTGTAAAGATTTATTTTCATTACGACAGTTCACCTTCAATTAGTCAATCCAGATTGTAAATCTTCGATACGTTGATGAAACTCAATAATTTAATTAAATATTTAAACAATTTAAATTTACCTGGCAATACCATATATGATCATAAGCTAAAAGTCGAATCGAGTCTTGAAACGTTATGCGGTTTTGATGAAATTGACGAAAACAAAAAGAAAAAATTAATTAACTTTCTGGAACAGATTAAACTTATATTTTTAAAAATACCCCGTTATTCAACTGACATACTTATTTTTTCGTCCATGACGTCTTTTACCTATCCTTCCGCATATAACTTTCTCCGTAATAATCAGACATTAACATTACCTCATCCAGTATATTTAAAGTCTTTCTGTAAGGGCAATTTACGATCTGGCGTAAGTCATCAATATTTAATCGGAAAAAAATTCAAATTGGAATCGCATGAAAAATACGTAAATATTTTAATAGACGAAATTCATGTAAAACCGTGTTTAACCAATTCTTGCAAAATGTATGCAAGCCTTTATGATAGCTTCCTTGTTATCAAAAAATAAAGATATAGTAGCACTATACCCCATTTTCAAAATGGATTCAAAATTTTTGAATGAAGTCTTAGATGTTTTGCACGAATTAGGATATGAAGTTATAAGTGTAATATCGGACAATAATGAAATAAACAGAGCAGCGTTCAAGCATTTTTCACTACCTCGTTCCCAGAAAATTCCACTTTTTATAAATTTGCCTTATTTATTAAATAAAAAAAAAATTCTTTTTGTTTGAAACGGTTCATCTTTTTAAATCAATCCGCAATAATTGGATGAATAACAAAAACCGGTCTTTTAATTTTCCAGAATTCGATAATTCTTCTAACATTTTATCTGCTCATCTTCAGGATTTAGAGAAGATATATACACAATGATTTTGAGATACGTCCCGGCTCTTGCTCTTAAAGTTATGCTCCCAAATGCATTTGAAAGGCAAAATGTCTCATTCGCTGTCCGGTTATTCGATGACAAAAATATAGTTGCCATCAAACACTATCAAGACCTCTTAGGATCCGACTCGATTGGTAACAGCAGAATTTATACGAATTATTCGCCAATGGTGGACCACTGTCAAAATTAAAACTCCTTTCAAAGGAATTTGTACCCGAGAGCCTTTGGCTAACCCTGCTTCAACTGTAAATAACCTTGGTCTTGATTTCTTGAATGGTTTTTGTCAATGGCTAACTAATTGGTACGGCATGCCCAATATTAATAAACTTTCTTTTCGAACCCATTCCACTCTACTCTACACAAGTCAGGTTCTTCAACAAATCTGCTATTATCTACTAAACGATCCAAATTCAGATATATTTTATTAGGGAAATTTCAAACGGATAGCCTAGAGGCTCGATTTGGTCTATATCGCCAAATGAGTAGTTGTTGTTATAATGTTACCGTTCAACAAATTTTACAGTCAGAAAAAAAACTAAAATTAATCTGACAAAATCTAAAAAGGAATTGTTTAGGAAATTTTTTTGCCATAAAGGCAAAATCTGTACATGTATCACCGCCTTAATTGCTTTGAGTTTTATTAATTATGTTAAATTATTATATGAAAGATTTCACGCTTAACTTAATAATGGTTATTTTCGTAAATAGTTGTTTAATTTTTTTATGCTTTTCTGTAATTTCAAGTAAATTTATTATAGAGATATCTGTAAACGGATATTGAAATTACAGAAAGCTCGGTTTTGTAATCGCATAAAATTGAAGTTTTCTACGTTTTGTAGTTTTTTGTAATCATATTTAATTAAGAAAATCAACGATTTCAACGATTTTGTACATATTCATTTTCAATAAATAAATTTTGATGAAAAAATTTTATATGAACAATAATTACTAGTTCTACATGATGATTCATAAAATCTCGTTTCAGCTCAGGTTTTCTCTCTTTAATTTTGTTATAAATCTGATCAGATTGCTATTAAATCCATCGTTCATCTCGAAAATTGTGATGTGCATGGGATCAGAATTTACTAAAGACGTTAAATTTTTATTAAATTAAAATCTAAATTGGATGTAAGAGGTATCCGCGGCAGCACCCTTTATTAACTTACTTTACTAACCTACACAACTAAACGGAAAGCTCATTTTTATAGAAAATTAATAAATTTATACTCCGCTTTAGTTTAAATTTAATAATTAAATACTACACTATGATGGCTGATTTTCAAATATGTGGTTTATGAATATTTTATTAAAAATATAAAATTAAAATTTAGATGATTTGTTTAATTTTTTATTCATAAATTTATGCACAAAAATTTTTCAATTGCCAAGGTTTCTTATAGTAACTCAATAAAAGCTTCCCCTCTATTTAAAGCTCTCTTTTTAATATTACGGCTCTTAAAAATCATAGATGGCTCTGGTTATATGCTGACGTGCTTTTAACGAACACTTCTATTTATAGTTTGCAAAATTACCGACTTTTGGAATTACCGGTAATTCGGTAAACGTTTCTGAAAAATCCAATTAACCAGGTTTTTACCGGTAATATAAATTAAATTAAATTTTTAATAAAACGAATAAAAAGACAACTAAATCTAGTGGGAATAACGCAATCAATAATATTGCATTTCAAAATATGTATATGTAAATATACATAATTTATTCAATTTTAGTCATTCAGAAAAAAATGAATTAAAATAATTATCAATAATTAAAAAAATATTCATTTGTTTTAAATAAAATGTAAGTACTAGATGCTAATTCCTTCAACCGTTTGAGTCCCAAGCAGCGCGATCGCGCTGAGATTTTATGTCGAGAAAATCAAGCACATTTCGAACAATGTCAACAACTGACGGTGATTTACTGAAGTAAGTACATTACACAGCTTCTTTTAATGTAAATAGTACATTTTGCAATAGGTTGTCTTTTCGTACTCATTTAGAGAAACCGCGGTTACGCTGTTTGGGATTCCTCGACAGTGTTTTTTTCAATACTCCCTGGGACTCAAACAGTTAATTCTCTAAAAGTTCTTTTGCGTATTGAAATAGGCTCAAAAACGCATCGTATCCATTCTGTCGTCATTCAAATTTGATCTAAATTATATAGTTCATATCAGATCAGCCGCTGAAAAAGTACGCTCCGATTCGACACTTGTCGGACAAATGGTCAGAATTAAAGTAAAAATACCAAGTTTAAATATTTACCTCTAATGTTCTGTTCTTGAAAGAAGTCCATTTCTCTTTTTATCACATTTACTAACCCTCTAGGAACATTCAGAGCATGTGTTTCTAAAAGAGATTTATTAAGAACAGGGGATAAAGAAGTTGAAGTAGATTGATTGATGATCATTTGAAAAAAAAGTAGCGGCTTCAGTAAATTCAACAAGTTTGAATCAATTCAACAATTTTTTTGATAATAACAGTTTTGCTCGTTCTATTGAATATTTGAGTTTCATCGTGTTTCTCGCTTGATGGATCATGGAGATATTGTAATATATCAGAATAAATATTCCGTCTTCCCTTAATGCGAACAATTAGAGCTTCTTTAAACCGTTTCATCCTAATATTGATTTTTGTGCACTAATCTCATCTAGCATAAACTTTAAGGTTAGATCCACATACAAATTTACATCTTTACGGCAAAGTACAGCAACTTTTACTGGCTGCAATGTTGCGATTGTAGATGCAAGTACTAAAACTATTTCTATACTATTTTTATGTTCTGTGAAACTGAAACTAGTTTTAACATCTATGTTAAAAATTTGAACATTGGCGTGTACATATTTTACATTTGTAGCAGAGGCATAGCATTTTTTAAGAATTAAATTTAATTAAAAAAAATTATTTTTTGGTTAATTTATAGAAAAAATTGAAATAACTACTAAAATTAAAGCATATCGAATTTTTTTTATTCTTACCGAAATACCAGTAAAAAAAATTAATTTACCGGTAATTCGGTAATTCGTTTTTGGTAAATTTACCGGTAAACCGATTTACCGGTAATGCAAACACTACTTCTATTCTGATACTGTATAAGCCAGTTTAACAAACAATTTCTATAGTCAACTAAGCTTTTGAAATGATCTTATATAACAAGTTAGGTAAGGCAATAAACCGAGAAACTTTTAAATTTTAAGCGTTTTAAATATATTCACGCATGAACTTAACCTTGCGGTTTTTTATTATACTTATATTGACATTGCAATAAAAAGATTTAATGGTTGGAACCTTACTCTAAATTGGAAATTTTAATGAGGCCGACAAGCGTGTCCAAAATGAAATGTTTATATAAAATAATAAAAGAAAAAAAATTAGAATTCGAGATACATGGACTTGACCTTACCGCAAACGAGAAAAAAGCAGTTCAGACAATTAATCAATCGTTTGATCTAAACATTCACTCTTTGTGTGACTCAAGTTGAAACTTTCAAAATCCATCTACCTATATACAGAACTGTGTAAGTACAAGACATAAATTTATACAAATATTTAAAATACTTTTTAACCATTTAACCATTTTTAATGAACACGAAAAAAAGACAAGATTATTAATTAATGATTTATCGCGTCTTATCGATCTGTTGCTCGATCTTATACGACATATAAGAAATCGTGCAAAACTATTTTGGTTTTGTTGTTTGTTATCGAGAATTGATTACTTTGCTAAAAATTACATATGTTTTGGTTTTTTGGGTCTGTCTAGTTTTTGGAAAAGGGATTGTTTAAATGACGTCAATAAAATCAAGAACAAGAGAATTGGTAGACTGCTTGTCGCGTTATTTAAAGTTATATGTATTCGAGTTTAACAAGAGTGACAATAACCACCTTAAATTAAAAAATATTTTTAGTATACTCAATATGTATTTCATATAGCAAAACGTAACAATTTGGAAGTTACGAACCTGGCTCGATATAATAATTTTTGGAATCCTTTTAGAAAAGCATAAAATTCAAAGCTGAATTTGACTAAATTTGAAGAGTTCAATCAGGTTCTTAAACAATTTTTGGATGTAACCGATTCTGATAAAATTCGTAAGATATGATCGATACAAAATTAAGACACTTTTATATAAAGCAGTGGAAAATGGTCAAAGTCATGTCGACTGTATTTCTAAACTTTACCACTAAAAAATTTATTCTTTTTGATTGTTAGTTTTATCTCCGTTGAGAAGCATCAGGTTTTTAAATTTCACAACCCAATGTAACAAATTTTTGCGTCCTACATCACCAAGAAAAGGGGTTATAAAGTATAGATTTATTTGACTATTCGAATCTCAATAGCTTTTCAAATGCAAGAAACGGAAGGTTGATATACCTAATCTAGGCTTTCCAAAAATCATGTAGGTGATTCAGTACTTCAAAATAAATCAATTTCTTAAAAAAAATCTTGATTTCTCTAACTGTAAATATTAAATTTGGTGAATAAACGGCAAATTTTGGAAAATTTAAAATTCATCTCGAAATTTATTAAACGTCTAGGAAATTACAAATACTTTGTTTAATTACTACGATAACATGATTTGAAGATTCAAAATTGTTGTTTTTAGTCAAAATTCCAAATTTCTTCAAGTTTTCATAAAATTTTTTATAATAATTGTATGGCACATAGAAAAACTGGGAAAAAACTTACTTAGATTTTGTTTTTGATTTCCAAACTCGATACTCGGAGCAACAGGGTCCTGTCAATGATAGGAAAATGATGCAGAAACTTTGAAATATTCTCAATCTGAAATATTGGTTTATTATTGGTGAAAGCAAAATATTTTTTTTATATGTGTGAGTTTATCAAGAGGTCTGGCAGTTTGGTTTGTTAACCTATTCTTAACCTTGAATTGTTTAGTATTTAATTCATAAATGTAAACTTCCGAAGCTTCAGGTAATCTTATCTCGATGTAGGATCCTACCGGGTGATTTGTTTAACTGAAACTTTCAAATATCTCGGAAAATAAGCACTCTACGAAAAATGTGTCCATTATAAAAATGTTATTATTCCGGGGGGAGGGGGGCATAAATTTGTGTTAAAATTAGTACCCCTCATCCTCTTTTTGTAGGTGGGCGGGGGTAACTTTGAAATTAAAATAGGAACCCCTGATTTCTTTAAAATGTTTTTTTCGATTCATCATAGATGGCGCTGTAATAAAGATATTATTTTTTTTTTTTGGTTTCTCCTTCTAAAAACCTATGCATACGATTCTGCAATACGTTTGAATTAAAATTAACACGTTTTCAAAGTAAATACTCGAAATTAGTCTTAAATAAATTGTATTTCTTTCAAGAAACTACTATTTGGCCCGTTGTACCTATGTTTTTTGACTGCTCTGTTTTCATTTTACAGCTTCCCGTTTTGTTTTCCAAAACTCAAAAGAAAATCTCTCAAATCTCTATATCAACTCAATATATAAAGCAATATATTTAAATATTATATTTTTGCCTTTGAGATGATTAATTAGCTCACATCACTCGGAACATGAGCGATGCGAGCTATGTTTCTATCCTAGAGGTTTAAATAAAGAAACTAAATAAATCGGGGCGTACGAGAGGGTTGAGCTAAGCCTCACGAATTCGGTTTCACTTATTTAGGCTTTGCAAAGTAAATCGAGAAGCTAAGGTCTCAAAACATAGCTCACTTTGCTAACAAACATAGACCAAGTGTGCAACGGATCTTATCGTAACCCAGGGACATGCGACGAAATCTGCTTTCAAAAAAATGTTTTTTTTATATTTGTTTTATAAAAATCGATTCAGTTTGAAGCTTATTTCGAAAACAAAAAGACATGTTTACGTTAGGCAAAATGAGGTATTTAACTGTACAAGAAAAATTTTGTCTTGATAATATTGCTTGCTGAAGGTCAAGGTACGATTTTTGTTTTATTTTTTTCAATTTATTTTTTTTATATAAATATTTAAATTATTTCCTACTTGTTTGGTTAATTTTATTTCGATTCAAATATCATGTTTATTGTACTCGAGCACCATACATACGGTGGTCGTGCACGCGGCCGGGGATGTACATTGGTTCTCGCTTCAAATTTTGTTCGGCAACATTTTTCTTTCTGATTCCTTTTGGTTTATTTTTCGCTCGGTCATTCTTTTTTTACTGACGTTATTTTTTTCGATATTCCCCTACTGTTGCTGTTGTAGGTCAATCAAAATTTAGCACTGCGATTTCAGCGGCATTTGGATTATTATTCTTTCGCTTCGTTTTTTAAAATTTTTTTTATGTCACCAATAAAATCGAATAAAATGAAATATTAAAGTGTATACGGTTCGGTGTGGTGATAGGGGGTTTCTCATTCTGTGCCGATGCTATATTTACAGGCTGGGCTTGTCACTCTTCTTTATCCCCTTTGCAAGACATCCACAGGGTCAGAGTGGCGAGTCCAGCGTATGTGTCGCCCATTCGCGGGCGACCGTAAAACCACTAGGTCTCCCCGTGGCCCTCCGGTAGTGTTGAGCTATCGGAGTGTGTATTGTGGGAGAATCGCCGGAGAGACCTCTGGGTGAATAGAAGCCTGGTCTGTCGAAGAGACATTCCTACCCTGTAATGCTGCTTCGTTGTGGCTCGGATTGGCATTTCGGGGTCGATAGGTCCTTTGCGGGGGGGGGGGGGGGGGGGCTAGTGGCATCTTTCTAGTAAACAATAGGTACTTGCTTGTTATTTGGGGAGTTCTGCAGGGCTGTTATGAAATATTTTTCGATTCGATCCGCCGCGAATATTTCTATTATGAAACTTTTTTTGATGATATTTTGTGTTAGTTTTAGTTAAAATAAAACAGTTTCAAATTAATTGTAATAAATTAAAATCGTCAATTATTATAAAATAATTGAGTAACTTACATTTTAAAAAGTAATTCAAATATTTTATTTTACTACAAAAATTAGTATAAATTATTGTTTTCGCAAATACGATATTCGTCACCTATAGAGCAGTCGAATTTTGACATTTGATTTTCAATACGATTTCGATTTAGTTTTTTTTGGTTCATAATATGGCGGATTTTACGATTCTCGAATTTTACGAAAGCAGAAAAATTTCATAATAGGCCCCCTGGTCGCCGCCGGATGGACGCACTCGGTTATTATTTATTTATCACGTTCCACAAATTTCGTTCGACAAATTCTGATCGACTTAATTTAAATTCAGTTTTTTTTTATTTTTGCTATGATTTTTTTATTTTTTGTTCCACGGTGTATGCCAGGATCTAGCCGGCAAAACATCGCCGTGAGATAGAGGCCCTCTGTGTGCTTAGTTGAAAACCGCAGGTTGGCGGAGAGCCATCCGTAACGTGGCGCCCAACCCACCACAGCAACTCAATAATCAACGGTTTGATTGATACCGCTTCCGAAATTTACCACGTAATCACAACGAGCTGTCAAAAAATATATGGGTTATCCCGATGGGATAACTACAAAAATTAAAATAGTGTTTTTTCCTTTCCCAACATAACAAAATTTCAATTCACAACTTGTACTGAAACTTTTAATTTTCTTTTAAAAATAAAAAAAAATATTTATTCAAGTACTATTTTTATTTTTAAAATTATCCACAAGTTGGGACTTAGACCCACTAAAAGAAATATCTCTTTACTTAATTTTAATATTAAAACTCGACTAAATTTGGTTTTCGACTAAAAACTAGACGCTTAACTTTTTTATAGTAAAAAACTAAATTATTATTAAAGTCGCAACCGACTTATCACAGAAAAATCAATAAACAAAAACTCGCACCAAACAAAAATTTTAGAAGACATTTTTTTTTCTCTGTCGGACGAGAAAAAATATAAAACAAAACTCTCCTATATCTCATCGCTCGCACACACGCACAAGGTGCACATTGGTCTCGCTCCAATTATTTTAACGATGTCTATTATCTTGTTTTCATGCAGAGTTGAAAGTGGCTTGAGTTGGAGTTAGCGTTCAGCTTTACTCTGTAAGTTGAGTTTTCGTTAAATTATTTTGAACTCGACGAAACTAATGGGATTGAGTAGAGTTGAAATTCAAAATGGTGGCAATGAAAAATTTTCATTTTTAATGTCAAGGAAGTTTATATCAAACATTTTGATCCACAAATACATGTATGTTTACAGTTTGTTCAACAAGAGCGGTGTTTTTTTTACTGTACATCCGAAAGGACCAAAAATGTTGGTTGCAAGTGCAGCTAATTATATAAAAAAATCAAAAACATTTGTTCAGAAGAGGATTACACATAATTCAATGTATAAAAATGTTGACGATTTGCCAGATAGAGGCAAGATCCGAACCAGTATAAAAAAGGAGAATGAGGGCATCATGCAGTTATTTGATGAAAATTCGTCGCTTACGCTGGATGCAGCTGTGGCAAAATTGGCGAAAAAGAATACTATTTTACCAAAAACAACCATAGAAATAACATTGCTACGCATATGGAAATACTTTGGTCAAACCACTGACAACACAAAAATACATAAAAAAGCGACTACAGTGGGCGAATGAACATAAAAACATAGATAAAAAAGTGTATCACCGCAGTATGCAGAAAAATTGTTTTATTGTTAGGAAATTATTAACAGTAATGGTGACTTAACTAAGTATTTATTAGTTGATAGCGCCCTAGAAAATATAACAAACTTTCATAATAAAAACAAAACAAAAAATCGTAGTTTTATATTTACTAATTAGGTTTTTGCCGTACACATTCTTTTTGCACATACTGTAAAACAAAAAAGGATTTTAAAATAATTTTCAGGGCATATAAGTATAATAATACTCTATTATTAGACACAAATTAAATTAACTTTATCAAGCGGTTATTAAAATTTCAACTCAACCTAACTCTACTCCATGGAAACGATCAACACCATTTTGGAATTAACGAAAACGTAATTTCAACCCAACCTAACTCCAACCTGGTTCATGGAAACATGGTATATGTCACATAGGGTAAATGCGGAAACATAGAATAAAATAATAAAGCCTAAAGGTAGATGGCACCACCTATTCAATTACAATGATTTTTTTTTTAAATGACAAGTAAATAAACAAGTTAAATCGTGTTATGACCCTCAAGGTGTTGTAACAAATATTTTCACACTTTTGCTAAGGATTAAATGAGCCTAGGTTTTTTTTTAAATGTTAGCCGAATGCATGTCCCGTGCTGCAAGATTTAAGGAATCAAAGTATTGATAATGCTTTAGTTAATAAATTAACGTTCACTGAATTTTTCAGAAATAAACTCAATGAAATCGCTTCCTGGATTTCAAAACTGGAATTCCAATTAATATGGTGGCCTCAATGATATTGTTGAGTAATTTTTTTACAACCAATCTTGTTCCATTAAAAAGGTGCGATTGGTTTAAATTGCGTAATAGAATTTTTGGCGCACCAATTTTTAATTGTGAAATAGGAGTTCCAAGCAAGTCGAGTGAACTCAAAAATTAGATTGGGTAATTAAAACTTCTTCTAGATCCATAACGCTATCAATCGATTTGTATATGTTTTTATTTGACCTCTAATTGTCACCCCTATTCCCCTAGTCGCATCACTTCAAGTGATGTGACTACTCATCTTCTTGGTTACTAAATCATTATATCGGAACTTACAAAATAATTGTTCAATAAAGTCGTTCTGGCTTTTCTTTAAATCTTAGTGTGCTGCTTTATAAACATTTCCTATCGACTGCTATCACTTCAAATGACAATTTCTATCACTTGAAATTTTGACGTGACAAATAAATTAAAACAAAATCAACTGAGCCAACTGAGATTTAAAAAACTTTCATTGAGAATTTTGCACAAAATTATTTAGTAAATTTTGATTTTAAAATCTAGTAACCAGGAAGATCAATAGTCACGTCGCATGAAGTGATACGTCTAAGGGAATTGAGTATGTTTGTTTTGATTTTTTGAGTGACATCTTTATTTTTAGCGGCTACTAGCGCGATCGCTAATCATTGATGATTTGTAAAATTGTTTGCAATATCGGGATATAAGCTGGAAATTAAATTGTCAACGATTGTACAAAAATCTGAGGGTAATGTTATTAATCCTGTTGTATTGTCTGCATCAATTTTTCCATTTCCAACATGCAATAATTTTTTAGAAAGTAAAAGGCGTAATGAATCATTTTAAGTGATAATATTTTTAAATTTTCTCAAAAATACGATGCTTTCAAACACGCGTTTATTTCATTTGCTGATGTTGATCGTGTGATAATTGGTAATGCTTGTCTGTGTACACTCAATCTTGCATTGTTGAAGTACCTTTGCCATTCCAGATGTTTTGGAAATAATTCATGTTGGTGTTTCTGTTAGTTGCATATTTAAACTTCAATGCTTTATATGCCGGTGTTCCACTATCTAAGAAAGGTGGTGCAATTCCAGAGGAGGCAATGGTGGCCAATGCAATAAAGTTGTATTTTCGTATGCTGAACAAAAGTATTTAATGCATCAGTGTTGTAGTTCTTATTCGACATCGAATTTCGCGATCAAATAAGTCATAAGTAATTGCTCGACTTGGTTGGTAATGGCATTCCTAATTAAAAAAAAACAATCACTAAACAAATATCCTCAATGTGAATTAATATGTCTTCGGTCATCGCATCTTTATACTTTGTCCACAATGCTAAGGGATTTGAAGGTAAGCCAGGTTGAAAGTATTATTGAGAATAATGTTCGAATTTGATTGAGGGAAGCACTAAGTGTTGCATCTGCTAATGAATTATCTCAATGTTCCTCGTTCTCAAGTAAATCTAAGCGTTGGCACGCTTCGCGATATGATTCGCACAATAAATTATATATGGTTCTCAAATGCTGAAACGATGTTGCACCACGAACATTTATCAAAAGCAAACACAAATAACAGCATTCTAAATTATTTGGATGCAGTGTGTATATTCTGCAATGCATCGCTTGAAAAATATTTGAATGTCCAAGGTCCAAGTAGGTACTACTTGTCGTATTTTTTGACGTTCAAATAATTTTCGGGAGGTGTTCCAAGTATAGTAACGTGGAACTTTGGAATACGGCAACAAAAGTAGTAGTTTGTCTCTGGTGACCGTGCTGCTTGTTCACAAACATTTTCTGTTGTAAAATATACTCGTTAACCATTTTTCAAATGAACGGACAAATATACAACTGGGGAATATCTCTTATGGATTGGAATGCTGATTTATCTTCCCATTAGATGTTGCTTAATTTCCTCTCAATTATTTGCTGGTGCTATTACGAAAACGGCCATAACGCTTCCTTTATTTGCATATTTGCAAATGTATTTTATAGATTTAATTGAATTGCAATATTCTACATTTATATAAGCTTTGTATATTTTACTTGCATTGATATTGATCTTCCATTGTCTTCAAAGGAGCGTCGGCGATACAATGGATATCCATTGTTGCTTGTAATTGTTTCGAATTGTCTGGGATATCTTTTAGAGCATTTACAAGCAATCATACATGGCGATTTTATGTTTGCTTCACATGGACCATATTTTTAGGAAGAATTTTGAAAATTCAGGATCATTTAGTTGAGTCGGGTATTTCTGCAGATATAATGAAAAAGATTTTAACTTCTGTTTAAACATTTGTGCAGTGCTATCATGTCGAATAATATGATATTGGCCTGGAAATAAGCAATTTTTAATTTGCGTCCAATGTGCATGAAATTTTGTAATTTTTTTATATTATTTTAAATTAATCTAGACCTTTTTGTTTAACCAATGACGACCAAACCTTACAAGAACACTCATACGCCCTATAGAACATACGTATAAACTTTTGTCAAAATGGTACAGTTGTAGAGTTTATTGATCGTAAATCTCTTATGGAAACTGTCACTTCCGGTGGATCGATTTGGACCAAATTTTACACCAACCCTGCGTAAAATTTTATCAAAATCAGGTAATCCGATATACAATATATTTTACTATAAAAAGGTGTAACATTCAATTTGAAGTTTCATGATCGATGGTGGAGAGAAAAAAAAACGATCGTTTAGTATTAAACAGAAAGTAAATCACTCGGTGCATTTATGCAAATCACAATTTTATCTACATCACTTAACTTAAATGCATGACATATATTACTCGTATATTATCCATTTAATTAATGGTATAATTAAGTTAAATTGCAAATACATGAAAAATATAAATATTCGCACCGGACATCAATTGACTCTCGAATGTATATAATTTATTAATTTTACTTCGATCACGACTTTTATCTATTTTTAAGGCATTTCTAATGACCTAATCTGTCAATTTAATAATAACAACAACAATAGTAATAATATTTTTAGTTCCGATTTAATACAACAACAAAGTAATATGCATAATTGGAATTAAGATGAATAATAATTGAGTAAAAAAGCGCGACGTTTGATTTTAAATAGCACGGTTCATGCTTTTATCATTGAAATGATCTTAACGAACGATCGAGTTCTATAAAACCATGAATATACATACTTAGATTTAGACTTATGATTAGATCAGGATATAATGTCCGGGATATGAAAAAAAGAGAGCAAGGTGTATTGTTTTGTAGGTGGTGTGTTTGTCAACTACAATTTGTATCAATCCAGTGGTTGCACTAACTTGGTTTGTTCAAAAATTCAAACTTAAGTTGAAGACATTTGAGTTCTGCAAAATATTGAATGGAACTAAAAAATTTATTAAACGATTCTGGTAAAATCGGGCTTGCAGCAAGTAAATTGATTTCCAATATAAGCCTTCAACCGATTGTGGAGATAAGCTCTGTTTGTGCGAATATGGTTATAGTGAAAAATAATAAATGACCTTAATTCCATTAATGGAGCGGATTGGTGACCTAACATCGATGAGTCTGACGACCAATATTGTTGTACTTCTGCGATGAATAGTGATGAAAAAGTAAGAGCTTATATGGACTAAGAAAAGTATAGGCCCAGTGGAACAACTAGTTACTAAGGATTGTGTTCTCGGTCTTGATTTATGGTCTATTTACGGTCTATTTTTCTGCATTCTGTGATGCGGAGAACATTTGTTGACATAACATTCACTATCTTATGAAGTGGCCGGCAAAATAGTTTTTGATAAAAAAACTTCACTTACACCAATATGTAAGTTGGTTCAAAACACATACAAAAATAAATTTTTCACATGGTACTTTTGCCGTACCCACACAATTGTGTTAGTAAAACACAAAAGGGATATTAGAAAATAGTATTCAAATATGCTTTTATATAAAAAAAACCGGACAAACCAGCCGAGCAAATGGGATCATACAGGCCGATCTCTTTGTTACCTACTGTTTCAAAGTTGTTTGAAAAGTTGTTATTGAAACGACTAAAACCAATGATCATACCTGATTTCCAGTTTGGATTCAGGAATAAACATTCGACAATTGATCATGTTCATCGCGTGACTGCAAAGATAGAACAAGCACTAGAAGAGAAGAAATATTGCCCTACCGTATTTCTAGATGTATCACGGCTTTCGATAGAGTGTGGCATGAGGGTCTTATCTACAAGATAAATAAATTAGTGCCAGAAAATTACTGTCAATTGCTCGAGTCGTATCTCTCCAAACGAATATTTAGAGTATCACATGAAGAAACATGCTCTAACTTTTACCCAGCCATAGCAGGGGTGCCCCAGGGTAGCGTATTAGGACCCATCCTATATCTACTTTACACTTCTGATTTACCGACAACGGAAACAACCTTTATCGGAACTTTTGCTGATGATACCGCAGTATTGGCATCAAGTGAATCGCAGAACCAAGCAGTAGAATACTTACAGCAAGCACTCGATAGAATCAGCCAATGGACCAGGGATTGGAAAATAAAGCTTAACGAGCTGAAATCAGTACACGTAACATACACGTTGCGGCGGAAAAAAACCAACATCCATACATTTCTCAATGGGGTACAAATTCCCCAAGCTGAATCTGCTAAATATCTCGGATTGCATCTCGATTCAAGATTGAACTGGAAATGTCACATTAGACAAAAAGCAGAGCGCAAATGAAAATAAAACAACGTGAGATGTACTGGCTAATAGGAAGACATTCTAAGCTTAGCCTGTACTGTAAACGCCTGATCTACGAATCGATAATTAAACCAATTATGGACGTATGGTATCCAACTCTGGGGCTGTACTAAAGAATCAAATCGTTTAATTATTCAACGTTGCGAAAACAAATTTCTACGAACAATAACGAATGCTTACCGCTACGTAACCAACGACGAATTACACAACGACCTAAACGTTAAATGGATTGATGAAGTGATTCAGGAATTTGCCATCAAACATGAAAGAAGATTACTGCAACATACCAACAGTGAAGCAATACAACTTCTTGACATAACACAAGAACTGAGACGCCTTAAAAGAATTAAACCGCATGAGCTGGTCATCTAATAAATAAAGATTCATTATTGGGAGCAGCATATTGATTGCTTGTAAACCCACACTCGCTCCACTTATTAGTTTCAAATAAGTGCGTTATCATCATTAGTAATAAATTATCATGTGATAAGCTTGTACTATTTAAATAAATACAAAAAAAAAAAAATATGCTTTTAAAATGACAAGCAATTAAGTCGCGTACATGACATCGGAAATAAATATGTATAGTTCCAATCAAATTTCGTGAAATGCTTTATACCACGCCTACTATAGTTCCGAACTCGAGTTGAAATTGTTTTAACTTTGTTGTTGTTTTAATACATTTTGTTTGATTTTTTCCTATCTAACTTCCGATGTCATGAACGCACTGACCTTCTAGTTCTATATTTAAAACATTTTATCAGGTGTGTAACGAAATCCCGGTTTTCAAAATCCTGGTGTTCAAAATTCCGGTTTTCAAAATCCCGGTTTTGTATAAAAAGTAATCCTGATTTTTAGAAAATCCCGGTTTGAATTTTTAAAATTTGACATGTGGGAAAATCAGTCCTCTAAATGATTTTTTGACTAAACTCAAAAATGAGTTTGCGATAAAGTTCTAGAAAATGGCTCATAGGGATGAAATTTGGCCGTTTCTTAACAGATTTTGTTGAAATTCGAAACGTGCGATGGAAATGGGAATCTAAAATAATTTTTCGATAAAGTGCTCAATAGAGATGGAACTATAGGCCATTTCTTAATGGATTATGTTGAAATTCGTCACGTGCGATGGAAATGGGGGTCTTAAATGATTTTTTGATAAAGCTGTGGAATATGATCAATAGGGATGGAATTTGGCCATTTGTTAACTGATTATGTTTAAATTTGATACGGTCTAAATTGGATTATTAAATGATTTTTTGATAAAGCTCTGCTTATCTGGACAAAACGGCCGATACCGGTGCGAAGTTTTTGGCCAAAAATTTATGCGAGTGTTCTTTGTGAAGTTTTTGGACAAAATTTTATTTCTTGGACAAAAATTTATGGAAGTGTGCAATTTTAACAGAGTATTTATTCGACATAATGCAAAACAATAATTATAATAAATATTGATAAAACAAAAGAAATTGTTTGACATTAAAAAATCTAATATGTCCATTATTATAAATTTTTAAGTAAATCACATACCATACTGTATAAAATGATACACCAGATAGGAAAAATCTCAGAGATTGGCTCGCATACTGACTATAATCGTTCGAAAGGGATTCAAATCAGTAAGCCCTATCTTGATATGATGACTAGGGCTCGTGAATACAATTTTTAAAGGTTTGCCAAACCAATACAGCGAGTCTGAATATCCACGGATTTTCTACTACTCCAAGCCAAACAGCAAAAATCTCAGAGATTGGCTCGCATACTGACTATGCACGTTCGAAAGGAGATACAATAGGCTATTCAAATCAGTATGCTTTATCTCGATATGACGACCAGGGCTCGTCAATCGAATTTTTAAAGTTTTACCAATACAGCGAGTTTGCATATCCACGGATGTTCTACTACTCCAAGCCGAATAGCAAAAATCTCACAGATTGGCTCGCATACTGACTATATACGTTCGAAAGGGGATACATACTTTCGGACGACTAAACGGAGGAGGAGCAGCGATGCGACTTCCCACGTGCCCGCGAGAGTTATTGAGGCTTCAAACAATTAGGTATGATCGGCTGAAGTTCGAAGGACCGAATGTCGAAGGGCAAAATTACAAAGGGCCAAAAGTGTCGAAGGGCCGAATGTCTCGAAGGGCCGCATTTGTCGAAGGGCCAAATTTGTCAAAGGGGTTACTTTTCGTGTTTGGAAATATAATTTTTTTAATTTGTTTTAAGGAATATTTCGTAATTTTTTTTTCTCCAATATTAATGAATTTGCTTGACAAAATTTTCCTTCACTAAAATGTATCACTGAGGAATTTTGATATTCGGCTTCCACCCCAATAATCGATTATATTCGAAAACAAACAAATTTTTCTAGTAAATTTTTGAGCAAGATATCTTATTTTTATGTTAAAATATTATTGAATTAATAAAAAATATATTTTCCAAAATCAAGACTTTAGAACCAGAAGAAAAGAAAACCGGGATTTTGAAAACCGGGATTTCCTAGTACACCCCATTTTATCACCTATTCATCACAAAGAACGAGAAATAGTCATGACAACTGAGGAATTACCAAAATATTTGGATTACCTTTGTCCACTGTGTCTAACCAAATTGTAATGTAAAATTTATGAATACGCAACATTTTGGTGTACTACGTCTCTTATCATTCCAACTGATATACAAAAATAATTGATAAGAATTTGGTTAGTTTTAATTTTATCGTAGGAGTAGTCGCACAATATTTGAAAGAAACTGTAAGACTATTAATAAAATTTATTTTAGTATGTAATGTTTAATTAAAATTTCAGATGCGGAACGATTGTATACTAAGTATGGAAAGTGAGGCGAATCGTCTCGCATCGTTTGAAAACTACGCATCAACCGAATGCGACTTTACGGAAGAAGTAAAACAAAATTTTGCACGAGCTGGTTTTTATTGGACGAGCGTAGACGAAAGAATTCAATGCAATTTTTGCCATTTTGCCGTAATCAAGTTACTAGCCGGTGATCAAGATCCTATCAAACTCCATTTTCATTTCAATTCTACATGCCCATTTATCAGTCGTAAGCGTACTCGAAACATACCAATTAATAACCAATTATTGCTACAATTTTTACCGCCGAATTCAAGGTCACAACTACCAAAATATCCAGAGTATATAACACCTGAAAGTCGTAAAGTAACATTTCGTCGGTGGCCTCGCACCAATTGTGTGCGTATAGAAGATTTGGTGGCTGCGGGATTTTTTTATTTGGGCAACGGTGATAAAGTTTGTTGTTACTTTTGTGGATTAGGTTTAAAGAATTTTTACGAAGGTGAAATACCGTTAGAGTCACATAAAAAAGCACGAATGGATTGTCCATTTCTTAAATATCTGGAGCTGCATTCTAATGATTCAATAGTAACGAGTCGACCAAGAAATAATTTGTTAATATTTATTAGTATTAGCAGCATGGTCATGGTATTAGTTTTTGTTTTTATACTCTTGGGCTCGAGTGTGGTAAAATCAGCATAAAAAATTGTAAAATGATTTTTAATAAAATTATAATTTTGAAAAATATAATTTTGAAGTTTATTAATTATGTGTCTATGAATCTACCGAGGTAGGAACTCAAATTATTTAAAACTCGTTTATGTACTCGTAATTAAAAACTCACTGGGATATCATCACTGATAAAACAATTGATACTAAGTAGAAAAGTGCATTGAAGTAGTTGTAACCTCCAGAAGTTTAATAAATGAACTTCGTGCTTGTTAATGTGCCTACAAAGGTATTTCAACAACATTAAAAACCTTTAAACTTGAACCAGATTCGCGTGTAGTAAACGGACAAGAACAATCAAAATAATGTAATATTGGCATTAAAAATTGTCACCGTCACCAGTCCAGTAGAATATATGCGGTTTGATACTTTCAGAACGATGCCAATCAATTTGTTTCTTTTCCATCTTAGTTCGGAAGGCTTAATGATTAATCTTTTAATAATTATTTATGAATTACATTAGATATTATTGGTTGTTGTTGCAACCTTATCAGTTATTCCTGATAAATGTTTGAATTGATAAGATTTTTTTACTTTCTAAAACAGATTATGGTATAGTTTCTGTTATCACAGAATATACTGTTTACTAAATATCCATTTGATTACCTAAATTGAAAGTGAATACTTTTCGTGATAAGTTATCGTAATGACGCAATTCAATTCTATAAGACCCAAAGCGGTTGTTGAATTAATAAATCCGCATTAAAGAACATTCGTATTTTATTATTTAAATGTAATTATTATGTACAAAATTTCAATACAAGTTCACAAGTTTAGGGATGACGACGTGATTTTCACCTCTGAAAAATTTCTATAATTTTAATCTACGCCACTTAAATAATCAAATAAATGTCGCGTTATTCTTCTGGGTTCTCATAGCTTCCATTTTCACCCTTTCGGGAAATCCTATGTGGTGCCATTATAAGTAAAATGCTTGCTGATGTGTTTGGCCTTGATCCGAAATCCGCTGGTTTTGTAATCGTAACAAGGTTTGTTAGCACACACAGAAAAATAGTTCACGTTATTTTAAGAAGAATGGTCACATAATTCAAAATACCGTGACTTCACGTTAATTTGTTGCGAGTAACGTGAAAGGTCGTTAATTTTCAATAAAAAGTTACTTCATTCAACGTGACAAATCACTTTAAAATTGCTTCTCTAAAATGAGAGCTAAATTACAATTTATTCAGCAAAAAAAAAATCACTATAAACAATCGTAAATTTAACGTGATAATTAGTAAAAGTATAGATTTAACTGTTTCATAAGAAAAAGACCACAGTAGTTATGTATGTGAATAGCGGACTCTTTTAATGTCGATCGACCGATAACCACATTTTTAAGTATCAATTCGTAGTGAGTGGTGTTTTTGTTCCTTAAATAAAAAAAAAATAATAAAACAATAATTTATTTAATTAAAATGGAAAATAGTGTTAGTGATACTGAAGATACTGTGATAACAATTAATTTATCTGATGTGTCGATAAATACGCTTTAGTGAATAACAAGTGTAGTGGAAATAGTTGATGGACATTTTTGTTTGAATGGTATGGCTTTTGTACAGTTTGAAAACAATGAAATTAATGAGGCGCAGGCCATTTTTAAATCGTGGGGACTAAAATATATAACTTGTAATGTTATAAAATAATACGGGTTTAATTCGATTGAAACTATTAAATCAATGTCCAATGAAGATGTTGTTGAAATTTTCGGTAAAATGGAGCCCACAGTATTTTTGGACAACGGTCTATAATAAAAAGAAAATTGGAAGAATGGAAAAAAGAAATGGTAAGTAAAACATATTCTTAAATAGAATACCGAATACCGTAACAAATTGTTCAGACGTTTTAGGCGCATCATTGGAAAAAATTTTAGAACGTCTGGAAGAAATAAGTAACGCAATTGTAGGAGAACGTTCTCGAAGTCCGTTATTAATATATATAGGCCACCTAATATCTTTACCATTATAGGAACCAACGAGTAATGATGTCTGAAATATTCTAAGAAGTAGCATAAACGGGCAAAACGTAATGTTTTACTATGAGCGCTACAAAAAGTTGGATCATGAAAATCAAAAAAATATTGAACTGTTTAGTAAACTTCTATCAAACAAATAATATAAGGATGGGCACATCGGAAATGCAACAATGTGCTGTATCAATAGAAAACTGTTTTTCAAATGAAAAATCGGTAAGGATTTTATTGTCTAACATTTTATGTGACGAAGCCGCTCACTATTTATTACTTGTTTAGTGTTAGTTGGGTGCAGGATGAATTTTTTCGACTGCCCTAATCGCTTGTGATTGATTGTCAGAACTCCTGCATCTAACGCACGATTCTTCAAGTAAAAATTGATAGCTGCTTTTAATTACACCTGTAATCTAATGAATTTTCAAAGTCGTTTAGTTATTTCCTGTGCTATGCCGCATTTCAACACAACCGAAAATTCTTGAAATCGGTGGAAATTTGCTTACTTGGGACATAATTTTTTTTAGGATTTTGTTAATTAAATCAAATTTTTCGTCGGTTAATTAAACTATTTTTAAATTTTCTCGTCAAACTTTCTAATATTTATGTGAAAAATTCAGACCGGATAATTCCGATTGAGATTATTCGTTTAGTCGTTTAGTAGGGACATACATATTAAAAGAACCATGCGCACAGCGTGACATTGAGTGCCGAACCGGCTTGGGTTTAACAATATTTTTTTTTTTTTTTACAAAATCTTAAAGCGACTTAAAATTTGATTGAGGAAATTTCAAGAATAAGCGCTCAGGAGGCTACTTCCGAGTTTGATTCGAAAACAAGTGTTAAAGATTTGTGTTTAATTTGATTGTGATTTGATCGAATCTTAATCAAAATCAAAATGAAACTAAAAAAAAACTAAAATTAATTAACGAAATTTAATAAATTAATTAAGGATAAATAAAATAGATGAAATTAATTTGTATATTAAATTTATTAAACTAATTAAATTATTTAAATTAATTACATTTTTTAAATTAATCAAATTTATTGAATTAATTATATTAATTATATCAACTACATTATTTAAATTAATCAAATTTATTAAGTAAATTAAATAAATTAATTAAACTGACCAAATAAACTAATTTAACCAAATGAATTAACTAAAATAGATAAATTAAATTATTTAATAATAAATTGACTATACAAACGTAAATAAATTAAATGAATTAAATAAATTAAAAAAATCAAATTATTTAATTTATATATTAAATTAAAAATAAATAAATTAATCAGATTAATTATTATTAATTAAATTAAATAAATCAAAATATACTTAAATATATTAAATTCATTAAATTTACTAAATAAAATAAATTAATCAAATTGATGAAATTAACTAAATTAATGAAACTATTAAATATCTTATTTAACTAAATTAATAAAATTAAATGATATAATTAATTAAATTATTTAAATTAGTTAAGCCATTTAAATTAATTAAATTAACGAAACTACTTAATTAATTATTAAATTTGCATAAACTAAACCAATTAAATTAATTAATTATTTAATTCAATTTATTAAATTTATATAAATTAAACAAAATAATTAAATTATGTTATTTATCCCGTAATATTCTGATAATTTTTTTATCATTAAATTTTAATAGACAACATACTTTTTACCGAGGCAGCCAGGCAAAAAAAATCCAACGGGGAAGTTACCGTCTAAGTGGAGCAATATTAATCAGTTACGTGGACACATGGAATGCGGTGAATCTAGTTCCAGTAGCAGAAAAACTATATCCTTGACTTCAGATTTTTCCGGTCGGATTTCATGATCCCAGTTAATTGGCACCTAAGAAGTTTGTAACAATTTTGGCTCGTGGTACCATAGTGCTTGTAGCTGATCTGATCGGTCTGCCTACTAAATAGACCGATATCGAAGCTATCGCCGTTACCACCACAAAGAGCACCATGTAAACACAAAATATTCGTTGGACTTTGTGGGAAATGTCGCAAACGGCTCAATCAAAGAGTAGCGGAAAAATACAACAGAAATTGCATCCTTGGCTTAAAATCAGGCCTATATGACTATTATGGATTTATTATATAATATCAGGAATCGTTAATTATGGAAATGATTATGGGTTAAATTTAATGATTAACCAGTCGCACTATTTTGTGCAAAATATTTTTAACAAAGCATTTTTTGTAAAAGGTTTAGCCATTTGTCATTATTGACATGTTTATATTAAATTTACTTATATATAATCAAAGGTAAATTTAGTGTGTGCAACCTTCACAAATTGTAAACAAATCGTTTTATTAGTAAAAGATTAGGTCATATACTTCGATCGCTATTAAATGCCCCAAATAAATACTTTGTTCTTAAGGCTGTCTTGTTGTAGTTACGTGCTAAATACTACGATAAAGATTTGGGGTATCCGTTCTCAATCTAAAAAGCGTAAAAGCTCCAAGGCTATAGACATAACGTCCACAAAATATTTATATCGTTTTATATACAATGTATAGTGCGTGAGCACACTGCAAATTTACAAATTAATTATGCGACAATTCTCTATAAATAAACATAAGAACCTGCGGCATTTTTTACTCCACTTCCGCGTAAATACCGTCTCTTTTATGATCACGAAGTTATATATTTAGTACAGTTCCTTTCACATGTGCGAATTGGATAATGTCCCACACAAACACGTCATGTGGTCAATGTTCTCTATTAATTTTTCACGGAACTCGGTAAAGTCGGATAAATATATAATATCTAGCATAGGAGAACGGGCGATATAAGATCATTATTCATATAAGATTTTGTAATAATTATTATTCATAATATCATTTGTAATTATTATTAGCAAAATAGCAAAAACTATTAACAATTTCTGTATTGTTGTATTTTTTATTATTTATTAATTGATAATGTTTTATTTTTGTTTTGTGTTAAAAAGAAAATCTTTATTATTCCACTTAAACATGTTTTTTTTTATATAATAACCATAATAAATTAATAATCTAGATTTTATTATTTTATAAAACAAATTGTAATATAAGAATTCAAATAAAAAACTAATGATGTATGTCAAGGTGGCCTTTATTGTTTTGCTATAAAAATATATTTATTTAATTATGCAATTACTCTAAACGTTCATTGTTAACCCTAGAATAAATCGCTCCGGATATAATTTATTATCTTAAGAATGTGTTTCTACAAATTTTAAGTTCATGTGAAAATCTTTAAAAATACAAAAAGATAATATTACACATTTTAAACAGAGATGTACAAATGTGAAGTGTTAGATACTCAAAATTGAATGGCGGATAAACCGACGCAATGGTTAGTTTACCGCTTAATTCATGCAATACACAGTATTCCCTTACCCATCGGCCATCAGAATCAAATGGATATTCTTAGGGTCGAATTCATAGACGTGACTACATCTAATCTTGAGAGGACCAATTTAATATGGCGATAGAGTAGGCGTTTGAGTTTGTTGCGGAAGATTAATTTTTCTAAATTAGTGATTTAAAATATATCAATAAGTGGGAAATTACGATAACTATATAAAGTGCATTTTAAACTGTGTTTCGTTTTTTGAAAACTGCATAAAGTTGCAATATATTCATCAAATTTTATTTACAAAAAACATTTTTAAGAAATGAAGAAAAATAATATCTCTGTTTACTGTAAATAATTGTTCGGTTTTTATTTTTGTTGGCGTAAACGATTACGGCATTGGACACTAATTTACTCTGCTGGTATACTCAAATTAATCACAAATTAGATGCAGTGAAGATAATATTTTTTGCTAAATGTGTATAATTTAATTTTTGACATACTGCCCGAGATTCTATATCATAGAGAAAGTGCATATTAATATACCTAATACTAATAACTAAATCGTATGATTGAATCCGTTTAATACCATAAAAACTAACTATAAACCTGTTATGATAGTTAATATCTGAAATAAGTGGTCAATTGTGTTTTTTGTTTGATTTTAATACATTTGTGTTAAGTTGATCAACGGAAAATTCTATTGTTTACTTCATACAACATACAAACAACATCAGCTGTTCTAATTTTACATAATAATCGTTCTTGTTATTAATCTTAATTATATAATAAATATTCTGTCTAAAATGAGTCTTGGTGACATTTTAAAATTACAAAACCCAACCAACGCAAATATCATGTTTGCTATTGGGAAACTTCTTGAACTCAACAACGATAGTCACAAACAAATCACCGAGAGCATTGCTGACTCAAAACAACTATTGAAGGATTCGATTGCAGAAATAAAATCCGATATGAAAAAGATGGACACTAGGATTGACCATGTTGCAGCAGACCTTGGTACTACATCTTCTGTTGTGGAAGCTTTGCATCTAGAAGTTAATTTTTTAAAGCAGCAGCAGTTAAATCGAGACCTGCTGATTACTGGTCTTCCAAATAATACCAACAATTTGAACGATGTATTATCTCAATTAAATCAGATCTACAATTTTGGGCTAGAAAATATAGAGTCTAAGTTTCTCCGGACTTTCACAAATTCAACCAAAAGGAGTGCGCGTAGTGGAAGAGGGAATTATGTCCATTTAATTGCCAAATTCAAAAATATCGAAGCTAAAAACTTTCTAATGGATAAAATTCGTGAGAACGGGCCGATCTTCCTTAGGCAACTTTATTCAAACTTGGTTAATAACAAAGATATTATAAACATACTGGAAAGATTAACCCCCACAAACAACTCTATAATGAAGGAGCTGATTGATTTAAAAAAAAAAGAAAAAAATCATGCATTGTTGGTTCCACCATAACAATATATATGTCAAGAAAACTGCCGATGACCAACCTGTAATTATAAAAAGTGTAAATGACGTTACTCCATTAAAATAAATCATTATGTTAACGTATTTTAATTATTTTTATTTTTGATTTATGAATTTGAATATTTAACGATTTTTTTCCTTTCTTTGTCTTTTTTTTAGATAAGCTATATTCTAAATCACATTTAACTTGCAATGTAACTAATACTAATTTTTCGAAACATACACGATATTTAATTTTGAAGAAAAAAGGATCGTACATTTTATAATACATATTGTGAAATATGTCGTTTGTAAGTAACAATAAGCGTTACCTAAATTTATTTCAATTTTCGCAGGAAACTAAGAATCTGCTAACTTTGAATATCTTTTATATAAATATAAATAGATTAAGTAATAAACTTGATGCCCTAGAACTTTTTCTGTCGTCTTTGAAAGAACATATAGACATTATCATCCTAACTGAAACATTTCTCTATAAATCAGATTCCAGATTTCATAATTTAGACCTCTATAAGTCCTATCATAGTACTCGTGAAAATCGAGGCGGTGGCGGCATTACTATGTATGCTCACCAGGATCTAGATTTTTGCTTTTCGCAATCAGAAAATATTGAAGAAAACGAATATTTGGTACTTTATTCTAAATTATTAAATTTACATATTACAGGATTTTACAAACCACCACATACATGTCACTCATCTTTTCTCAATATGCTTGAAAACATAACGTACAGTTTTAAAAGCCAAATAATTGTTGGAGACTTCAATCAAAATTTACTTGATAATTCGGCTACCCAGATTCTTAACTACCGATTAAATCTGTTAACGAATAATTATTTTATTATAAACCAATTTGATGAGAACTTTTCCACTCGTATTACCAGCAATTCTCGAACTGTGATGGACCATATTTTATCGAACTTTGAAGAACAATTTCATGTTTATTACGGTGATTGTGATTTAAGTGACCATCGGTTTTTCTTTATAAAGTTTATCCTAGCGAAGAAAACAACAAGAAAAACCATCCAGAAAACTAGAATCAACTATAACAAAATTATTACTACTGTTATGAATAAGTATCAAACCTAACAGAATCCAAACTTTAATTTATTCTATCAATTCCTCACAACCTCTATAACTGAGAACACCACGAACTCTTCAGTAATTATTAAATGTTCCTCATATAACAAACCTTGGTTCAACCCCTCACTGCAAGTCAAAGGTAAAACTCGAAATAAGTTCTTTAAGCTCAGTAAAAAGTATCCACAAAATGTTTTCTACAAGAAAATGTATGTTTTACTTAACAAGGAATTTATAAAGTTAATACGCAAAGCAAAAACAAATTATTACACGTCGAAATTTTTTGAAAATGCTTCACATCCCAGAAAGATGTGGGGTTTAGTTAATGAAATCTTAACCAATAATAATGCCTCATCTAGGAAGTCTACTTCAACTACTGTGCTTTTGAAATATGACAATAGAGTTATTACTAATCAAAAAGAAATTGTAAACAAGTTTAATGAACATTTTATAGGGGTTGGGCTAAATCTGTCAGTGCAGAGCTCAGTTAATAATTATATTGTAACACCTATCCCAATTAGCCGATTCTTAACTAACTTTCAAAATATCACGACAGATGAGGTGACTAATTGTATTAATAACTTGAAGGGAAATTGTGCACCTGGTTATGATATAGTTTCCGCTAATCTAGTTAAACTCTTAAATAATATCACTGCAAATTCTCTGACCGTAGCGATTAACTTTTGGATTGATCACTGTAAATTTCCATCATTTCTGAAAAAATCTTATGTTATTCCTATCTTCAAAACAGGTGACCCCTCCCTACTTACAAACTATCGACCAATTTCTATACTGCCAATTTTCAGTAAAATTTTCGAGATGATAATCCATAAATTCCTCTTAGAACATTTAAACTTCAACAAAATAATTGATAACAATCAGTACGGGTTCACTAAAAAATGCAGTACAGTTTCAGCTACCCTTAATCTAGTCGAAAATATCTATGAATCCATTGAAGCTAAAAATTACACCTCTTGTCTATTCCTGGATATCCAAAAAGCGTTCGATTGCGTCAGTCATCGTATTCTCTTAGAAAATTATCCATTTATGGGGTCTCTGGTAAAGCAATTAAATTAATTGAAAGTTACCTTATGGACAGAGAACAAACTGTGAGACTAAATAATTTTGAATCTAGGAGCATGCGAGTTCTTTCTGGGGTTCCACAAGGATCAATTCTTGTTCCTACATTATTTTTGGTTTATATTAATGATGTTTTCAGCTTACCACTAAAAGGCAAAATACAACTATTTGCTGATGACGCGGCTTTACTGTACAAATCCTCTTCATACATTGAACTGAAATCGGATATGGAACAGGACATTATAAAGCTAAATGATTATTTCTTACACAACAATCTTAGATTGAACTTTTCCAAAACATATTTGATGAAATTCCTTGCAATGGTGTTAGTATAAAACGAGTTGATTTGACGCGCTACCTTGGTCTTAAAATGAGCAGTAATTTAACTTGGACGGAACACATAACTGAAATAAAGAGCAAAGTTTATCCGTTCATAGGAGTCTTAAGAAGAGTAGGATATCTCCTACCACTGAATCTGCGTAACAGCTTATACTACGGCTATATTCATTCTAATTTAACATATTTGATTCAGATTTGGGGTGCTGCCAGTTCGGACCATATTAAAGACTTACAAATAATACAAAATAAAGCTCTTAAAGCTATTAAATGTCTCCCTTTACTTACTCCGACTAAATTGCTGTACGATGAACGTACTCTTCCAGTTACACACCTAATCGATTATGAATATTTAATCACAATTTATAAAATCAGGCACAATTTATAAAATTTAATCTAGATATTCCTACTAATTATTCCGTTACTGAAAGAATCACTCGAGGTTCTTTAAATTATCGTCTTCCACAATATAGGTTGTCGTGTACTCAAAATAGTATATTTTATAGAGGTCTGAACTTATTTAATCGCCTGGATGATCTTAAAAAAAACATAAAATTTCAGAGTTTAAAGCTTATGTCAAAAACAAGCTTTTCTTAAATTTTTTAAATAAGTATAATATTTCACATTTATAATAAAATATAATGTTATTCAAATTTTTCAGATTATTATTTTGTTTTTTGTACTCATATAATCGCATCTTCTCGCGTGACTTGCTTTGGCAATGTTTTTGTTACGTACCAGCATTAGATATTATAATATTATATCGTTTACAGTTTTTTTTTTCTTTAAGTTATTGAAAATTTGTATCAAAATAGTAAAATATTTTCCTATATAAAAGAATGTAAATTTTTTTCTTGGAATAATAAATAAAATAAAAAAAAAAATGTTAAATCAACTCTTTTCGAAAATTATTGATTTTCTACTACAGTTTTCTGCGGTATTTATAGTCGTTCTTAAATCGACTGATTTATTATCAGTTTTTTCCTTTATTCATAGATCGTACTGTAATGCTGAATACATACTTGCAGATACAAGAATTCGCTGTTTAAACCAATCAAATTGCGTGAAATACTTTATGCCCCGCCCATCTTGCCAACCTAAAACTACAACTAGAACTAAATGTTGTGCGCTGTCATTTTTATTTTTGCTATATATTTGTGATGTAAAACCAAAAACTTTAGTAATATTATATAATACTAATATAATACTATTTTATAATAATTATACTAATAATGTTAATAAATAATAATAATATTATTATATTGAATAATGTTATTATTTATTAATGTTATAAGAATTATGTTTATGTGTAAAACAGTGTGATATATTTGTCTGTAAAACAGGATGAATATTTCAATAAAACTAAATTACTTTTAAAAGAGGTGGTAAAATTAAAAGTGGGTTTTGATATGGTTGTGAATCTTGTGCGACAACTTTTCGAAAAGTCAGTAACTGATGAGATGCTAACGCGAGAATGGCAAAATACGACCAGAAATGTTCGATGTTCCGAACCCGAGCAAAGGAAAAATCGAAAACCGTAAATGAGAGATTGCTTGATTCCTGGCAACATTTACTTCGCGATCGGGCTACTCGTTCACTAGCTTATAACGATGAACAATTCCATGCTTAGAAAAAAAAATGCTGATACTGGAAAACGATTGAAATCATTATTGATCGAAACCAGCAATCGATATGGTAGCAGAAATTGTTGCGGACTGGTAATGGTAACGGACTGGTGATATGCTACTATTATGGTTAATTTTTTCCATAATATTTCCTTCCTCTGGAATATCACTAAATATGCAGGGTGTCCCAAAATTGGCAGATCAAACGAAGCAGGGTGATAGAGGAGCTCATTTCCAACAAAAACAGCCAAGTAAAGTTTTTCGAATTGTTGGTGGTGCAAAAGTTATTCCACTTTTTGTGTATTTTAGTAAAATCGCATGCCAGCCCACCAAAAAATTAATTTAAAAGAAACCAAGAGTTCTTTTGTTTAACTTTACTTTTTAATACGATTTAGAATAGTGTGCCTTTCCAATAAAATCATTTTTGCTACATTATCTTCTGTCAAATGCGAACTTTGGTTTTGTGAACTTTTTTTGTTTCTCGAAAATTCTTGTTGATGTTTAAGTGACGCCAGCGGGAAAAGATTGTACTACAGAAAGTAGACCCACTATCAGGAAAATATGCAAGACTAATGCAGATTTTAAAATGGTGTCCAGGCTATTCACAATAGAATGTTTTCCATCATTTTTTTTCACAAACTAAGTCGTGTTAATTAAAAAACGCAAATTTCGAGTTCTAAAATAGATACTTTGTCAGAAATAAAACAAATTGAATAAAATAATTTTTTGTAATACGGATTTCCTTCGAATTTCCCGGATTTTTCCTAGATTTTTAGGTAACATCAAAATTTAGTAATTATTTTGTGATCAAAAAGTTTAAAAATAAATAGTGAATTAAATATAAAACTAGTGTTGTCATTTGTCCAAACATACTAAAAAACACAAAAAGTGGAATAACTTTTGCACCATCAAGAATTCGATAAAACTTTACTTGGCTGGTTTTGTTGGAAATGAGCTCCCTTATCACTCTGCTTTGTTTGATACGCGAATTTTGGGACACCCTGTATAAACAATTTCCGGTGCAATTGTTAAGAATATGCAACAATCATTCGATATATGTCAATTTGTGTTTGCTGTACCTCAATCACGCCATTAGTTGGCGAGCTCATTTCATGTTGAGTTGCTTGAAAGTCAATACGTAATAACGCATTAATTATAAACTGGTGAATACGTTTGGTTTTTGATCACTAAATGAATTTTGAGCATCCATATTATCAACAATTTGTTTTTATTAATTTAACTCGATTTTTCATACATTTTATGTCAGCAATGTTCATTACGATTCAAAATACCGAGATTTCATTTCCAAATTAATTGTGGCATATGCTATGGAGACTCACTAGCGATTTCCAAATGACCCAACATGCAGGATAATTGTGATTGGGTTGGAGTAGTTTTATCGTCTCTAATTAGGGAATTAAGCAGTTCCAATTCTTCTAAGTAAATTTGGTTGACTTAGGTCTAAGGATAAATATTTATATATAGTAAATTAAATAAAGAACTCAGGGTATTTTATAGTAAAATTACTTGTAACAATATTGGGTATAGTTCACTAACCATTCGTTTCACCAATTTTTCATATTGCTGCGGTTCAGTTATAAATTTTTCATTTATTTCCACGTACTTTAAGAATACACTGTACTGCTGTGACTTTATTTCTTCCACGCCATGCGGAACAAGTACTTCGATCTTAGCAAATAAAAACCCGATGAACATGAATTAGTTCCAGTTCCAATAACATAACCTTAAATTATCTACTCGAGTAGGACAAATCATAGGTATTCATCAGTTTGCATCCCCAATAGAAAAACATGAATTTTGCCTTACAGTAAAGTATGAAAAAAAATTTGAGAATTGTTTTATTTTTCTCAAAATATTTTTCATACTTTTCTGCAAGGCAAAAGTCATAAGTTTTTCTATATGGGAAACGAGTTAATAAAAAAATATACGCCAATCTCTTTACAAAAAAAACGTAATTAGAATCGTTCTGAGCAACATTTATAAGGCGTGTTTACCGTCCAAGCCAAAATTACAAATGAAAGTAATGACTAATGTAGCTTCAACTCAAAACTTCAGAATGCTGCCGGAATCGAATCCGCAGGTATGTATGCTGCATAAATCTTTATTTTCGAACAAGAGCTACCAATTTAATAAACAAAAGTCATTTGTTTCTCTATTTATTTGACGTTTAATTAAATATTTTTAATGTTCGTTTAATTAAACCGATTTAGCGTCAAACAAACAGAAAAATGATTGTTGGGACAAAATCAGAATGGAATTCAACGCCGAATATACGGTCACGCGAAAACCTAAAAACAACATAATATGTAGCTGCTTACAACAATATGAAAGGCAAATTGCGCCGAGAATGCAGTAAGCAAAAAAAATGAGCGTAGCCAAACAGAAGGAGGTTCATTTAGTTATTCCTTTACGGCCGAAGCAGATGGTGACCTTTTTAATTTTATTGCCCCTACAAAATCCGAACCACTACAAAATCCGAATGATACTGACGGAATTCGAAGGGACGAAAAAGTAAGTAAAATTGAAAAAAAACAATTACATTTAGTAATTAAATAAAAATTTGTTTCAGGAAAGCTATGGGTATCAACAAGATATGGAAGAAGAATAGAGAGAAGATTAGAGAATTTTGGTTTAAGATTGAACTATAGAAAGTGTGAATTCGCAAAAAGTAAGATAAGCTACTTAGGCTATACTATTTCGGATGCGGGCATTGTTAGAAATAATAAAAACGTGGTTATTTTTGATTTTGAAGTGCCAAAAAGTATTAGCGAGATAAGGGCCGATTTATGGTTTATTAAAGAAAGGAGGGGATTTATCGTGGTCAAAAGAATGCCAAAATTCATCGACTTAAATAAAAAGGGAATAGGTTGTTACGGTTCTAATGAAATTTGACCTGGAATTACCGTTAGTGTTTGCATGTTATGCGTCAAATGTAGGGTTAGGTGCCGTGTTAGCGCACACCGATAGAGTTTGCGTCACGTACGTTATTAAATTCCGAGAAAAATTACAGTGTCATTGAGAACGAAGGTTTAGCGATAGTTTTTGGAACAAAAAAAATTTTCAATATTTAATTGACAGACATTTTATTTTGGTAACGGACCATAAGCCTTTACTGGCAATATTTGGGGAGAAACGAGTTATACCACAAATGTCTTCGGGACGATGTCAATTACACGGCATGTAGGGTCTGACAAGAATTGTGCGGATTGCATTTCACGTAAATCGGATTGTGAAGAGTCTGTAAAAATTAATTATTTAGTATTGGTGGAGAAAAATAAAAATCTCCCAATATAGATGTAAATAGAGTAAGGGACGAAACTGCTAGAGACGAAGTTTTAATGACATTTATCGAGGTGGTAAATGAAGGTAAAGTTCATGAGTTAAATAAAGAAAAGTTTAGGCCGTTTATTAATAAAAAAGATGAGCTGATAGGAGAAAGCCGGATATTAATGTGGGGATATAGGGTAACTATAACGACATCATTACGCGAAGAACTACTTAATCAAGTTCATATCACACATTTAGGTATCGTGAAAACCAAATCGTTGTTAAGATCATATGTGTGGTGTCCAAAGATTGATGTTCAAATTGAGAATTTGATCAAGGGTTGTGAAGCTTGTATTTTGACTTTACCAAACCCGCCTAATTATCTGACATTTCCATGGGAAGTGCCGGACGGTCCATTTAGGCATATTGATATAGCCTTTGCAGGTCCTATCAAAAACACTTATTTTTTTATCATGCTGGATGCGTACAGTAAATGAGTAGAAGTAAATTACACTGAAACACCGAATACAAATTTTGGAAATCCAGACAATGGTACGCAATTTACGTCGGAAGTTTTTCAAATGTTTTTGAAGTCAATGGAATAAAACATTATTTGAGAGCACCGTATTTTCCAGCTGCAATGGAGCCGTGGAAAATTCAGTACGTACTATTAAAAATGCACTGTGTAGCGCAGGATTTCAAAATAATCCAAGCAAAGTCAAAAGAGTCCAATTTCTCAAGTTCTTAGTTATAAGGCAAAAATTAAATTAGATTTATTGTTGCCAGAAGAAAATAATGCGTCGCAAGGGATAGCTGATGAAGGCAAAAGAAGTAATCGTTATTTTAAAACAGGAGAAGCGGTAATGATTAGACACTATGTAAGCCAAATAAAACGGAATGGACGAAAGCGCGAGTTATTAAACGGCTAGGTTCACGAATGTACAGGTGTAGAATAGTTAATAACATCAGAGCGGCAAAACGACACATAGATCAAATGAGATCCTATTTCGAATATGAAGATAGTAATACGGAACGAGATAAAGGCAATTTAAAACAAGATATACGAGAGAGTAAAGCAGTTAGGAATTCTAGTAATGAGACCGCGGTGAGTCAACAGTTACGGAGAATCCATTCAATATAAGGATACGTTATCAACGGAGTAGGGAAAATAGGGAAGAACAAAGACAATTGCGTGACAGAAATTTGCCCAACAAACCTGTGAGGTTTAGAGTTAATTAAAGATAATCGTAAAGCGGAAGTTTTAATTTGTGAAGGAAATCCGTAGTTTTGCTTAATAATTAAAATAATTATTGATCATAGCTGGGCCGACATGTTGTAACTATCACTATTTTCGCTTCGACGAAAAAACCGTGCTACTTTGATAAAAATTTAAAAATTTACATGAAAGAAAAAAATGTTTACTTCCAAAATACCGTTATTCTATCGAAAATGCATCGAAGCGAAAATAGTGATAGTTACAACATGTCAGCCCTGGCTTTTATGTCAGTAGTAATTGTAATGTGAATCCGCCTTTCCACTCTTTCGTCGTGATTCTTTTCTCGTTTTCTTCCCCTTCACCAACAAACTAACAACAGTTTGATGATGAAGGGGAAGAAAACGAGGAAAGAATCAAGACGAAAGAATCATGTATAAGAAGTAGGCTCGAAATTTTCATCCCGAAAAGTTTTTGTTACTGACTGTGGTTTCTGATTTAGTGATATATAATTCGCTAAATTGATATGTTCTTGTTTTGTATTATCGGTACAAAGCAAGAGTTGGATTTTTGCAGTTTGGTCGTTGCAATTGCAACCGAGTAGACTAACATTTTTATCAGTACGAAACCAAGCTGCCAAGAAGCTACCGAAGTTCTCATTTTTGTAAGGGTTTGTATAGCTTTGTGTACACAAGTTCCCTGGGGTTAAAGGTTTGGGGGAGGGGAGTGCATTTTTTCTACTTTTGTGGTAGAAATATTGTTAGTAAATGGCCTCTTTGTTTTCTGCCACTAAAACAGTCGTAAATATTGTATGGGAATCCATTAAAATAATATTTTGTCCGACAAGCCAAAAAAATTCTTAAAACAAATTAAATTCACGGACGATTATAAAATTCTTCTAAATTTAAATCTACTTTAATTCTATATTAACTGAAAGAAAATATGTTCAGTATCAAATTTAAGTCCTATCATGAATTCTATGAATATAAGTTCTATGCACATTGGCACACCTAACTCCATATGCCAAGGGGAGTCATCTCTGAGTTCGCCACTAGCTAATTTGGTAATGAATAAATTTTCAACTGGAGAATGTATAGAAAGTGGTTTTCGGGATAATCAATATTCACCATCAATCCTCGTTATTTTCGAACGGACACCTGAATATAAGTTCTACGTACATTGGCACACCTAACACCATATGCCAATGCAGGGGGTCATCTCTGGGGTGGGGTGGGGGTGGTGGGCGTAAAGTTGTTACTGAACATATTTTCTTTCAGTTAATATACAAGTGATGGATAGAAAGTGAATTTCTAGATGATTAAAGTAGATTATTGTGCAGCTTTTTTACTGCAAACAGAAATACAGTGATAAACATTCGTATAAACGCACTAATTTTTTCCACATTAACCATTTATTTCTTCGCTGTTCTTTTTGTCTAACAGGAACTTACCTGTACTAAAAACAAAATAATAGTACGGCGCAATATACAAAATAAAACAAAAAATCTTCTAGCAGTCAGTATTTGCTTAGACATTCATTTAAACGCAGTACGTGAAAAGTGATTTTTTATTTAAGTTTTAATTAATTTCTAATTTTTCATACATATTCAAAGGTAATTACATACAGCAATTTGGTATTTTGTTAAAAAGAAAAACCATTTTAAGGGCTGTTTTTTAGCAATACCTAAAGGTAATCGTTTAACTGAGACGGAACAGTTATCGATAAAAATATATAAAGAGGAAGGATATTCCAACCGGCAAACTGCAACAAAAATTGTGTGATCTGAAAGCGTCATCCGCAATTTTTTAAAAAAGTTTCAAATTATGGTGTAAAAGCCCCAACAAAAGATCGAACTAAGATCTCAGCACGTCAAACTGGTCAAATTCGACATGAGGCTACTCGAAATAGGCTGTCATGCAAAGAGATAAAGGAGAAATTGGACCTTCCTTTGACGACTCGACACATTCCAAGTGTTTTGAGAAGTTCACCAAACATTAAATGGACTAAATTGAGAAGTAAACCGCGTTTAACTACCGTACATAAGGAGAACCGCCTCAAATTTGCTCGTAAATACATGTCGTGGTCAACAGATTGACAGAAGGTGATTTTTTCTAACGAGAAAAAATTTAACCTCGATGGTCCTGACTGCTACAGCTGCTACTGTCATAATTTGAAAGAACAAGGCGTCATCAGCTCGAAACATATAACTTTGGTTGAGGGAGCATAATGATATTAGGAGCCTTTTCTTACTACGCAAAGCTTCCTATCTGCACCATAACGACTCAGATGAACTCCCGTATGTACATGGATTTTTTGGAAGTTGTTTTTCTTAGTTACCTTGATGGTATTGATAACGAAAATTGCATATTCCAGCAGCATAATGCGTCTATCCATATGTCAAATGAATCCAAACAGTGGTTTCGCGAGAAAAACAACCCTCTCCTTGAATGGCCAGCTTGCAGTCCTGACTGCAATCCTATCGAGAACCTTTGGGGTATCCTGGCTGGCAAATTCTATGCAAATGATCGGCAATTTGATAATGTTAATGACTTGAAAAGTGCAATTCGAGATTGTTGGGCGAAAATTGATCTAGAAACACTGAAAAAATTAGTAGATTCAATGCCAAATTGAGTGTTCGATGTAATACAAAATGGTGGAGGTCATACAAAATATTAAAATTGTTGTGTTTTAATTATCTCGAGTGCGTTTATATGAATTTCTGCCAAAATTTTGGGTTTTTCAATTTTATTAAAGTCAAATATTATAATTGTCATTAATTTGGTGAAATTGACAATTTAAGTTAAATAGAAATAATTAGATAGGTCTGGTTGTAGAAATATAATTTAAAAAAAACGCGTGCGTTTATACGAATGTCTAACACTGTATAATTTTATAATTTTCTCGGGCTGTTTAATTTTTTCTTTAATTTAACTTGATGATTTAGCAAAGATCAAACTTTCTGAAAAAAAAACCTTTTATGGATCAAAATTTCGGGGCAACTTTTTTTACATGAAAGAATCAAAGTGTGGAACGGCGGAATCGGTTTTATAAAAATTTTATTTTTTTTTACCTTAAGCAAAAGATTTAACCAAAATTTTGTGAAAACGGTTCAAACATGTAATGTAACTGAGCTTAATAATCCTATATCTAGATGGGCGCAAATCTGCGTATGTATATATGAGGAATTTACTCCGACAAATTATAAAGAAATAATATTATGATTTATTATATTACCACAATTTAACAGTTATTAACATAATTTATTTACCCTTCACCTTGAATTACAAAATACGGTTACTGAACTATATAAAAAAACGCATACATTTTATGTTAATCAATTGGTAGCGTTACAGTTGGCCAATCAATTAAGTAATATTTATAGTTATGAAACAAAATTGATAATTTATAGACATTGGCGCTTCTCAAGATTCATGGAAATTGAATATTGATGATGAATAAATTACCAAAATTAATTATGTTAAACTAACGGTATTAAGGGAAATTAATATTCATTGGTATAAAATACAATTATCAAGCAAGACCTTCAAGTTAGCTCAGATATAGAAGAGTTAGCTATTCAAATTTCACAGGAACTTAAATTTTTCTCTTTACCGTATAATAATGGCAAGGAATACCTCCCTGTTTGTGTACATTTCAAATAAAACGGTTCATATGTACCTCCTAGTGATAAATAATACTATTGAATCATGGACTTTTACTTAAATTAATTAGCATAGCTCTAATTGAAAGCTTATAATTGATTACGGCGTTCACCGCTCATTAATAATGCACATAATATCAATAACTCAACAACAAAATCAATCTATCCAGTAAACGACTTCATTGGCATACGTGCGCTAATTGATCTCACAGTTGGTGGTTTCTTGTACAAACTTTGAATTTGCATAATTAGTTGGGGCGGAGTGCCTGAGGATCCTAATTACAATGTTTTAATGTACTATACGCATCTACCCAGAAAATGTTCGCCAATTATAGAAATATTACTGTTAATTTGCGACTAAACGCAAAACGATTTATGCAATTTACCCAACCAATTAATAATATTATTAGAGTATGTCTATAGTACAAGATCCTGTATTACGTAATCTATAATAGTTTTGATTTTATTATAGTTCGTATATTCTATAAAGGAAGTCGTTTAATTAATTTAATTTTAGTTTCGTTCAAGGTTAAACGCGATAATTACAATTAGATCATTTTTTTTTTTTTTGATTGACTTGTAATTTATAAATTATACAGTGTTATAAAAGTGAAAAGTTATTTTTATAGCCGCGATTAGTGTATTAGTGTTGATCACTTTCTAAACGAATGCTAATGAAATATATATAATATTTCAAAATTAGCTATAAATCTTAATAAAGTTCTGCAAAATGATAATGGTGTTTTTCTAATGGAATGTTGATTCATACGATTGGTGTGTGGTTAGCGTACTTGCAGTTCCATAAAAATTAAATACCTGTTTTGTTATGTAAATTATTTATTTATAATGTATGGACCTTGAAATGATGCTTGATTTGTTTTTCTCAAGGTACCATTTTTTCTGTTTTATTATAACCGTTGCGTTCCGGGATAGTGCGTCTCTGGTAACCTCTGGTGAAACCACCCCATTTGCACTGTCAATCCCCAACTTACCTCGAGCCCTCCAATACTTTATAAAGCGTCGTGATTCATAGTACGAGTGTTGATTGATAAATGTTTAGAATAACGCCATCTATGCGTCTGAACAAGCAACTTCTTTCCTCGTGAAGGCTATGGCTTCTTTAAAATGTCATATTTTTATGGTATTTTATTGAAAAGTTTCTTAGTTAGAGCCGCTTTTGTAAAGTCACTTTTGATTTTTTTTTAAATATGGAAAAAAATAAATGTCGTGCAGTGGATAAATACTTTTATTTAAAACCCAAATCCAGAAATCATCGATGAGATGAAAACAATATTTTATGAGTATATGCACCTGTAAACGCAACCGTTTAATTAGTTAAATTAATTTAATCGTGGCCGCGCAAGCACAAGTGATACTGAACGATCAAGAAAGCCAAAAGAGGTAACAACACCAGAAATGGCTGACGAAGAATTGCATATGAAAAAACTGTCAGCAAGATGGGTGCCGCTTTTGTTAACATATCTTCAAAAAATGAATCGAATGCCCATTTCTAAGCAATGTTTGGAGATATTTCAGCGTAATCCACTTGAATCAAAACAACAGTCAAAATAATCGGGAGAAGTTGGTTCAAGTGTTCCAAAGAAAGCATAATTTGCTGCATCAGCCGGTATAATTTATAATTTAATGGTCTTTGGGGGATAATATTCATCGACTATCTTGAGAAGGGCAAAACCATCCCAGGTGAATATTATGCATTAAGCAGTTTGTATAAAAAAATTAGGAAAACCGTTTGAAGAAGAAAAAGTTGCTCTTCCATCATGACAAGGCACCATCACATTCATTATGGAAAAACAGGAAACTTTCGATAAATTTTGCTTCGGATTACTTCCCCATCTACCATAATCACCTGATTTAGTCCTTTGTTAAATGATGCAATAATAGCTGAAACGAAAGCTTATTTTGAGAAGATTGGTAAATTATATTTTAAAGAAGGTTTATTCAAATTAGAAAAATGTTGGAATAAGTGTGTTGAGCTAAAATGAGACTATTTTGAAAAATATTGTTAATTTTATTTAAAAAAAATTATGTTTACTGTCTCATTCTAAAGATTTATCAATCCGCCCTCATATATCGCGTATAAAGATTTATCAATCCGCCCTCGTATATGTGTTGCATAACTAACCACCCGTTTGTTTGAATTTTAAAAACCGATTAAAAAATTTCCGAACTTTTAATGCAAAAAGTTGAATAAGGACGTAATACAGCAAACGAGCATGAAGTATCTGGCAAAACTTATAAATCCGGTTAAACTGAAACACTAGCGTATGTAAAAAATGTATAACGTTAAGTTAAAAACTTGATGATTAATCATATCACGTTATTAACATATTAATAATGCTATTTAGGAAAGTTTACACATGTGGCCATCATATACAAGTTTTGGGCGTATATGGAAAGGGAGCGGCCACGTGGCTTTAAAAAAGTCAGATATTACTACTAGAAATGACGTCACTAACAGCTTGTTAGTTACCATTTAGGAAAGTTTGTGAAAGGTTATTAAAAAAAATATTTGTTTTGTTTTTATGATAACCATCCGATTTTATCATAACTAAACATTTTTCCATTGTTACAGGTGATTTTTTCAGATGAAAACAAATTTAATCTTGATGCGTCAAATGATATTCAATACGTAGTTCTATAAACGGGATTTTGGTGGTGGTAATTTAATAGTATGGGGGCTTTCTGTTTGGCGGGAGCCCTTACCTTAACGTTTCCATCCACTAAAATGAACAGCGAGTACATTGGCGTCTTATCACGAAGAAACTTGGATTTTCCGCCAATTTGAGACAATAAATGAACTAACATTATATTCCAGAAGAAATATGCCAAACAGGATTTATTTTTTATTTTACTGACTTTTTTTATTGAATTAAAAAAGTGGTTATATAACACATCGCCTGTAAATTTCCCGGTCTAACAAAGAAAACAATTTTTTTTGGCAAAAATACATTTTATTCATCAACATAATTTCCTTCTGGAGCGATACAATCAGTCCAACGCCTCTCAAACATTTCGATGCGTTTTTGTAGAACGATATCTTTGTCTTCAAAATAAGCTTCAGTTTCGGAAATCATTTTTTCATTGGAGCCAAATCTCTTTTCCTGGAGATTTTTTTTGAGGTCTACAATGCCGAAGCAATTCATTGTGCAATTTGTGCAATTTTGTCATTGTTGCAATAGACTTGTGACATGGTGCATTCGAATACAGCTTTCTCATGGACAAATGTTTGTGCAAAATAAAACCAACACGTTCTATTGATTTTTTTACAATTAGCTATCTCACGCAACTTTATACTTTCATTCGTCGCAGCTTCATTTGGGCGTCCAGAGCGTGGTACATCGTCGATGTTTGTACAGCCACGTTTAAATTCAGCAAACCAGACAATGATTATTGATTTTCGTGGTGCAGAGTCCGGATAATACTTATCAAGCTACTGCTTTCCTTGAACGGTATTTTTCCCCATCAAAAAACTGTGTTTAGTCATCACACGAGATTCTTTTTCTCCATTGTTTTGAAACTAACAAAAGTAGCGTCACTAAAACAACTGTAACTTGTAAACTAAAACATCGTAATATCATGAAATTTCATAAGGTATCATTTGAAGGTTAGTAAAATTTTAAAATCATATATGGGTCTTAAATTTGTGGCACCATCTATGTGTCAGACCGGAAACTTTTCAAGCGATTTATTATATGTAGTTATGCTTCCTTCTTGCATTTAACAAAATGATTTTTTTGTTTAAAATACTTGAACTTTGTAACGGTTTTTTATATTTTGCTGTATTATGTCTTTCTTCAAAATTTTTCATTAAAGGTTTGGAAATTTAATCCCTTATTTTAAAAATTCAACAAAACGTTTGGTTATCTAGTTTTGCCCACTGTATATGCCAGAGTTATCTGACAAGCTCCGACCTCAACATCAAGGTGGCAGCACACGTCAACAAAATTAGGGGAGTATATATGCGCACTCGTTGAAAGGTACTCACCGAAATATCAGCCGTTTCGGACGCACAGTTGTTGTTTAACCATATCGTTTGAGTAAGTCGATGTGAGTGTTTTTGTGAAAATGGAAAAAATCGAGTATCGAAATATTTATTTTTGAAAGGCAATATGCCTACGTAAATCAAAGACGAGTTGGACGCTGTGTGCGGGACTACGTGGTTGTACCAGCATGGGTGATCAATATTCGGGACGTCCAAAAAATGCAACCACTGAGGATAACATTGCTCAAGTTTGGCAAATGGTGCTGGACAATCGTAAGTATGGAAGACCAAAAAAATTTAGACACGCCCATTTTCAATTTGCGAATCAAGCGGACTCAATTTTATAATTTATGAATTTTTTATTTCACCAGTTTGAAAATTTTATTTTGTCATTTTTAAATAAACAATTAATTATTTCCAAATTGCTCGCTCCTGTCGGCGCTGGCCAATTACGCTAAAAATGGCTAAAAAATCATTTGGAATGTCCAAAGAATTGGGCAGATGTTCATTTCTTGGGTTTATTTTCATTTAATTTGTGAGCATTTTTTATTTGGGGCGTAATATCAATTTTATTGTTGAAAAGATACAAAAATAGAAAATACCCCAATAAAATAAATAAAAAATGCCCCATTTTAGTTTATTGGGGTATATTTTCATTTTTATTAATTTTTTTCATTTTCATTCTTGTTTTCAAATTTGCCCGCGATCTGCTCATCTGCTAAGCTACGTCTCCCCCAAGAATTCAGGCCCACTCTATGCCACTAAGCCATTTAGAATTAATTTTATTATAAAAAACTGTTTGCATTTTAAAGAAGTGCATTAATGCCCCAAATATTCTATTCCTAATTTTATAAAATCAACTTTGTAAAAATTGCTCCAATAAACTAAAATGAGGCATTTTGCTTGAGTCTAGAGAGGGCTTCCTTCGTTGCAAAATTATAGAATTAAGTCTTAAATCAAAAATACCACAAAACTAAATGAAAATTTTTCCAAATCAATTAAAAATTGTACCAAATTTTAGGCCAGTATTCCACATGCATAAATACCTCAATTTCATAAAAAAACTCATTAGAATGGAATTGCTCAACGCCCATAATATAATTTTGTGAAACATAAATTCACAACATCATTCTTGCAGTGAAACTGGGCGGACGAAGTAATATGCAAAGTGTTTATCAGTTTTACCAAATCACTGTTTGCCAGGTTCAGGGTTTTGGCATAAAGAAAACAAATTAGTAAATATATATTAGCAGTGCACTGCAACAGAATATCTATAACATGAAAATTTCAATTGCACTGAAACTTGTCCAGCTCAATCACATTTTTGAACGCCGTCCTGCGCAACTAGCAGGTTCTAGTGGTATACCTCTGAAATGTTCTTGCGTCTCAAATTGACTGTACAACTACCAATATAATTCATCAGCAGAATAGAAAGAATGATAATTCCAGCCAACTTACTGATACAACGCCATCCAAAAAATCATCAACGTTGCCTCCACTTCTATTACAAACCACCTTATTTCCTCCAACGTTTCACCGCACATTCGTTTTTTTCCTGCCCCTTATAATTGTCCACACTTGCACCAGCAACATATCCATTAGTTACATAACCCCTCCCTTTGTAGCATCTACATATGCTACAGTACATTCACAAACTCCACAATATCTCTCGAAGCCACAACTACTCCGTTCTCTACTTTCTAGCCATCATAGAAAGCTAGCCTAAAAATTCCAAAATTTATCGCAAGAGTCTTTTGAAAATCTAATCCGAATCGTACGACTGTCGATAAAGCGGAGGATTCATTTGAATGGTCTGGATCAGAATTAGCTCTAGAAATTGCTTTAGCGGGATCAATATTTTGGAAAACCCAATAACATTTCTCTTTCGCAACTGCTTAAGCATATGCCGTGATTATACTGAATGAGAGATAAAACAATGAAACAGAATCTGATGAAAATTTTAATGAATTTTACTAAGATAATCCAAGTTTAGTTCGCTCGAAGCAGAAAGTCAGACTCTAGAAATTTTAAAGAAAAATACGTCCATTAGTTTACAGATTCACTTCCGGATTTGATAAGTACATGTATTGCCCTGAAGAAATCTGTAGAAATGTTGGTTTATTTTCAAAAAAACGTGCCGCAAAGGAAGTTCCCACCTACGGATGTAATTCGTCTGACTCAGACTACAAAAAAAGAAATCAAAAGAAGAAAAGTGTAAACAAACACACAATCATCGTCATCAATTTGTATTTATTACAATAAGCACTGTATTAATCCGGGAAAGGAAAAAGAGTTCGCGTAACCTTAATCAAATTTGGGCGCCGCAATGAAGTAGGATCGTTTAGAAGCGATTTTTTTTTACGGAGCAATGCTGATAGTCATAGTTAAAATTTTAAATGGTCATGTGCATACCTGTGCATATTTAAGATGGATTCAATTATTTTCAATTAATGATTTTAAAGTCAAATTTTATTTTATAAAGTGTTTTTTCTGTAGATATCAATTTTTGTTGCCTAGCTAAAATAAAAAATATATTTTTTCTAGTAGCTAGCGATATCTACAGGAAAATAGCTACATTTTAGTTAGCCTTGATTTCGATTTTATTTTTTATAGAAAATATTTTTTTGTTGATTTATATATTTTTGAGAAGGGAACCGAAAAGGTTCCGAAAGTTTAAGTTATAAAAATAAAAATATAAAAAAGAGCTAAATAACTGTTATTTTAACTTTTATAATTTAATGTTTTTTGGAAAAATCAAAATTGTTCGCACATTTTTCATTCACGAATTAAGTTATATAAATAAAATTTAAAACGTTTGTGGTAGATCAGCAGTAGAAGCGATACGAGTCAGCAGCCCAAAATTGTCACTGTAATTTTCCGGAAAACAGGGATTTACCGGCGGTTTTTGACTTCCCACATCATAAAACTTTCAATTAACATCATTAAAATCTTGTTGCTTACCTCAGTTATCGCAAATATTTCGAAAATTTCTTCATAAAAATCATAAATAACTATCTAGACTTTCTAGTAAAAACTGGGACTTTACAATTCGCATTTCACATAATCGTTCGCAACTACGCTAACCAACAAACGGCGAAAGTTTCATCGATATTTGATATCTTTGTCATATTTCTTCCTTTGCCTGCTAAACCGAACAATAGCCGTTGGAACTAATGTTGAATTTAGGCCAACAGCGGGTAAGGCTCCTGATTTTCCCCTTTTTTATAGTGTTATTCTAAAGCTCAAAGTAATTGTTTCACCATTAATGAGATTCGTTAAATTGTTAAATATTAATCATTTTTACAACGTTCGTTTAATATCCACAATGACGATTATTACATTACTCGTGTGGTAAGAACGACATGCAAAATGTTTGTATTATTCTAATTAAATTAACATTAATTTAATTATTAAATTAAGATTAAGATTTAAAATCACTAAATACATTCTGTTGAGACAGTTTTACAAAATAAATCAATCGTTTGTTGATCTACATACGCATGTTTGATTGATGTGACAGATTTTCATTTATTTGGTATCAAATCTAAACAATTCAGATTTATCAATCGGATTTTGAGACAGAAAACATCAACCCGTTACCGTAGCTTGTATTCACCTGTCGGATTAATGTAAACATATTAATGGAAAATTTGTATAAAAAATAAAAATCAACCAAACTCTCTAAAAACGTAATCCATTCATGTACGCGCGAAAACATCTTGAACTCAATCTCGTTTGTTTATTTATGCAGAAGATCACGCGACATCATTTTTACAACGTCTTATGCGCAAACGTCATTATGCGTGGATGTCATATAAACACAAAGACTTGAAGCTTGTGACTATAGCTTGCAACATTTTTATCATTTATCTTTCACTCGCGCATTTCATTTGTATTACTTAGTTTGGGAATCCCGACGTAGAAAGATCATAAACCTTGTATACATGTCTGTGTAATGTTGATTGGTTTGTTTTTTTTTTTATATCTAACTTGAATGCAGAAAAAAGTTTTGCGTATGTACGTCAGATGATAGTTATTAACAAATATTAAGTAGTGAAATGTGGTTAAGAGTGGCGAACGTTATATATTTGTGTAATACCACAAGCAAACATAGATGATTCATTCATTAAGTATCGTTAAGAGTATAACGTTATTTTAATTCATCTTAACACTTTATGATAGGGGATTTCGCATTTTTTTAATGTGGTAAAAAGCTGTTTTATGAAAATAGGAGGCGATAATTTAGGTATCGTTATTTATTGCTCTTATTGACACTGACAATTTATTAAATTCGCTGAAACAAGTTTTGCTTATTTCAGTTAAAAAATTCAATCTGCAGTAACGATTACCAGAATCTTATATTGCCTGTTGATTTGTATATTAACTCTATGTATTACAGCAAATTTCTGCATGATTCATCAATACTTGGAAATTTAGCTATTTATTGAAATAATTAAATCCTTTAAATTGTCAATCCAGACGCCTTATGCTAATATTAACCTCTGATTTAAATTATTAAGGCTTCACAATATATTTAGGCTATAAAATGTTTACTCAAGCTCAGGCGGCACTCACTTACCATGAATTCCCTCAGTTGTTCGTACCATAATTTGTTCGTACCCTTAGTATACTTCTTAGTATTTATTCGAGGCTAGGTGAATAAAAACAGGATTTCGGCAATTTGGTATTAAATTATTTACAGTTAAAATAAATAAAATACATGATACTTAGTATATTTTAATTTGGTTAAAATGCCACATAAATAGTTAAAAAGTGTTTAAATTGGTTAAAATGTTCGACAATTATATGATTGCATATCTTACGTTATTGTAAACGAATAGCCAAATTAAACATTGTAAAATTAGTAATGTTTATAAATATTATATTTACTACGAATAGCTATATGAAATGTGTAAATATACATTTACTACGTAATCCAGATCGAGTAAACTTAAATTAACTTTGGATTGAAATGAAGTTATTTTTTTAACGAAACAAAATTATTATTTCTTTTTATATAAGTATTTATTGTTTTTAGACTCGAATCATTTTATCGAATACATTGAAATTTTTTAGGTTTGAGTTAACTCGACTCATCACTCGAAATTTTGTGGATTGAGCCGACTTCAAACCGGTTTCCAGATTGAACTATATTAATACACACGGGGTAATTGCAAACTCTTGAAGCAGGTAAAAAGTTTGACATTTTTATTCACCTCAGTTTTTAACATTAGCTGTATTTTGTTGAGATAATTACCACAACACCACCATGGCTAAAGCAAAAACTAAAGAATTTTAAAATTTTGCTTTACCTGAAGATAATGCAGATTTGCATTAGTTGAAATAACTGAATATCGCTAAAACAGCTAAAGCACAAATGCTTTATTTCTCAACAAATGCTGTCTTACTTTGAGAAATTTACAACAACAATCCCACATATATAATTCCAAATTGGAATTATTTTAGACAAACTTTTCTGCTGGTATAGAATTATTCTATTCTACCTGTAGTTTTAATGTTCACCACCAGGGCAATTGTATTGAATACTTTTATTTTTAAATGTTGGCAATAAAAATATAAAAGTGATTTTTGTTATTTTGACATCGCATTTTTCTAAACAACACGAGCAATTAGTTACGATTTGTAATAATATTCAATAATGTTCTAGCACATTACTATTTAATTGAATGTATTTAGTTGCATTTTTACGTTGTTTTCAAATTCAAAATGTAATTTTTACCAACTAATAAAATTAAATTAAAAAATATCTTTGGTTGTTACTTTGAGCACAAATTAATTCTATTCCAGAATGGTTTTAACTTTTGCCAAAGTAAGACGACAAAAATACAGCTATTATAATTTTTATGTCCTAGGGCAGCGACGTTGTAATACGTTAGCTATCGATATGAAGTATATTTCTTAGCTCATATTATAACTACCCTTGGATTGTAAACAGAACACATTTTAAAATAGAAGAGAAACAGCCACTTCTAAAACAGTTTATATAGTGTAAGTACTTTATTTCATGTCGACCGCACTATTTAGTACAGTTTTTAAAATGAAATAAATGACCTGTAAATATATTATTAGTCAAAGTCGTCGAAAAGCAAGCTCAAACATAATTCTGAATTTTTTTCCGACCGGCTAGAACATAAAAAGCAAACAATTCAGGACAGCATTTTTCAGGACGTTTAAATGCAGTTTCTCGATTTCTCGAATTATTTATTTGTACATATAAATAATTGCTGTATAAATTTGTGCTTGTAAAGTGCTACACTGGAATAATCATGAAAATCCATACGTATTTGAATATTATTGTTAACGTGAAAATCTATATGGATAACTAATTTAAAAGCAGCAACCGCAACCCATAAGTTTAATGTATTAATAGTTTTAAACTCACCACTTCTAAAATCTTCAGTTCATCAAAATGGTTGCCTCATTGTTTAACAGGAAAATTACGTAAATTTTATTTCTTCACTTTTTCAAAAAACTTATACAGCTCTTGATATTACACTTAATATAACTTTTATCTGTTTACCAAAATGTTGATTATTTATATCAAAGTAATAATAATAAATAACTATAAAACTGATAACACCAATATACGAGATATAAGAAAAAAAATATAAGAAATTCAAGAAAAACAACCGTCAAATGTCATGTTTGAAAATCTGTGGTGGATGGATTCGTGTATATGTATTCGAAATCATGTTCGTTTTGCTTCAAAATATTTTTAGTTTTTATTTTCAATTTTTCGGTTATTTCCGTACTATATCACGAAACTTAATTTGAAATTTAAAAGAAGGTGTTTTAATTGGCTAAAACCCGCATTAAAAATTGAAAAATTAAAAATTGAGGTAAATAAAAATGTCAAGCTTTCTTGGCTCACGGGGTCTTCACTAGGCAAAGTCGCTGATACTTTCTCTCATGATATTTTATGTATGTGTATGTTTTTTTCAATGTATTGATAAATAATTATCAAACAAATATCGTAACTGGGCATTTCAGTCTCATAATAATTTCTTCAAATGTCAAGAAATCCGTAAATATTATCAACTAATTTATAGATTTTTATGTTAAAACAGTATAGCATTGACAATTTCACTGACATTTCTTAAAAATTTCATGATAATTTTTTCGTGAAATAGCCTCCTGATAATTTGCTGAGAGTTTCAAAATTAGTATAACATACTAACACATGCATTCATAAATTTAGTCTCATGATAGAAAATCTCAGCGATTTTGCTAGTGAAGACCCCGGGTTATATACTATGAGAATTTTCTGAGACAAGAACTAAAATTTACATTAGAGCGGCATTTTTATTTTATAAAGAGTTGGGTAAATTTTTACATCAACAAAAACTAGCCTAATTTGAAAAAAATAACACATACAACTTAAAAAGCTTAAATAAATGATCTAGTTATTTCATCCAGCTTTACATATCAAGCTCAAAATGAAAGAATGCTTAAATATAACAAAATGAAATTGAAGCCATTTAAGATAAATAAGGAACATTGTTTTATTCAATCTTTTGTAATTTTATACAAAATTCAAAAATAATGTTTGGCAGTTTCTCGACCCGGTGTCGGATCATATCCATACTTTAATAGAAAGGAGTGTCGGAAATACACATGTGTGCAAAGTTTAAATAAAATCGGGTTTTAGAAAGTGGATCAAAAACTGATTACACAATTTGGTAGGCCACACGACACGAACTTCAATTCGTGCAACGCGGTCATCATAGCCAATGACTTGTGACACGGTGCATGGTCCTGGTGAAAGAGCACTTTTTTCAAATGCACCAATAACTTCGTCATGAACAAATGATGCAAAATAGGTTATACACAACTTTTTGATTTATACAAGGTATCACCTATCTCTAGCAACTGCACTTTATGGCCTTTCAAAACGATCTTGTTCACTTTTTGTATCTTTTCTGGATTAACTGTCGAATTCGGGCGTTCATCATAATGGGTATTTGTACGGGCTACGTTTAAACTCAGCAAAAACCATCGTTTGATGGGTTGTTTCGATGGAACAGAGTCCCTATAATAATACTTAAATACTTACAAAGCCATGGTTTAATCAACGCACAAAATCGAAAATAACAAAACTAGCATTACTAAAACAACTGTAACAAGTTAAGTAAACTAATGGTTGGATTGTAATACAATTTTGACACATAGTTTGGAGGTTGGTACTTTCTTAAAAATCATAAGAATTTTTCTTTATTTTTCTTCCACTTCCTTATAATTCTAATGGTTGAAGCTGCGAAAATATTCATAGACGATTTCGCCAAGCGTTATATTTCATGTTGCCGCATTTTTTTCGTATTATTTTACTAGCCATATTTATAACATCCATAACCACCAAATTTATAAGATAAAAAAAAGAGTTCTTCTGGCGGTTTCTTCCTTTTGCCAAGTAAACCGAACCTCATTTTCGTTTTTCAAGGGATGTTATTTCATTGAGGCACAAGCTCAACAGGTTGCTCCGATTGCTAATGAGTCATGCTGGAGACGATACGTTTGCTATCTTTTCCAAGCATGCTGTTCATACTCACTTCAAAGGTCTATTCTTTAGAATGGACGCTAGAGTGTGTGTTTTTCTGACCCTAGTGCACTGCTTTTCTCGTCTTGATTGATAACATTTATTGTGCAATGGAGATTTCCTTGTTCCACACCTTGACATCTCTCTTAATTGTGTTGCTTTAATTTATACTACACCTTCCAGAGAGAAATCTTTATGGTTACGAGTTCTGTCATATATTTTTCATTCTGACCGCAGATCTATCATATTTCCACTTGATTCCAGTCCTCATAAGGGCGCTACTAAAAATTTTATAATTGATCTCACCAGGCATTTTTAGAACAAAAGAGATTTTTCAATACTATACCCAGATAGAAGATAAAATAAAGTGTACAAAGAATGGCTTATCGTTTGCTTTTGGTATTCGTGTCACCTTTTCTAATGCACTTAAATCACCGCGCGAATAAGAAACTTTTAAGGTTTGAATCTCACTCGTCTTTCCCTCCTTAAATGTTGGAGTCCTATTAGACTTCTTCCTTTTTTTTAAAGTATTTATGTATGTTCTCCTCCAGTGAATTTGTGCATTAACGACTTGTTTTTTTCATTATGTTTACACTGCAAGACGGAAGGGACCACGAAAATTTAATCGTGTAGTGTATTTTTGACTTATTTTAATGAGCTTTATGAGTTATTTCTTGGTATTCCTTTCTTTATATACGTTTTCTTTAAATATATACTATTTTTAACTGCTTCTCGGCTTGTTGTGTATAAAAACCAAGCACCCTACCGTTAGTATCTTCTCCATTTGTAGGTATTTCAGTGAATGCTTTCCTTTCCTCCGGTGTAGAGTTGGAAATGCTTGCGTTTCGCAACTAGACAACTAATCTAATTTGAACGATAATTTATATTTATCGGTTTTATAACCGACCAAATGGCACAGTGGTTAAAGCTTCGGCGTTTGGATCGGGAGGTACCGGGATCGAATCCCTATGACCCCCTGCCGGAGTGTAAAACTCATGGGTCTACCCATCTTCCATGCCAGTATAGGCTGGCATGAAGCTATGCAATGTACAGATGGTGATAAAATCGGACCAATAGCCGTACGTCAGCGATTTGGCAAGCAATGCGTAAAGTAGGGCTTGAAAAGCGAACCGCAAAATAGTTGGGAGTGCTTCGGCCCCGGAACAGATTGCATAGATTAAAACATAAAAAACGGTTTTATAAACATTGCAAGATCACAAGAGAGTTTCTGATTTTTGATTAAAATCAATTAATCGGAGAAGACAGCATTTCTGAAAATATTTTAAAAAACTTATTATGAAAAAAACGGTTAAAATTCAAGAAGTAATCTTATTGAATTTTTGGAAATAACAGAAATTCTGCTAGGATCCATTTGCGTCTTTATGAAAATTGTTAAAAGGATTCAAATCAAAGGATTTTATATATCGGAGTTCCTCCAACTCTTGGAGTCACAGTCTGGAGTCACAGTTATTACCCATAAACGAAAAAAATTCAACGTATGCATCAAAAATATACTTCTAAAACCAATCCAGATGGCTAATTAGCACAAAGAACTTATAGTAACATCGAAAAATAAAGTCCTTTCAACTGCCTCGTATAATCTTTTTGTATGAACAAACAACAAACAAACCAACTTCATTGCAATTGTATTACATATACATACTACTAAATAGAGTTAAAAAAGCAATTAAATAACCTTGATTTATATAATCCTTTGTATAGACAACAAAACTATTTTGAAAATGCATTTTTATAACTACATACAATTTACAGTAGGTCAATAATCTATATGGTATGTAAAAAAAAATCCCAAAACAAACAGTTACCTCTAAAACTAGTAAACCCATAAAATAGCGAAAATGTTATACACTATTTGAGTGCAATTTTCACGTAGGCTGGTTGCAACACAACACATTAATATTGTTGTTAATTACCAGGGTCAGAATATTTCCAAACAAATGTCACCTGTACGTAGGTAGTCAAATGATAATATAACTATTGTAGATCGAACGTTTTATACAAATCTCATGAGCTTTTTACAGTCGATACAAAACTTTGAATAAAATAGTACTGGATATATATTATGCAACTATACGCATGTTTTCTTAAGAATGCGGAACCGGGACTTTGATATACTCTACTAGTAGTAGACAAGCGCAACATTTTTCGTTTCTCGTTATAATTTAACACTGACACAAATTTTAATCAAATTTCATTCATCAAATAAAATCAAACCGAAAACAAGATTGCACCGGTGGCAGTCAAGCGACATAATTTTCAAGTTTATATTTTATGCTTTTAAAATTATTCGCTTATTAAAAATACAATGTAATGTTCGATCAAAATGCAAAGTATTAAACCAAATAACGATTCATTCAACGAATTGAACCATATGATTGCATAATAATAATCACATTTGTGCCAGGTATGGTAATTATAAAACTAGATTTTTCAAGCTACTTATCTACATATATCATTTTTACTTATTCGATGTCATTAGCCGTTCGCACGTTTAAAAAAAAATTAAATTGACATTAAAAATGATAAATTATAGTTGCTTAACAAGCCGCCTAGATTTGTGATGAAACCAGAAATAGATATTCTTCTATGCAATGATCTCAGATCATTGCATAGAAGAATATCTATATCTGGTATCTGCTCATCCAATAGCATTTGCTCAGTAATAATGATTAGGAACTGTCGGTAAAATTTATTTTCCGATTAATTAGGATTTTTAACATTTCTAGTGAAAAACGAAATACACGGGGTTTTCGAGATCGACTATTATATTGAAAGAACTAATTACACTTTTTAATACATGTTTAGTTCGAATTTGAATTGACAAAACAAAAAAACAAAAGGTTGCAATCAAATTGAAAATAAAAGAGAACTTATCGAAAAGAACACAATATTTTTCAATTTCAGTCAATCATATCATCTAGTTGCCCTACAGAAAACTGCCACTATGCAGTAATTATGAAAATATATGAAAACAATAAATTGCATTTCAGTGATATTACTCATGGATAAATTAACTTTTATTTGAAAAATTTATTTATTTTCTCAAAAATACAGATAACGACATTTTCCACTTTATATGATACAAAATGATTCAATTCCACAAACTTAAAATTAAATTTTTTAATTATTAGTTTCGCATATTCTATTATTAAATTTTTATTATTCATAAACACATTTTTATTAGCATTTGTTTTTTTATTTCGCAAAAATATTTTTGCGATATAAAAAATAAAAAAATAATAAAAATTGCTAATAAAAATGTGTTTATTAAGTGTAAGTGTGTTTCGCCAAGTGCATACGGCAAATACTGTTAAAAGTATACACTATAGGATAAAGATAAATTTGTAATTAAATTTAAATTTAAAATAATACTATCATAAAATAATTTAAATAATACTATTATATAGAAAGAGCAGACAAATAATAATACAAATAAACATCTACAGTAAAGTGACAACTTAGTACAAAATGTCAACAAAATAATGCGAATATTATTTTGTCTCCAACCTAATAATAACCAATTAATATAGGCGTCAAAAATTCGAACTAAAAAATCATTGCAAAACCATTTCCATAAATAAAAACGTATTTTATCATTTTAAATTCGTTTCCTCATTAAAATTAAATCATAATTTAAAATAATAAGAACATAATAATATGTATTATAAAACACATAATTATCACAGCATCAAATAGTAATAACTCAAAACGGTTCATTGGGTAAAACGAACGCACTTTTAAATAAATACTCGAATCCCTCAACCAGAAATTTTCAAACGTGACATTTTGCAGTTGTTTTTTATCTTGTTAAGTTTTTATTTGTGTAGTGATAGTAATTTCATTTGAAAATAATTATCTATGAACTATTTTGATGGAAATATTCTACATTTTCGTTAAGTGGTATGTACCTAATTTAAAATATGATATTAATCGAATGAAATGGCATTATTTTAAATAAATTTTATGGTATTTATTGGGAAGGAATGTAATTTTATGATTCATACAAAAACTTGTCTAAAACATGTTTAGACAGGTACTTCATACAAACAGTTCTTGAGATTGGTCATAATTTATAGATTTTGGCTTTTTTTTTAAACAAGTGTGATTTAAATTTACGGTTAATTCAAAAAAGTAAATGTAACGGGAAAAGTTATTTCAGTAAACATACAGGACGAGATAATAAATCAATATTTAAACTACCAAAAAATACAAATTTTTTGGATACATCGAGACCCGCGAGATATCCCTAGAGTATCTTACTGATAATTAAAGGAAAGACCATCGAGTCTCAAGATACAAGAGGCAAAACCAAACCGGGTATCTACAAGGTGTTCATCGAAGATGCGTACAAAATGTTAATTTATCACGAGGTCAGAAATAATTTCGAAAAAGTTTACTTGATTCATTGAATTCTTAAAATGGGAAGGCTGTGTCTAAATATCAAAATCAGACCATTTGTCCACCAGACCTGTTTGTCTTGGAATTCATTCTATTACATCTCTAACAACAGATTAGGCCCGTTGCACAATTTACCTATGTTTTTTGACTGATGTGAGCTATGTTTTCATTTTACAGCTTCTCGTTTGGGTTTTCAAAACTCAAATAAGCAAAACATTGTAGATAAATTTGAGATCAACCCAGTTTGTACAGCAATATATTTAGATATTTTATTTTCGTCTTGAAGATAAATAATTAGCTCACATAGCTCGAAAAATGAGCGATTCGAGCTAGGTTTCAACCCCGCAGATTTAAATAAAGAAATAAATAAATCATCGCGTACGAGTGGCTCCACGAATTCGGTTTCACTTATTTCGGGTTTGAAAAGTAAACCAAGGAGCTGTGATCTCAAAACATAGCTCACTTCGTTTAAAAAGATTAGCTCAAGTGTTCAACGAACTGTAGAACTAATGTAGAATTATTTTCTGATTTGACCCAATAAAGTCAGCTAAACTATGATGAAAACCATTCAAAATTAAAAAATAGTTTAGTTCAAAATTCAGTTATATAAAATAAATACGAAAGTATTCTTCCAGCGATGCAGCAGTAGTGAAAACAGTTGAGAAAAATTAGTGAATGGGGTTTTACTGAAAGACTAAACAGAACACGCATACACAGATTATAAATCTACTTCTGTTCTAACTGTGCATATAGCACCAAAAATAATTCTTCAAAATCGGTTTGCTTTCTAAGGTTATTGCTTAAAATTTTGTTAATTGTTTGTTTAAAGTTGCAGTAGGAAAAATTTAGCCTTGCCACATGCACATAACACTTCAAACCGCTCCAAAACAAAATGAAACTACTAATCTTCAGTTAAACGAGGTTTAAGCTTCCGGATCATTTACTAAATAGTAATGATAATACACGCATTTATAAACCATGTTTTATAAATAATCAACCTTGATAATCAATTTACATTTTTAATAATCTCATTTGTTAGTCAAATGCATAAATTATAGAAAATAAAAATAATTATTTAAATCGATTGAAAAATTGTAATAAATTATCGTGAACAATATAATAACAGATTAAAGTGTCAGATTATCAAAGTCCTACACCCGATTTGACCCATTATTTTATATCCAATCGTATTCCTCGCATGTATGGGTTTGTCATTTAGTGGCGGCGTGGCTACGGTGTACGTTTTTCCAACTTTATTATATAACTTTTATAAATATGTAGTTTGTTGTTCCTTGAGAATTTCCTGCTTGTTTCGTTGTGCTTATATGAAAATTTGTATTATTAATTTTCGAAATTCGATTAAATTTTATCGCGCATCGTTTTCTTTAATGGACCATTTGCTTAGTTTTTTGGGATAAAATAGTTAATCGAAAGATATTAATTTATAATTCAATGTTAGTTAGAAATTAAGATTATTAATTAGTTAATTATTCAAAAATTTATTAATTTGTTGTTTTAATGGTTTTGTTATAGAAATTATCGATATATTATTATAATGAATTATTGTGCTTCATTTGAAATTAATTCAATTGCACAACTCTTTCGATAGCGTGTGGTGTTGAGGAATGCAATCGACAAGCAACTGCATATAACGATTGTTATAGTTGACATAATTATAATTTAATGGCGAAAGATAGAGCTACTATAGGGTAAACTACTATATTCGTTGCATGGGGTAGTAAGATTCAGATATTTTTTTGTTTCTCAATGGTTTCTATATTCCTTTTAGTTTTTAAAGTATAGTTCACAATTGATATGTAATTGTCTTTAATTGTTCAGTAACTGCTACTGCAACAAATGTCGAAATTGTAATTGCAAGCAGTTATTGATCCTAACCAAGGAAAAGTGTTATAAGGCGATTTTCACTACGGTAGACTATCTGGCGTTACTTTACCTGAAATGAAAGCTGAAAGTAGTCAACTTACCTGAAAGTTGTTGATGCCTTAAAAGAAACTACATAGTTTCAATAAGCTGGAAGAGCTCCGAAACAGCTAGAACTCGACATTATGGTACTCAAAAACCATTGCAAGATAAGTACCTAGATTACTCACACGAAACACTCAGCGTTTCAAGTTACATGCTTTACTTCCCAACACCTTAAATTTGTTTAAAAATTCACTAATTGCATACTGCTTATCACTGTTTACTAACTGATTTTTACTATTCACTTTTATTTTTGCTCTTCTTTTTTTTACTTCTTAACTTGCACTGTTCGAATCTCCAAACCCAATTGTTCAGAAATGTGTCGGCTACTGCCCGGGCCTCCTTACTCACAATCAAATAGGCTTCCACCCACTTGCTGAAGTAGTCAATACACACCGCAGTATGTATCGATTACTATCTTTTGTGTTTGGAAATTGGCCGGCAATACCCATTGCTACCCAGTGCTCCAGCATTAGTTTGCTGCGTTCTTCATTTCTCCCAAGGTTGTGGTCCCTTACTCGCAGTACCACACTGTCGGCCTCATTTTCAATGCCCTTACGGCAGTTGACCCAATAAACCCGGTGTCTTATCTGATCCAAGGGAATACTAATATTGCCAGCCATTCCCTTACTGGTCCAATTGACTCATCCGTTTTGTGTCCTTCGTTCAAATGTTCTCGATTTCAACCTTATTATGATTCAAACTATTAAATACGCCCCTACCGTTCGACAAAAGGTGAGCCCACTTGTAAGTTATGGTTAAAATTACTCGACGTGAAACTTCACATCCAAGGTTGGACCTATGTCAACAACGTAACCTTCAAATATTAGCGATTTTGTATCAGCATCATATATTTTTTTCTTGAGAAAATTTCTTGGGAAGTTTTGTGCCGAATAAGCGTCATTTGTAGAAATTTTTGATTTATTTCTTCAATAAGATGAAGATTATGCAGCTGAGGCACATCGATTGATCGTAGAAGCATATGGTTGGGCTGCCTTGTATTTCATTTAATTTTTTTCTGCCTTGTATTAATAAAATTTTCGGTTCTTTCTGTTTCTGATGGTGAATCCTGCAGTGAAGTTGATCGCTGAAGAGGAAGCAAACCAGGAGGACACGAGAAGGTAGGCCAGGTGGGGCACTGGAATGAATGTGACGAGGAAGAGATGGGACCAGTAACAGCCAGCACCGTGCGGAAGACGAGTTCAAACGATGTATTAATCACTTATAGATGAGGTAATTTAGCGTTGCTGTATAATCCCACGGTGCAAAAAGGATACTGTTAAAATTAGCCGAAAGTTTCCAGCCGAAAGATAATGCAGATAGTGTCTTGAATACAGCAAAAATCAGTTATGAACTCGAATTTAGGAGAATTTAGGATCGGGTTACATCATTCGGGTGAAGGAGAAATTATTTTAGTTTATAAGAATTTAAAAATCGATAGGAGCGAGAGTATAAAGAGAGTTTAAAAATAGTCAAGACACTATCTGCATTATCTTTCGGCTGGAAACTATCGGCTAACTTTAATAGGGTGCAAAAAGGAGGATCTCCAGAGAACAGCGCTAGATATAAAAGTAACGATATACAAATAAAAAGTTCTCTCAAAATTTCTGCTTTGTGTGTGACCGTAAATTCTCGAGAAAAACACAGGACAAAAATACAAATTACAAAACTTCAACTTCAAGGTTTATTGTCAAAAATGTCCAAATTGTGTTATTTTACTTTAAAATAAATAAAGTATAAATCAAATGAATCGATCTTCAGAATTCTTTTACTGTTTTGGCCTTCATTTTTATTTTTTTCAGCGACCCAAATATTATTCATAAAAGAAAATATACTCCCGTTGGTGCATTTGACGCCGGTTAGGACATGGTGAACTGTACGACTTTCAAAATATTTTTATAAGAAATCTTGTTTTCTTCAAAATGAGTATGTGGACGTAACCCATATTTCTTCCGCAAGTATTTGGTTATTTACCCATACTTGAATTTATCCATATTTTATGTAGTTCTTAATGCAGGCAACCTTGTCGAAAACAATAAAATTTTAGATTATGCTTTTTTCTAAAATAAATCTAAGTTTGCTTTGATCTTTCTCCTTAAAGGCATTTCACGAAGCAACACCCATTACAGATTTCAATTTCTTGAAACACAAGCGGATGCCACTGGTAATGGGGTAATCGGAATACAATTTGCTATTTTCGCCGGCTACTTTAATCATCTTTTCAAATTTGTATGCAAGTTTTCTATTATTTATTTACCTACTAGTGAATAATTCTGTATCGATTCACCCAGTCGGAATTTTGCCCTTAGTAGGAGGAAAATATTATGTTTCTTAATGTGAAAAAAGATAAGAAATTTGAAAAAATGATTAAAGTACCGGTGAAAAATTTTAGTAATATAAAGACTTGCAAAGCAAATTGTATTCCGATTACGAAAATTTCCACCGATTTCAAAAAAAGGGTCCCTGACTCTGCGCTAAAAATGTTTTAATATTGTAGGACATTTTGCCTTACTGAGAAAATACTCTTTTAAGGGTTTAAATTATTTTATAATCCATTTGAGAGTTTTAATGTTTGCTATCTAGTTTTAATGTAAACTAGTCACTAGAAGTTCGTAACTTCTACTTTGTTATTATCATAAATTCTAATTCTTTGAACTGTTGAACTCTGACTGCGTAAATATAAAAATGAATAAATTATTACAACAACTTTAACATCGATCGGAAGGCATTCTTTTGCAGTCTGAATGCAATTATTCAAAATGTGGACAGCGCAATTCAACCTAATTAAAATATACCCATTAGGTGGATGTAGTTTATGAAACAAGATGGTTTTATCACCCCAAGTTGAACCACTAAAATTGTAATTAGTGTTATCCGCGCAAATCGCGAGTAATTTATCGTTTAAATTGTAATCGCACCAATGGACCGAAGCGCTTAGAATAAAAAACTTATTATTTCTTTTTATGACGTGAACTATCGTGACATACTTTTTTCGGGATGACTCGGTAAAAAATATTTCGTGTCACGATAGTGAAATTTTTTTCAGGATGATATATAAAAGATTAGTGATAGGATTTGAATTTTAGTGTTGTAATCGCGTTTTGTCGGGATATTTTTCTGGTTAGAATCACAGACTTGACTGAAATTTGTTGTTTGTATTTTTTTCGGGATAACAACAAAAATAAAAATGTCATGATATTAAAAATGTCATAATAGTCATGATATGACACTCAGGGCGGCTGTTCGAATGCGAACTTTTGTGCGAATATTTAGAATCACACTTTTCAACCGATTTATTGAGCAGTATGTAGCTCGCAATTTTATTTTATTTTATGATTAGGTTGATCGTCCGCGAATATTTTTCTTAAAGTTAAAAATATTTTATCTACTATGGGCGTAATTTGATTAGTGGAAAAGTGTGATTCTAAATATCCGCACAAAAATTCTCACTCGAACAGTCGTCTTCAAAGCTAGCGTAATATAGTAAATTTTTCGGAATGATACTGAAAAATGTCGCGATATTTGTTTTTTAGTGTTGCCATCGCACTTCTTCGGAATATTTTTCGGGCTAACTTCACAGACATGTATGGGACGACACAGACATGTATGGGGCAACGATAAACAATTTCGGAGATATATGAAAACTTTTTGTTCACGTAATTAGGGTGTGGCGCTAAGGAGGAGCAAGAAACAATAATCGGGAGATGTACCAAAGTGGAATTCGAATAGAAAATTCCGGTGAGAAAAATCAACAGTAAACGCAGCAGAAAAATGAGGCTCAGAATTATAGACGGGAACAATTATAGAACAGAACAATGATATTTGTGGTAGTGCACTAGACACAGGAATAGAGACGTCTGTTCGCCAAGGACCTAGAAGATGACCTTTGGCGAAATATGAACAAATGGGTTAAACGATTAGAGAAATGCGGACGGCATTACCGGAGCTATCAAGCAGCCCCAGGATCTCGTCAGTAGTGTTCTTCAAGAAGATGATCATAAGAAAATGGTGTTCTGTGTAGGCCATAACCAGTAATTTATTATAATGTCCCAGTGACTTTTGACTGATAAATGGAGCACGTACTAAAACGGAGAATATGTCGTGTATATTTAAACGACATAATCATTGTGGAAAAATATTTTGAAGAAAATGTAAGGAACTCAGCAGAGGTCGTCGAACAAATACAACTTGCCGGATTACCATAAAAACAGATCTAAAATAATACTCACTACAGAGCAGCGGTAAAATGTTGCATACGGACGCCAAGTAGCCGCCATTGGTCAATTCGCAAGCAATGAGGGAAGCCATGAGGGAGTAGCCAAATCAAATATTGGCTGTAGTGGAGTGTTTGGATTACTTTCACAAATACCTTTATGACAAAAATTTTATTTATGGATAAACCAATAAGATGATTGCTAACGCATTGTGAATGCTGACGCATTATCAACACGGTCATGTCATGTTGAATGGAAACACTGCGTACGACTGTTAATAACAGAGGACATACAGGATGTGGAACTTATGCAAGTGCTATCCAATGAGAAATAGACAGTTATATCAACCCGGAAAGACCAGTTACTAAATCCGAATTTTTCATTAATACTGAATTATAAATAAATGACCCGTCGGCCAACATGAAGTGAGATTTCAAATAAGACACCGCTAGTGAAGGCCTATTGGGCTCTATAGAAAAACCTACTTTTATAAACAAGTACGCGAAAAACTTGGTTGGCAAAGTCAAACAATTATTAAAAGTGGTGCCGAAAATAGAGCTAATCAATACTTGAGGAGAATCATGGAAGAGTAACTGGAGACCATTTTGGAATAAATAAAAGGCTCACAAATATTCGTCAACGACTATATTGATTCAGATGTTGGCCAGTTTGGTTTCATTCGAGAGGTGTGCAAGGAGTGTGGCAGAACCATTCTGTATGACGGATAACGGCAAAATAGTTTAGCAAATTATCAAAGGCCTGAATTAACAGCCACTGTTGAGTGTCACTGGACATTCACTGCGGACCCAGGAAAAAATTTTGGATTGTTCATATTCGAGGAAATTGTCCATTGTGCAGCATAAAAATAACGAAAGCAACGCCTTGCGTCCTCAGATCAGATGGTATGGTGGAAAGAATTAACAGAACACTGCAGGATGGTTCAGCCAAGGTTATGAATAAAAATTAATGCGACTGGGAGGGACACAAACAGTTGTTCTGATGGCTTATCGATCAGCAGTACACGACGCTACCAGAGTTACACGTAGATAAAAGTTTCGGGTTGTTCTACCTACGGATAACTCGGTTAGTAAGCCATCGAATGAAAGCTATGACATGCGTTGAAGCAACTAAAGTTCCAAGGGTTGAGAACTGGTTAGACTTTATAATTTGAAACGTAGGCTAGTGTTATATCACCGAAACTCCGGTATGAGAGGGGTCATTTATTGCATCATCAAGACAAATGACGTAGTTTACAGAATAAAGCAAGGAAAACCCAAGGTAGTAAGTGCACTTGGAATGATTGGCGCTCAAGATTAGCGGTAGTTCAATCCGAAATGAACAGGCTTAAATTATGCTACAATTTTATCTTTTATACTTATTGGTGGTCAGCTGGTTAATAGGTTATGAAATAAAAGATATCTATAAAATTAGTGGCGTCTATAGGTTTTAGTAGTAGTATTAGTAATTTTATAATATAGGTTAGTCTGGAACAAAACTTTTGCGAACGTTATGGTTGCATCAAGGATGTTCATCGTGTGAAATAAATTGCGTGATTTACTATAAATTGTGTAAAGTGAAATAATAAATGTTTGTGGTTCTATAATTCTTGTGACACTATTTTCAATATGTTTGAGGAACATTGAGAATTATTGTTCTAAACCGTCAAACTTATAGTGTATGAGGGGTGAATTAATTCGGAACAATACTGATGAAAACTAGTTGTAAAAATTATCACGTTGGCTTAGGCTATAGGAAGTACCGATGCCGAAGATAAATCGTAAATCAGAATTTCACAAGCGCATTGGAGCCTAAATCTATTAACTGATGCTTATCGAATACTGAAAGTAGATATTTATATATCAAATGCGAATCCCGCAGTTGGCTATAAAGTACAACGATATTGTCCAGCAAGTCTAAGATTGCCAGGACAATTGATGAAGAAAAACTATTTACTAAAGATTCGCACTATGTGGTTTACACACTATTTCAGATTACCGAATGATTTTGTGAAAGAGGGTGAGGATTAGTCGGGCCAATTAAGAAGGTGTTTTTATGCGAATATCCTACGATTTGTGTATCCTACATACGTAGCGGATCTTTCAGCTGAATTATTTTGAGAATTTCTTCCCGGCTCTAGTTTGACTCATTTATAAGTCTTATACCATACATAATTCAGCTAGAGATCATTGTCATATTAAACAATATCAAAGTTACCATCATAATATTAAATAGGTTTCTTTGAAACGCCATTAATTCACTAATTATGTCTTTGGGCACATTTGCTATAGCGCACATCAACCGTTTTTCGCGTTATATCAAACTGGATTTTTTTTAATTAATTAATAAACAAAACAAATAAATTTGTTGATATTTTTTTGTATTTTGAATCTTTTTGTGGTGTAAATATATATTTATAATATATTACCTCAAGCTTTGAACCAACCAAAAATAATTTTGTTTACCATAACCAAGTTCTTCCATATCACACTGGAATTTCTAAAAACACAAATTAAATTATTACTAAATGACGTCATTAAATTTGATGATATGACATATCGACATTAAATAGACTATATAGTTCCTCCAATGTGGTCTCATCTGAATACCAATCAATTTACTATACCGTAAATTTTACGCTTATAAACATTATGATTAAACACACTAACAATCATAATATTATCGACACAATATAGTGACGTATAAATAATGAGGAAACCCCGGCTAGTGCCTACACCTTCCCAGACGGTATGTGACTCACCATATAAAACCGATATTTCAAAAACAAACTTTTTTTGCTACCGTTACCGTTATAAACTAATAAAGTAAACAAGTTGAAGTAATGAAAAGCAAAATACAACAAAAATAAATTTCTGCTGACAAAACGCTGGTTAATGCTATCTCAAAAACTCTAAAAACTTTATTCCTAATAAAACAAAACTTAACGAACTATAAATTTTTTTTATATCGTTGAGCGCATTGCGGCCCACCATAAACTAATGTTGCGCTAAAAAGATTTCTGGATAATTTTGATGAAGTGTCACAGTGTTAAATTAGCACAATATGATTTAAGATCAAGGCTATAAATTTACTGTATACGTGACTTTTTAAACGTACAAAACGAATATTTGCCAAATCAACCGTTTATTGTTCATAACGAATAATAATAAAAATGTTTGCCGGACTTTCGCGCGATGCTTATCGATCGAATCATGGTAACATGATCACGGATCGAACTGTCAATATTTTGTTCAGGCGTTGCTGGCGTTCAGGTTGTTGCTGTTATTTTGTTCCCAAAGCGATCATGTCTTGCCATGTATTAGGTAAGTGCTCAGAAATAAATGTATGTGGTTTTTACATCGAATCAAAATAAGAAATACCTAATTAAAAATAAAAAAAATAAATAACAAGTAAAAACATTAAACAAAACAAAAATAAGTTCATGCAATTTGATTTCAAGGATGTTTGTATAAAAACTAAACCCAACCAACCAATCAGCAACAAGCAACCATTAAAAAGCAAGAAAAAAATCACCGAGATTTTAGAATGCGAACGTCAAGCCAAAGTATATTATAAAACATAACACAAAGTATACGATTTTTTTCATATAGCATTTCGAATGAAAAAAATTTTTTTAGTATACAAGAATTTAAACTTAGAATTAAAGCCTAAGCCTTGGAAACAGTCTATGTCAGACATATAACCAAAGAAACAGGTCTTGAGTAATACAAAAACAAATCTTTGTATCGTTTTTATAGCATGACTCTCACAATACCAATAAATTTGTAATCGCTTGCTATGCTTTTCATTTGTATGACGAAGCTTTCTCGATTATAGGTATTTTGGAAGTCATATACGATTTAGCAAAAAATATTTTTTCTTACCTCAAACTAACCGGATAGATGAATATATTTTTATTTTGTTATTACTACTATTATTTTGACTTGTTGTTGCTTAAATAGAAAACAAGTTTGCGGCATTGTTGTTGTAAAATGATTGTGCCAAATTATGTATCTATATCTTTACACAGATCATAAATTAAAGCAAATAAAAAATAATAATTTATATACACATACGTTTGATTTACATACTTACACCGGTAAAAAAAATTTAGCGGTTTGGAATTTTTTTGTTTTTGGGGGTAAGAGATTATGTAACTTTTATATTTAAAGATTGACATTTTGATTTATTGGTTTGGCGAAATGTACTTTGTGTTAAATTAAATCTCGAGAATATTCTTGATAAAAATTCGATCGTTGGCATAAAGATAAATGAGCTTTGAAGTTAATGAAATATGAGTGAGGGTTATAATGCCCCTACTATGGTCCCGAATTACTTGAGGTGTAATTATGATTGTCACTTCGAAATTTACCAGTACTTCCTGGGCCGAAAATGTCGATTAATGATTTGAGATGGTACATGAATGCTAACCGGCCGGCATCAACCACCTAACGAGTATCGTCGCAAAACCTAAATCGCCATTCCACAATTTCATATAAATAATCGGTGTAACAAACATTTTTTAGATTTTTCACGTAAGTTATTGTAAAATACTGTAAATATGTGTAATATGGTAAATATGCAAATCAAATGCGAATTTTTAATTTTGTCAATATTTAAAATCTCTCACTTAATTTACGATTAATTAAATTTATTTAATAACCATGAAACATTTATTTGGTGTTGTACCGAATAAAATTGAAAAGATTAGTTCACATACATAAATAGTAAAAGCTAGTATATGCAGCTAACGTGAAATGAAATTTGCACTGGTCTCCAAAATTAAGCAGATAAATGTTCCATGAAAAATTATTTTTAGAATTTTGTAAAATTTTGGAAAGCAAGAGGTTCGGACGTGGTAAATCTCATGAAATAAGCCGTGTATCATTAACATCGTGGGGGTAGGAGTTCTTATGAATCATCCTCTCGAGCACTAACATGAATTTTCGGATAATTTTATTTATCAAAAATTTGATTGTGTAATTGTGACATTTATTAAAATAAATCTTTTAAAACTAGAAAATCTTTTTATTATTAAAAAAAAACATCTTTTAAAATTATAAATAATAATTTCATATATCTAAATATATGTTTGAAAATTAAAAACTATTTTTTTAATTTTATAAACAAACTTTGTTAAAACATTTTTTTAAAATTTAAAAGATATTTTTGCCTAAAAATTATATGTATATTTTTTTGATTTTATACGTATATATTTTTCATTTTTACAATTTTTTTTTCTCAGTGTAATCACTGGTAATGGTACCTTAGTGTGTCCCAAGAATTTTTTTAAGTTCTATTCTTTAAGTGCTTGGTCTTTGTATCCATCAAAAACTTTTACGGTATTCCGGTACGCGACAACTTGGCGATAGTTAACTCGGCGACGGTATAAACTTAGTGATGGTCCACTCGGCGAAACCAACTCGGCGACGACAAACTCGGCGTAGGTCAACTCGGCGACAACCAACTCGGCGATGGACAACTCTGCGACTACCAACTCGGCGATGGTCAACTCGGCAACGACCAACTTGGAGACGGGCAACTCGGCGACGGATAACTGGGCGATGGACAACTCGGCGACGGGGAACAAATTGAAAAAATCAAAAATGAAGATTCTTAAATGAGTTTTGAAGGAGTTCTGGAATATGACGACAGTCGGTCATTTTTTAACCGATTATATTGGATGGAAATGGGTATATTCGATGAAAGAAGATTCTAAAATAAGTTTTGGGAGAAGTTCTAGAATATGGCCACCTGGGACAGAACTCGGTCATTTCTTAACCGATTATGATCGGATTCTGTATATTGGCTTTTATTATACAAACCTCAGCCGAAGATAAGGGAAACATAAACAGAGAAAATTTTGTCATTACTATCGACCAAAATCGTTCGAGTCAGAATTTGATGTCGAACGGATAATCAAGGAGGCTGGGAAATTCGCCGATGAAGATAAAACCTATATCTGTCGATGATGCAGTAGACTGGATGATTGAGGTATAATTGATTAAGTATTTTGTTTTTTTTCTGAATGAAACAATTGTAATCTAGGTATAAATAATTAAATAAGAAAGATGGACATTTGGATTTTCTGTTTATTCTTTCAACTCTTTGCTAAAATAATCGAGTATTTTTGATTTTAACACACATACGCTTAAATTCTAATTTAGTGGGTTTTATTTTTTAAATTCCAAAGACAGTCTATATAGTGTAGACTCATTTTACAATCCCATTTCAAATTTAGAATTCCACCAAGACATGGCCGAGTTTAATAAAGTTTCATGACCAAAGACACTTTAATATTTCATTTAAAACAGTTTTTAAAAAATGAAGTCACTCGTACCAATGGTGTACCCGAAATCAGTCTTTTTTTTCTTCTGTTTTGATTTTTTTCCACCGTCGCCGAGTTGACCGTCCCCGAGTTGGTTGTCGCCGAGTTTACCGTCGCCGAGTTTACCGTTGCCTATTTGAATATCGCCGAGTTGTCGGTCGCCGAATTGTCCATCGCCGAGTTGGTTTCGCCGAGTTGACCTGTTTTGTGGTATTGATATTTAATATCAAGTTATTAAAGTTTACTTACGGTCGTTTTCATGAAGCCATTTTGAAAAATTGACAGGTGTAATTGTTGTGGCCAATTCTTCCTTTTACGACAAATGTACACATATCTCAAAGACTCCACACTTAATTTCAAAAGCGGAAAATTGAATTTATCTGATTTTTGATGAAAATTGTCTTGTATAATCAAAAATCATTATTCTTACTTAAATTTCAGAAAACTAACAATATCAACCCTTGTTAAAAAATTTAATTTTTATTGCAAAAAATCGAAAAATCGTCTACGGAAGCTGTCACTTCTGGCACACATACATATGTCCACCACATTTCGCATGGATCTCCCAATTTAGAGATGCCGAATTTTTGTGAAACAAAGTTTTTTTATTAAAACCCACCATTTCCAGTCAAATTTAAAATATGATCTGAACTAATTTTGTTTGAAATCTAATCTTAAATCTTTGTATGAAAAAAAATCGTTTTTAATCGTTTTTCGAAACTCTTCAAAATGTTTGCAAACAATGAAAAAGCTCCTAGGGAAGCTGCCAATTCCGGTGAACCAAATACTCTCGACCAAAAATTGCTGAGATTTGCAGAGACTAAATTTTTACTGAAAAACAGTTTTTTACAAAAATCATCATTTCCTCCTAAACTTTGGAAAACTGATCTAGAACGGTATTGTTGCAATATTAGTTAAGAATCTGTTCATAAATGTTTTCTTGTGCCAGGTATTATTTTCAAACATGCTAAAATCTAAAAAAAAAATCTATTGAAGCTGTCACTACCCGTGGCAAAACATAAAAGCTCCTCTTGACAAAATGTGGAAAAAGCTTAGGCATGTAGTTTCATCCTGATCAACCAGTCTAGCTGGGCTGTATAAGTACCGAATTTTTGTTGAAAAACTTTTTTTTTTTCAAAAATCGTCATTTCCGCTAAAATTTTGGAAAACTGATCTAGAACGGTATTGTGCGAATTCTATTTAGAAACTTTTAGTTCAATATCGTTTACCATATAAATTACATAATTTTCAAAATATAAGCATCAATCGAAAAAGCTTCTATGGAAGCTGCCACTTCCGCCCGCTAGACCGATTTCGGACAAATATTCAAACTATTGACATTCGAGTTTCAATTCATGACACTTCTAGGTCGTGAATGGTAAAGTAAATATCAATCATAACTGTATCCTGCCCGGAACTATCGAAAGTCGGATCTTTCAACTATCCAAAAGTATAAACGTGACCCTGTGAACATTTCTGGGATTTCTGTTATTTAATTGTTTTTACAATAAAACGGGCTGCTTGGGAATGTCAATTGGGTAAAATTTCATTTGGTGAAAATACCAAAATTTCGGGTTTGTAACGACATCCCGGTCAAAATCCCAGTTTTTTAATTTTTCAAAACCCTGGTTTTCAAAACCTGATTTTCAAAATCTCGGTTTTGTATGGGATTTATATCCCGATTATTAGGAAATTCCGGTTTGAATTTCTAAAAATTGACATGTGGGAAAATGGGACTGAAATGATTTTTTGACAAAATTCAATAATGAGTTTGCGATAAAGCTCTAGGAAATGGCTAATAGGGGTGGAATTTGGCCATTTCTTTACAGATTTAGTTTAAATTCGATATGTGTGATGGAAATGGAATTCTAAAATGATTTTTCGATAAAGCGGTCAATAGATATGGAACTAGGCTATTTCTAAACCGATTTTGTGGAAATTCTACACGTGCGATGGAAATGGATTTCTAAAATGATTTTTTGATAAAGTTCTGTAATAAGGCGGATAGGGATGAAACCTGGCCATTAATTAACCGATCATGTTGAAAATCGACATGTGGAATCTTAATGGGGTTTTAAAGTGATGTTTAATAAAGTTCTGGAATGTTGTCATTAGGGATGGAACAAGGGCATTTCTTAATCGATTATGTTGAAATTCGTCACGTGCGATGGAAACGGGGTTCTTAAGTGATTTTTTGATAAAGCTGTGGAATATGGTGAATAGAGATGGAATTTGGCCATTTGTTAACCGATTATGTTTAAATGTGACACGATCTTAATTTGATTATTAAATGATTTTTTGATAAAAAGCTCTGCGTATCTGGACAAAATGGGCGATATATTTCAGAACTTAGTCAAAAACTCATTTTAGAATCTTATTTCGATCACACATGTCGAATTTTATCATAATCTGTCAAGAAATAGCTAAGTGCTGTCGCTAATAGCCATATTCTAGAGCTTTAGCAAAAAACCATTTTAAAATCCCATTTAGACCTTACTTGTAGAGTTTTAACATAATCAGTAAAGAAATGGTCAATTTCCATCCCTATCGACCGTATTCTAGAACTTTATCAAAAAATGAGTTTTGAATTCGAATCATTCACTTACAATAAAGCTACTAAAACTGATCCTTTATTCCCGACATGTTTTTGAACCCCGCTCTCCTGGAATTTTTTTCTAAAGGCTCTCGGAGGACTAGGGAAAGGGAGGAGCGATGCGACTTTCCGCGTGCCCGCAAGAGTTATTGAAGCCTCTATAATTCGGTATGATATCAAAGGGCTGAATATCGAAAGACCGAATGCCGGTACAAGAAAAATTTCAAAACAGGTTGGAATCAAAAACCACAATTGTTTAAAAATACGCTGGACAAGTTTAAATCATCGTAATTAATCCGCAAACATAGGGGTTTGTTAAGCTATTCGGTCATATAGGTAAGACCCCGTCTCTAGGATTGGAAATATAAAAGGAGAATCATTATCTGAAATAGAAATAAAAAAACTTTAGTAAACTTTATCAAAATTTTCTCGTGTTTATCTCAAATTGTTAGAAAATTATTTGATCTTTACAGCGACACTATTAGGGAGTCAGGGACTTCTCTAATATATAAATGTTAAAGATTATCTAAAAAAAATCATTTCCACTACAAAACAAATCCAATTGTAACATTTTTAAATTTAACAGTGTACATTTTTGGTATTATTTCTGGTATGTACATATATCAATATCATCATAAGTCCCGAATAAAACCCTCATGATTTCTAAGGTCAACAACTTACCTAACTTTTGGTAAAACTGTCTTGTAAAATCAAGAAACATTATCCCTGGTTAATTTTCACAAAACCTGTTGGTTGAAAATTTAATCTTTAAATTTTTTTAAATATTATAATTCTTCCTGGTTTTTTGTAAATGATAAACTTTTCAACATCATTGCAAAAATTTAAAAAGCTCCCTCTTCTGATACACAAGCTTTTACCAAATTTCGCAAGGAGCCCAATTTATGGAAAAAAGTAGAGAGCCGAAATTTTGGTGGAACAAATTATCAAAACTTGTAAGTTCCGGTAAAATTTAAAAAATTATCTGAACTAATTTTGTTTGAAATTTAATTTACAATCTTTGTATTTTAATCGTTTTCGAACAGGCCCTATGAAAGTTGTCTTCCGGTGAACCGATGTCGGCCAAAATTCACTTTCCCAATTTATGGAAAAGATTAAGTTGATGATGTTTCATCCCGATCAATTAATACGTACAATGACCGATTTTTTGCTGAAAACAGTTTTTTGAGAAAAATTGTCATTTCGGCTTAAATTTTCATAAACTGGACCGGTGTTGTTGCAAAATTATTTTACAATCTTTTAGCTAATAGTCGTTTTTCTCGTAAATGATATACTTTTCAAAATATTTCCAAAATACGAAAAAGCTCCTATGGAAGCTGCCTCTTCTGGTGAACCACTCCTCAGGTTAGGGTACCCAGAAAGGTACAAACGTCGCCATGTACACCTAGGTAGTCGGTACTATAGGAACCAAATGCCAGGGGTATATCTTGGCAATAATAAGCAATACTTGGGATCAAGAGTAACCCCTGAAAATCTAAGAAAGCTGTTTGCAACAGGACGGCATAGAGTTTCATTGTTGAGAGTTACATTCTGGCGATCCACAAACTCATAGGCCTACGGATAAAAACAAAATACCCGATCTCAAAGACTTCTTTATCGCGAAAAGTATAAACGAAAATTACACACACCTAGAAAGCAGCGAGGGGATTATGTCGAATCACACACCTGTTATTATGACAATCACTATTGTCACTATTCTGGTTTTCCTTGGGAATAGGGAAGTGGGAGAAATATTTTCATAGCACAGGGGAGGGAATATGTTTTGTGTAAATATTTTCAAAACAAAGGTGAGCTCGAAACAGAACAAGTGCGTCATCGACGAGCGTCAAAGATTCAATAAAAAACATCGCCGTGATATCGCTGAACAGAACGAGAGCGTCAGCGTATGGCGATAATAAAACAACAACCACAAACGGCATAACCGCGAAATATTTTATTTATGTCAAAATGGATTTTAAAAGCTAGCATACTCGACTAATAAAAATTTAAAACTTATAAAAATTGTTTATCTTTTATGTTTTTGGCACTTGACGTTGGGGCGTTACCAACGTAAACAACAATTTGCAACATTAAAACATGCAGGTCGTAAAACATGCACGTGCATTGCATATTTTCGGTGTTTTGTAATATGACAGGCGATTTCGCTCGTCGCCTTCGTTCTTGTTCTGTTTTGAGCTTTAAATGGGAAAATGTTTTTCAGTATAAAAATTTTGTGGGAAAAAACGTTTCTCAATTAACTTTGTTTTAAAAATTTTTGCACTAAACTTATTCCTTCAGTAGGCCAGAAAAATCGAATTAGGGCCGGAACTACACTATAAAAGATCTTTGACAAAGGTGCTTTATAAAACATTTTTATCAGTTTTCTTTGGTAGTGTAATATGCATGTTTTTTTATAATTTTTGACATATTGCTTATACAAAATGGCGACCAAAACCAATTGGACGGCACAAACCACAAAAATATTAATTCAAGAATATACGAGGCGAAGGAATTTTACTAGAAAACGAAGTGTGGCTATTAGTCTATCGTTTAATAACCGGCGAAATTTTGTGGACAATAAAATTAAATGAATTGCCATCCATTCATAAATATCGGGTCTGCCGCTATTTTAATAAATTTTACTGGACACTTTTTAAATCTCGTCTCGATACTCAGGGTTCACCCGCATTCTTCTTTTCTGTTTCTTTTTTATTTTTATTAACGATACAATTATAAAAGCGCTAAATGTTGCTGCTATTTTTAGTGAAGTTTGAGGAAAATTTTCATAAAATCTTTTATGTAGTGTAATTTTCAAAAATTATTTGATCAAAAATTGTTTAAAAAAAATTGATACAAATATTTCATAAAATACCTTTGTCAAAGATTTTTTATAGTGTAATTCCGGCCTAAGACAAAAATGCTTTTAAAATATTTTTCTCAATTCCCTATTCCCAGGGAAAGCCAAAGTAGTGCCACAAGTAAGAAAATCGGACTATACGAATTTTTGTCTTGTGGTTTTTGGTTTGGTATAGGTGTCATGAATATTTCAGCGACTTTCCGTGGGTCTAGAACGTGTTTAAGCCTGAATACTGTGTCAGTCTTGAGTGGATATTGTTAAAAAATAAATTTTGAATCTTTTAGATTTTAATCATTTTTTGTAAATGATATAATTTTCAAATTATTTACAAAAACGAAAAAGCTCCTAAGCTACCACTTCGGAACGTTTTTCGAATGGAGTACTGATTTTGGAAACAAAATTTAATTATTTGCACACTTTGTTCAACGCTATCGTCTTATGGATATTTGCTATACACTACTGAATAATTAACAACAAATTTGTCAGATGTTACTTTAACAAAGTGACTGCTCTACATATATCCCTTTTGTGTTTTACTAACACAATTGTGTGGGTACGGCAAAAGTACCATGTCAAAAATTTATTTTTGTATGTGTTTTGAACCAACTTACATATTTGTGTATTCCTTTAAACTTATTTTCTTCCGATAAAAACACTATAAATATACACACCATTGTGTTGGTTGTACTTCAAATCAAGTAAAAGTTTTTATCAAAAACGCCATTACATACTATGATTTTTAACTCCACACATTTGTGTGGTTTGGACTTTAATAGAGCCATTTTTTTTTTTTTTTTTTTGGATGAAAAAGGGAGATAACCTAACAAATTTCGAGCGTCCTTATTGAAATACCCTTTAGCGGGGATACGGAAATCCTTACGGAAGCCATACGGAAATCTAGCTGAAGCACTTGAGCAGTAATAGTATTATCAGAATTATTCCTGACAATTTAGGTTTGGTAAAATAACCGAAAAATAACAATAAACGAGTCTCAAATATTCCCGAAAACCGCCCTCCCTTGATAAATTATAATGCTCGCACGATTATAAATGCGATGCTCACACGTAATAGTATATTACAATTGTATACTAAGCCAAGCCTTCCATAGAACTCGTTTTTCTCATAGTCTGACAACAAAAACTAAAAATTCTACAATACAATTTCTAGATTATTGTACTAAATCGTCACATTCACATAAAATTATACAAAAATATTTTTCTTTAATTAAAATGATCCAATTATTTAACAAGCTGAATATTTTAAAGAAATAAATATCAACGCGGCAACCAGCCCCACCTTCTCGATTTAAATAATTTGCTCGTAACTCTGTAATTTTACAAGTATTTATTTTAAATTACCTAAACTCAAATGCCGCTAATAATTCATAATTCACACACTAATTATTCACCACACACTATACTTGCATCCCTGCATCTTCTGTAGACCGTAAACGTAATTTTGAGTTTTCCACCTTAATTAGCATAAAAATGAATGATTATGAATGGATCAGCTGAGTTTTATTTACAAGATTTTTATTTATTATTCAAAAGTGTATACTAAGTAAAATGAACAATGACTGAATTATAAATTATATATTATAATGTGAAATCGCATGCTTGTAATGATTTTTTCTTTTCATATCATACATATTTCCGATGCATCAACACGATGAGATTGCGATATCATATTAAAACAGAATGAATTGATCTTCAAATATAAATAAAAGATCAATACAATAAGATTTAGGTTAGCGATGAATAATTATACATTTATTATGCTTTTATACTAAACAATTAACATTTTTGTACTTGAACGGAAAATAACTTTTTTTAAGTAATTTTTAGCTGAATCTGTTCGTCGAATGGAGACCGCTGTCAGTTCGAATCAGTTTAATACTATCCGGCCAAGTCATATTTGATACTCTCGTCAACTCCATTATAGGATGTGACTATATGAATGATACGGCTGGGTAATATGGGTGTAAAATATTACATATCCATTTTCTCACAATATTTGAAGCCGCCGCTGATGAAGATGCGATTACTATAACTTTTTACATTACGCACGCGTTGCTAAAGGGTCTTTCTTTGTTAGGTTATAGCAGCCATGTTGTTACAGCAACATCTGTCAAATTTATTGTGAATTGTTCAGTAGTGTATGGAAAATCGCAGCCATAACCGACCGGCGCAGTCGACTCATAATGAGGCAGTCAATTTCTTGTTTTTCTTAAGAACTTGACCGTTCTGCAAGTTCAACTTTGAAATTTTGTGAAGGGACTTATAGGTCTGCGCCTAAATAAATTCCAATTGACCCAGGAACTTAAGGTAAATGTCCTGTGTTCGCTGATTGGGCTCCGCAGCAGTTGGAAGTTGACCCAAATTTCGCCAAAAAAAAAATCTTAAGTGACAAGGCCCATTTTTCGATGAATAGATATGTGAACAACCAAAATTGTCGGATTTGGGATGATACCAAACCACACTCGAGATACACCAACATCAAATGCATCCGGAGAAAGTCACTGTTTGGTATCGATTTTGGCCTGGCGGAATCATCGGTCCGTACTTCTTTCAAAACGAAACTGGAATTGTCATTATCGTCAACGACGAGCGCTACAGATCGATGGTACTGATGATATGTGGTTTCAATTGGACGGTGCTGCCACACAGTGCATATCACGATGGACATTTTTCACGAGCGATTTGACGGTATCGTTATCTCGTGCGTCGTCGTCCTAAACTGGCCACCGAGATCGTGCGATTTAACGCCTTTAGACTTCGTTTGAGCTATCTTAAACCGCAGTTGTATGCGATTGAATTGCTCGTACACTGTACAGTGGAACTCTGACTTTGATCTTATTAATTTTCTCTGCCTTGGTGAGGTTTTTGAAGCAAGAAATGTACATTAAATCAGCATTAACATCAGCAAACTCGCACAATAAAGCTCGGTCTTCACTCGCCTAATTTTGTCATCACGCTAGAATGTCATGACAAAATGTATTTGTATTGAATCTGATCATGCGTGTTACACCGTGAAGTCGTATTCATACGACGGATAAAAGTCAACTTTTCATACAAAATAGTTGAAAAAAATTGAAAAAAAATCTCGCATGTAAAAATGCCAGATTTTCATCCGTCGTATGGATACGACTTAAATTTTTTTAAATTGCTGATGTTTTTATCATGAAGTCGTATTCAGAAGTTTGAAATTTGTCTATATATTTATTTAAAGGTTAGACAAAAAATAGTCTTGTGTGAAAAAAATGCACAAAAAATGAAGAACTTCCTCAAGTTCTCTTTGGCAGCTTGGTTTCGTACTGATAAAATATTGGTCTACTCATCAGGTTGCAACGACCAAACTGCAAAAATTCACATCTTGTTTATACCTATAGTATAACACAAGAACATATCGATTTAGCGAATTATATCACCAAATCAAAACTTCATGAAATTCTCGTTATGTGTGTAAGAGAACTTGAGGAAGTTCTTCAATTTTTGTAAGGGTTGTGTATCTTTTATACAAGACTCTTAGGGTTAAAAATGGGGGGGGCGTATTTTTCTACTTTATTTTGGAGATATTGTGAGTAGATGGCTTCTTTGTTTCCAATGACTAACAAGTCGTAAACATTGTGAATGTCATTAAAAATAATATTTTTTGTCTATAAAAAAGCCGAAACTTTAATTAAAAGAAGTCGTATTCATACGATGAATGAAAATCTCGGGTTTTTACATCCGAAATTTTTTTTCAATTTTTTACATCTATTTTGTATGAAAAGAAACGTGCCTGTTGTATAATTTATGTGATGTAATTGGTTAAAACGATGGGATAGAAAAATCCCGGATTTTCATCCGTCGTATGAATACGACTTGAGTCATGACACTGTGACAAAATGAGTAGAAAATTTGTTTTTTTGTTCTCAATTAAACAAAATAGAGAGCATTAAATGTTTTTACGTACATTTTGGTTAATATTTGTGACTTGTGAGTATAAAAATACAATTTTGTCATGACATGGTTTTCTCGTGACAAAATTTTTTGAGTGAAGACCGAGCATACGTATACGAATCATTTCTATATATTGTAGTCAACTCAATTTAAAAATAACGTTTATTTATTTATTTTCCGAATTATTTACGATATATATGTCGTCTTACTTTGGCAAAAGTTAAAACCATTCTGGAATAGAATTAATTTGTGCTCAAAGTAACAACCAAAGATATTTTTTAATTTAATTTTATTAGTTGGTAACAAATACATTTTGAACTTGAAAACAACTTAAAAATGCAACTAATACATTCAATTAAATAGTAATGGGCTAGAACATTATTAAATATTATTACAAATCGTAACTAATTTCTCGAGTTGTTTAGAAAAATGCGATGTCAAAATAACAAAAATCACTTTTATATTTTTATTGCCAACATTTAAAAATAAAAGTATTCAATACAATTGCCCTGGTGGTGAACATTGAAACTACAGGTAGAATAGAATAATTCTATACCAGCAGAAAAGTTTGTCTAAAATAATTCCAATTTGGAATTATATATATGGGATTGTTGTTGTAAATTTGTCAAAGTAAGACAGCAATAATTTAATTTACTACTTAACTTATATTTACAATAGATGAACTTGTTTATGTTGTATTTATAACAATTATCGAAAAGAAAAAGGGTTCCGGAAAAAACAGCTGAACGAAGAACTTGAACGAGGCAAAACATTGATTAATCGAATAAATAAAAAATAATAAAAGTAATCTAAAATCATCTGTAACTCATTTCGTTTTATTTAAAAATATAAGCTCACAGGTTAATCGGTGGAACCTTGGCCGAGTGCATATATGTTCCTATCGCTGATAACTTTGTTTATCCTTGCAAGAGGAACTAGTGATTACTGCAATCTCGATGATCTTCGTCTGATTGTGCTTTGGCCTACGGCCATTCAAACTTTTTGCACATTTTTTCAACGCTCGAATAGTTTGGTCATTGCATATGAATAATTTTTCAGTCAAAGTAATTATAATGAGCAAAATTGCTATAAATGTATTTACCACAATTCACAGTAAAAGAAAATGTAACCCAACAGATTAGTGCACACCTGTCAATTTATCAAAATGTGTTACCTGCTCACTTTATCATTGGTATTCATTATAAAATCTCACTATGCATCTTATATTTATCCAAACAAAAAGATTAAACGCTTGTTGCCGAGACCAAGCGTAACGATACATAAAATTAATAAATAATCAAACCAATTACCGTCTACTACTAGCATTAGATCATCTGAGAAAACCCAATTTATTTCAAATTATAGTGTAATTAGAGTAATTTAAAATAATTACAGGTGTCTTTCGACATCATGCAGGTTATGTGGTATTTTGATAAACTGGAAATTACCAGTTCCAAAAAATGTGTTAAGTGGTAATTTTGATAAATAGATACCTAAATCATTATTTCAAACGTAATTGAAATCTTTTATATAAAATAACCTAATCATGGCTTGGGTCACGTATACATTGTATATGGTTTGATATAATTACACAAATTAACTATTAAATTGGGTAATAAACCCGAAGGTAAGAGATTGGCCAAAAATTGTATGTATCACTTACATTGTTTACTTCCTCATATATTTGTAAGCATATTTTAGAATTAATTACGAGGCGGTTTTTCTTATTTCCAATTGAGTCATCAAATATATGTAATTATAAATTAAGAACAAAGTTTACACCTGTCGACATAATACTTTGTAATACGTATCTAAAATTATTCACATAATAAATGTGTTTATTATTCACATAATAAATTATTTGGGCAATCCTTATTTATTCTATAACCTGTCGCTCCTAGGAAAGACACAAAACGTTGTAAAATGTTGCAAAGCTCAACAATTGTGTACACAGCTCAAATAGGATTAAGAACCTTTTTATAAGCAAGACCGCCAAGGGTATCGTCAACTTGGAACGATTTTACATTAAGTATCTTTTCTACGATTTTGACATTCTTTTTTTGCGTTCTGTTGCGATACTTTTAATTTCGACACAAAATAATAATCGTTTTAACGAAATTCACACTTAAGCGATACATGTATAAAATTTTGTCGTATGGATATTTTTTGACATTTTATAAAGCAAGCAACTTAAAAAGGTTTTTATTTTTGTTCTTTTTGAGTTTTTTTTTTATATTTTAGAACATGTATTTTGTTCTCACTGGCGTCAAATCTTAAACAAAATTGGGCAATGTTCAATTTTCAATTTTTGTCGTACGATAAAAAAAATATGGTCGACATTCAACTAATCAGAGCGATTATTATTTATGTCTGTCAGATTTATTTAGCTTTCTGAGTAAAATTTGCTAAGCCTGAACAAAAAACATGTGCTCTTGCTTGAACTTGAGTTATTAAATCAATTTCTGATAATGTTTAAATTGGTTTCGTTTTAAAAATGGCACTATGGGAAAACAATACCAAACAATTTCGTTTCTTCACTTTTAGACCAGACAATATATTGTAGAAGCAGCTGTTTAAGATTTATTATGGTCCCTAAGTCACTCCCATGCCGCTAAGCTAGTTTTGCTTTATCGTTCACAAACTAATGGGGTTTTCTCACTGATTAATTAGTTGGGCCTATATTGAGAAAATAGCCCATCATCATGATTTTTGAGTTAAATTAGAATGTACCTAATCCACTAGTAATTTAATTAAATGAGTTGTTACAATTATGTTCACTCACTAATTAGTTTCGTGAATTATTCCTTAATGCATTCTATTTTGATACATTTCTCCTAATGATGACCGAATTTGTTCAACAATTCTTTAATTTCGTCACCTGATTAAATAGATTATAAAAATGTTCGTATACCACTACTAAACTTAATTTGATAACTTTATTAATTTGACCAACCCAATAATTAGTTGTGACCACATGCATAAAGGAACGGAAAACTTTCATTGGAAACCGAACTGCTGCAATTCAATTTTATGTTGAGACTACACTAAAACCACGACTGACCAACGCCCAATTGATTTGTATAGCTCCCCTCTCAAAGCAAAAGTGGAATCGAAACATTTCGATTTTATTTTAACAAGGCGAATGTGGATATCGTTTCAACATCAAATTGAGAAATCCACATACAGATGAGGTAACAAATACATTTTTCTATCAATACATTTTTGTTATGAATGTAAAAATTGAAACCAAACAACTCCTCTTCATTTGATTAAGTTAAACCAAATTGCGCTCCAAAGAGTACATTCATTTACGTGATGCACTTGCTATGGCAATGTGAATCCCATTGGATTGAGAAAAATGCTGTTGCAATGATATTTGTTGACCGCTCAATTAATAGCAATTAAAGAACTTTTGTTAACTGAACAATCATAATCGGATCATCATGAAATTATATCGGTATTACATCAAGCTTTTTGGGGAGACACGCTGGTGGATGTTTTCCTTTGAATGGCAAAATTGATTTACTTCACTGAAAAAGACACACCAGATCAAATTGCCCAAGTCATTTCAGTCTGCAGAAATACCAAATTTCGACATTGATCCAGACAAGTCGATAATCATTCTGTAACGTATTCACCATTCTCGCAAACGTAAAATGTCGAGTATTGTAATTCGATGAAATCGATTAAGTAAAGACATTTGCAGACATTTACAAAAATGTCAACAAAGAAAGCGATATGGTACTTTTTGGAGTTGAAATGCAACTGCATCTATCGATGAAATCGACTAATATCAATTGGGATGCTACACTAGTAGCAATGAAGCAGTATGGCGTATTTTATCATTTCCAATCCATGAACGACACCCAAGAGTTGTTCATTTGATAGTGTACCTTGAAAATCAACAGCGCGTGCACTTCACTATATAAATTGAACAAGAACATTGTCACCGCCGAAAACATACAACTTCTGCAATGCACCAGCAAAAAAATGTCAAGGCCGAAAACTAAGGTAAAGCAGTTTACAGACATCCGAAGTTAAATTTGGCCAACGCGTTAGACCGTTTTTACACTGTTTATCCAAATAATGCAAAGTTCTTTTACTTGCGACTACTGTTAATCAACGTATATGTAGGCTAACAATCTTCCGAGAATTTAGAAGAGTAAACGGTCAAATATGTGCCAGTTATAATAATGACTCATTAATGACTGAGTCGCACTGAGTACGAGCGACAAGAAACACCGTTTGATGTCCACGAGTTGGGTACATTTGTTCAAACGAATCTTCCGAAATTGGTTTCAGAACAAAGCATAGCAAATGACTAAATTAGTATTGCAATTGCAACCCAAAAAAGCGGATTGTATATTTCCAGAATGCGCCCTGAGGCATAGGTAAAACTCTTATTATTTTACTTAGTTTGGTAACCGCGTACGATGGAATTGGGACAGTTCTTTTGGATAGTGGCAGAACAGCGCATTCAGCAATGAAATAGCCATTGAATATGTAAATCATTATAAGGCACCAAGAAGCAATATCACCAAAAATTCTGGAAGGAGTGAAGTACTCCAATCATACCAACTCATTCTTCTCCGAAACATTATTCCACCTCAACTTTGCAACAGTTCAAGGCGTTCAGTAAAATTGATAATGAACAATATCATTGACACTAGAATTTTTACGAAACACAGTGTATGAACTAAATTTGGAAAATCCATGCTTCTCACATAACAGCTGAAAGTGGCCCGCTCACGTGTTCGAAAACCTTCTGATTTATTCGTGTATAAGCACCAGCCGGAAACCCCAAAAATGTAGTGTATTTGCAGTGGCTTGGAACGCATGCTAGGTACTCGCACTAAATGTATTATTGCATTAAATTGTAGACTACGCTAACGAAGTCACACACACAACACTTAGTTAAAAATAAATCTTATATTTTTTATTAACATTATTTAATACCAATTTATCAAATCTAATCGTGTTGATGAAATTTTTTAACCACTTATCTAGTTTTTCTCACTTCGCTAAACCTATGCATTGCAAATAGAGCTTATAAAGGGTCTTTCAATAAGGACGCTCAATTTTTAAACGTAAATAAAACAATCGGCATTAATTGTTTAAGATTTATTCGCATGGACCCGCGATTCAAGCTAGGCCCAAAGGGAGAAGTCTAGAAGCAATAAGTCGAACGATCTTAGTGGTCAGTTCACGTCGCTTATGCAAGAAGTTGCATATCATCGATCTGTAGCGCTCGCGGTTTCCGTTTATGACAATGCCTGCAGTTTTGCTTTGGAAGGAGTATACGGAACGATGATTCCATCAGGCCAAAATCCACACCAGATAGTGATTTGTTTTACCCCAAATCTGCCAATTTTGCTTGTTCAGATATCCATCCATCCAAAAATGGGCCTCGTCGCTAAAGCTAATTTTTTGGTTAAATTTGCGTCATTTGAGCCTTGGCCTCCAGAGCAAAATCAGCAAAACGGGGCTGTCTTTCGTCATTTACGTTAATTTAATACGTCAACTCGATTTTATACGGGTGCAGACTCAAGTATCGACACAAAATTGAAGTCGCAGAAAGACGAAGTTCTTGTGAACGATGGGAAATTGACTGCCTTGGGTACACGCTCACGCACAGAAACAACGTTTTCAGCAGACATTGCGTTTCGGTGACTTAAAGATGTTGCCTGATTATCTATCGAACCGATTGCCTGGAATTTCACCTCCAAACATCGAATAGTCGACTCGGCAGGACGGTTGTGGCAAGTATAGAAAGCACTGATTTTGAAAATATAATTTGATGATTTACACGTATTTCGTATATGAAAGCGATCCCGTGTATAACAATGTGCGATGTTTGCGTTGACATATTTTGCAGCTGTGAAATGATGAACAACCGATAACTCCATGATTTGGACGAAGACAATTTAAACATAATCTAAGATTTCTAACTTCTAATTTAAATCTAAGATTTCTAACTTCTAACTTCTGATTTCTAATTTCTAACTTCTCTGAATATCATTCTTGTGGCGTGAGCTTCAAAAAATGTTGACAATGAGCAATAAAATGCTGTTCATTACAAAGACGGCAGACATTTAAACTTGATTTCAGTAACAAATGATTTTTGTGAAAATTTTATATTCGGAGATGATTTAATTTGTGAAGGTGTATTTGGTTGGTTTTTGTTATTTTCCACTGATTCTAAAACTCGACATTGGTTTTGGAAAAATTGATTTAATTGTAGGTAATTCTAGGTAATTTTGATGATTCAATGCTTGCTTCCCTTGTTCTTCGAGAATCCTTATCTAATTTTTGTGTCTACAAACACCAAAATCATGTCCCAAGCTTGCACGTGGATTATCATATCTCGTTATCAATGCGTTCCAAGCTAAAACAAACCCTTCAGTCGAAATATATACCTTTTCTATACATGTGCGTTCACTTAAATTGAAGGAACCATCTAAATAGTAATATCGTTGAATGTCCGAAATATTTCCATTATTAATTATCATAGACTGGAAGGAATCCTCAAATTTTGTCCAATTTTCTAATGACCGGACAAGTGGTGCAGTGGTTAAAGCTTCGGCACTTGGACCAGGAGGTACTGGGTTCGAATCCCATCAGAGGCTAGATGCAAATCGAATTTTCATTATCGACTACAATCGGTGATGTTAATAAACACAACTAAGATCCTCTGATGGAGTGCAGAATTCAGCGCCGACCCACCATCCATGTCAATGTACAGGTTGACATGGAGCTTGCAATGTGCAGGTGGTATACTGTAGTTGTGTGAGTAGGTGAATGGGTTAATGATGTGGCGTGAATGCGTGGTATCACAATGGGCCAAAAATGGCCTAAGTGTCAAACCACTGAAACCTAACCTAATGATCCGTTTAACTCTGGTAGTTTAATTTTCGATAATCGCTTTTTTGTTTTATTAAAAAAATTTTTGTTTTATTAGCGTATACACTTTCATTTTTTTTTAATTTCACTCCACATAATGACCGTCAAAGGTCAAACAGCAAAAGATAACAAAAAAAAATAAAACTATTTTTCTACTTTACATTTTTTTTCTTTACAAAAAGTGTTGCCACTAACATAACATTTATGTTTAGGGTGTGTATATGCAACATATAGGGCAAACACAACTTAGCGCAACAGGAAGCTAACAAAGGTTTTGCGAAATTTATAAAATGGCGCATATAGTGCATATTCCCTTTTGTCAATTCACTTATTTAAATGAAGCCCATTTTTTATGTCTATTGGTGAACCAAATTAATTAGTCGATGAGCAAAATTGATCGACGATGGTTTGAAAGTTATAAAATTACAATTTTGAGTTTAAGGAGCCTTAAACATTTTAGAGAAAAAATAAAAATTAACGATTGAGTAAAACTGATAATCTGGTTTGAAAAAGGATATTTTTTTAAAATCTTCAATTTATACAAAACGTTTGAATATTATATTTTTCTGGTTTCGGTGGTATGGCATCGCTTTCGATACGCATTCTGGCTGCGATACAACTTCTAGAAAATTTTATTATTTATACATCATTGTTTCAAACAGATAAATCCAAATCAATCATTATGATGTTTGACCAAGCTATTTCTTGTAAACAGTTACCAGTTCTTACCAGCCACAATTCAAAGTCACACTAAACTAAAACAAAAAGAAGTATTGCCATATATCAAATTTTCTTATTAAATGTGACATTTACTATGTCATTATTGCAACATAAAATAAAAAAAAATTCTTTATAATGAGTGTTAAGTATGGTTCGCCGCGCATACATTTTTACCTTAATTAATTTTAACTTATAATCAACACATTTTAAAAGCCTGTTTGTATAATAAGAGGCAGGTATAGTTAGCAAGCAGAATTATATGTTATAATCCGAGATAAAAATCTAAACAAATTAAAAATTAATAAATTAACCTTGTTAATTTCTTTCATGTAAATACGAACATTTTTAATTACCGCTGATTTTGGATAACAATCTGATATTTTTCTTTTTATACTTTAGATTATGAACGATGAGTGTGTGTAGTCCGACCAAGTGAATCAATTTACAATCTGATAAGTTCGGTTTACACTCCACTCATATAAACAACATAATTAATTTTGTGTAAATGGAATAATAGTGCCATGGATAATGCATATTATGTTATTCGCGTGACTAACACAGCTAATTTTAACGATTTTTTTTTTGCATATTTTGCTTTTTGTCATAATTATTTATTATAGACTAAAATTGCATAAGCAATTTTTATATTTATTATTCGAGTATGCGATAAATGCTGTCCATTGTTAATGAAAAATAAATATTTTATCTCATTATGTAATTAATATTTAATTAAACTTTATATTGTAGAGTACATGGGTGTTAAAGATTCTTTAACTGGTTCATTATATGTGACGAAATGTTACTGTAAGTGTTAAGATGGAGGGGAAGCGAACAAGATCAATTTTTAAGAACTTCAACTTGGTTTTATTGATCGGATAATCGAATATTTGGGTCAAAGTCAGAGCTGATAAATTATCTATACACATTTTCTACACCGCGTGTTGTTATCTAAAATTCCACACCGTGGATTTAGACAATTAAAAAAATGAAATGAATCATTTCGTCAAGGTAACGAATGTTAATATCACGACGATACCGAAAATTATTGTTCTTGTGATAATCAACACAATTCTTTGATTTCTTTGTCAATGTCAAGATTTTTAAATGAAAATTATAATGTGAAATTAGCATTATAACAAACTTAGTATCTTAATACCATTTAATGTATGTGTAATGCGTGATTATCATTTTGATGAACAAATTTAATCAAGAAAAATAATTCATTCCTTTTATTAAGATTTCCACTTCTGACGTAACATGTTCAGCCAAACCAGAACAAAGGTCAAGGAGCTTCCTAGTAAAATTTTGAAATCACTATTTTTTAATTACACGGAATTTACAAAATATACCTATAAATCGAATGACTTTTCATTTAGCAGCTTAATCCCAAATGTTTTCTCTCGAAGTGCAAAACAATCTGATTCTTCAGAAAATTTTATAAAATTTATTTGAATGTTACAAGCAAACGATAGTTTAACAAACATCTAGAGAGGACAATAAATTAATAACCAAACCATAATGCCCTATGGTCTTCGCAACTCAGTTTTATTGGGCTCCATTACAAGCTTCCTTAAGGAAGTGTTAAAAGGGTTGAACTTCGTCTACTCTTATATATAGACGATATTATAATTGCGAGTCGCTCCTAGATTGAACACAGTTAACATCTCGAATCGGTATTTAAACGGTATTTTTTGACGCTTCCAATGTAGCAAATGAAGCTGTCTTACAACAGCGCAATTAAGTATGTTGATAATCATCTTGGGACCCTAAATGTTGTGTGTCCTACTAGTAAACGTCGCTCACACGTGTGAGTCGAAAATCATGGTGTTCGTAACACCGTTGCTTTCAACTTCTATGGTTTTCAACACTATGGTTTTCGATCGGAGAGTAGTGATGTAGCGGTCAAAATATAAAATACATTTTCCACTTCTAGAGATTCCTCATAGCAAAAATATTTATACCTCGCACGCTTAATCGCTCGTTCTGCAGAATAGAATTTTTTTTTCGAAAAAATGCCCAAATTTGAACGCTTGTATCTTGGTGAAATAACACCTATCAAAAAATAATTTTGATTCTAATTGAATGAAATCCAAATTAGCCTTTATATAGAGAATTAGAAACCTTGAAAATGAAATTTCTGTACGACTATTTCTCGTCGATTTATTGAAGAGAAACGTAACCAAAAAATGAGACGCTCATATCAGGCGTAATTTTTATGGCTCAAGATCAAGGACAAAATAAGTTTTCACAGAAAACAATTTGATTTATTTTAAAAGGAAGGTGTTCTTCAAAAGGCTAACATTGTGTATTTGTTGCATGGTGATTTGTTGCCAATCTTCTTGTAAAGCATCTGCAAGTTCCTGCAAATGTGTTGCTTGCCTGGTCCGTTTTCTTAGATGCAGCTGTACCATATCCCAGAAGTGCTCTATAAGGTTTAAATATGGACTTCGCGGAGGATGGTTTATTAACTTAATGCGGTGCTGTTACAGAAATTATGGCGAAGAGCTGCAAAAAAATCCACACTCAATTTGCCTTTTCATTGAAGGCATATGAAGCCTTAACATTTCGTCCATATATCGTGTGGATATGGTATAACTACCAAAACTGTCTTGTAATTCCACGAAATATCCGCCCAAACCATAATCGAACCTCCATGAAATACGACTGGCATCACGCAATAAGACATACAAAATTAACCGCGATTCATCCGAATAAAGGACATCAATACAACAGTCCCTCTGAGCCAAGTTTCGATACTGCAACGCATATTCTCTTCTTTGCCGTCGATGATTATTGCAGCAGATACGGAACCCTAACAGGTTAGTAGTTTTTAGAAAATTCTATGTGTTTTGATTTATTTTACAAATGTCTACGATTACTCCTGGAGATGTCCATGCGTACTGATTTAGATTTTCGGATATATGATACCTCTCTCTCTCTCTGGCACTATACCCCATCAAGGGATTTGGCCGCCTCAATAATGAGGATAATGAGTGATTAATTCATTGATCCTAACCCAGCCGTGAAATTTTTTCCTTGTCACGACCGGGAATCGAACCCGGGACCTCCGGTCGCTGGAGCAAGCATGTTGACCACTTTGCCACCGGGGCCACCACTTTGCCACCGAGGGGGTATATATGATACCAGCCTCTTTGTATATGACGGATGGGATAAATTTCTGACGATCAGTACTTTGATTAAGCACCAATAAAGAAAAATCTTAAAATTAACAAAATCGGCGAAATGAGCTGATACTGATTACCTGAACAGCACACAATATATAAGGTCTTTTAGATAAGAGAGCCCACCCAACCAAGAATTTGGGGTGGTAAGCCAAGAGCCTGTAACGATTGTCACGTTATGTATTTTTGGTCTGCATTTTTTCCCCTATTACGGACTCCATCGCATAGTGGAATACCACCTTTACGCTTTTATATTGGAATATATCTTTTTTTGGTTTAGCTATTCGGTAACAGATGGCAGAGAAGTTCGTCAAACTGTTATGAATAGTGGAGACTTATTCCGTGGACAGACACAAAAATTATCGCGATTACTTCCAATCGGTGTGTGTAATGAAATATTGGGTTTCAAAATCTCGGTTTTTTTCTAAATCACGGTTTTCAAAATCTCGGTTTTCAAAATTTCGGTTTTCAAAATTCCGGTTTTCAAAATCTCAGTTTTCGAAATCTTGGTTTTCAAAATCCCGGTTTGCAAAATCCCGGTTTTGTGAACTTTTAGGAAATCCTGGTTTGAATTTTTAAAATTTGGCATGTGAGAAAATGGGATTCGTAAACGGTTTTTTGACAAAATTCAAAAATGAGTTTGCAATAAACTTGTAGAAAATGGCTAATAGGGATGGAATTTAAATGGAGGGCTAAGATCCGTGAGAGTTATCGAAGCCGTCAGCCTCTACAATTATTGCATTTGTATAAACGTTGCATTGACAAAATATTGTTTTTTTTTATTAATCTGGCAACTACAAAATGTTGCAAGCACCAAACCTTGCAATTAAAAAACTGTATTAATTATTTTGTGAAATTAGAACTAGAAGAAAAGAATACCGGGATTTTGAAAACTGGGATTTTGAAAACCGGGATTTTGAAACCGGGATTTTGAAAACCGGGATTTTGAAAACCGAGATTTTGAAAACCGAGATTTTGAAACCGGGATTTTGAAAACCGGGATTTTGAAAGCCGAGATTTTGAAAACCGAGATTTCGTAGTACACCGTTCTAATCGCGATTGCGCTCCAAACAAATAAAAACGCAATTTTACAATTATGGTGACAGACACAAACCCGATTTTATAACTTTGCAAACGTTCAAATTCATATTTAGTTAATGATATAAAACAATTTCAATGCGTATTTGCATCGAATAAGTTACGATAAGTTAATATAAACTAAATGTATAAGTAATTTACAATATAAAATTTCTTCTGTAAATTCAGTGAAAATGACTTTTATGTCCCCCAGCCACTCCTCCTCATACAATCTTACTGATTTTTTTTTTATTATAATTAACATTTATCTTCTTTCTACAACCCGATTATAATTATCTTGTTCTATAAACGTAATAATCCGGTTTTGATTAAAATCGTGATATGACAGACCGGAGAAATACCGGAATAATCCAGATTTCTTGATTCTCTAGTTTGTGTCTGTCTACGGTATTATCAATAATTTTTGAGTTGATATAGATACAAAAATTCTTCGAGGAGGGATTTGAATACCGACAATCGGAGAAGATCGGACAGAAAGGGCTTAAATTATCATTTTATAATAATAAAATTCATTAAAAAAAAATAAAAAAATTGTTCGTGTAAAAATAATAATACCCAAGTGATTAAATAATAAAGTCCATAGGCTATACGAAACCTTAACTCGAGCAATCCTGTGCGACAATTTACAATTAGAAGGAGGAACGAGCAAACCATTTGTCACACGTGGATCGGAATCTTAGCAGATCAGGCGGCGTTTTTTTTTACCGTATATAATCTGTATCGATTTCTTTGCTCTTGTTTTATTATATATTTGTCAAGGTCGTTGAATTAATTCGTTTCAAAATCTGTTCAAGATTTGTTTAAGAAGAAAATCGGGGGATAAGGTGGATCAGTATGTGTGTGTGATCGGTTGCAATGAGGTGAGTAATTTTTCCCCTATAGCAGTAAAAAGACCCAGGAAGGACACATCACATCACAACCCCACGCCAGACTGCGCGATAGCCGAGCAAATGCTGCTGGTGGTGTCTCCTGGGCATCTAAGCTTAAACAAACTAACTTCATGAGAAATCCTGTCAAATGTGTTACTAAAATTGGTGAAAATAACATCAACTTCCCTACCTCAATGGTATTCAATCGTGGTGTTCAAGAAAAGTACAGTGAATCATACACAATACTTTGAAACAGCTTAGGAATACAAGACAATTTTACTATCGATCTGTAATTACAAATGTCTGATTTGCAGCCGATCTTATGGTTTGGTACTATAGAGGTACTTTTCCAAATTGATGGAAAAATTTTAAGCGAAAGCGACTTTTGGAAAAACGCCATCAGCGGCTGAGCAAGAATGTCACTGCAGTTTTTTAAGACAACAGAAAAGGAATTCTTTTGTACCACCGTCCCACGAAGTCATAATCGATTTGAATGGAGGTTGTTTGAAAGCAATTCATATACTGAAGTCCGCATTGTGTTCAAAATTGTTGCTTGTAACAACCAGACTGAAAAAAATAGCGAAATGATTTGCTACGACTTTAGGGTCATTGGAAGAATGATCTTTATACTTCAGAGTGGAAAGGTATCTGTCGGATTTTTTCTTCAAATTAATAAATACCCAGAAACTCTTAGGATCAGCGATAAGATTGTATCGCAAGAGTTTGGTATAAATTATATAAAGTTCGTTAGACAAACTACTGAAATCTTTATAACTGTTAAGATATAGTAAGAGTAACCAGAGACAAATTTAGTATTTAGGAATCTTTGTCAAAGTTTGATTTTACGGTTACGCAATGTTCGTAATCCACTAGTCGATTTTTGCCAATAAATCACTCAGTTTTACAATGTCGGCTTTACGAAAATTGAATCGTGGTGGAGACCCAGAGTTGACATTAGAAAGGGTGAGAGAAAAGGTGACTTAAACGGGGAGATGGTATGTAGAGTACGAGTATACATTACATGTATATACTCGTACTCTACATAAAACATGTATAGTCTCTGAAACGTTGTGTGAACTTTCAGAAATGATTACGTCTCGTAATGATGTTCAATTAATGACATTTAATAAATGTTAATTAAATCGCGTACTCGATTTGAATAAAATTAAATTTAAAATTGGGTGGCCATGCCACCACGTACGACCATGTGTACCACTTGTCACGATTAACTATTTTACCAGTAGAGCTACCCTCAATACACGCCCATTAACGAAAAATTCCTTTTACTTGCACCTTGTCCTTTACACGCACTGCGTGCAAGCACCTTTTCGTTGTTTTCTTTTATTTGTATCAAGTCGGCTAATAAATTATTACACTCCCACTGATATTGTTTTGCATTTTTAATTAACATACTTTAATTACTTAAATAAAAAACAAACATATACGACATATTATACTCTTAATATGTGCGCGTGCGGTTCACCTTAAGAAATACACACACTTGACTTAAGTACTCGTACCTACATATAATAATCTGTTTACTCTAAATTCAGAAACAACACTAATTATATACAACTAAATTAAAAATAATTTTAATTAACCGAGTTAAAAAGTAATAACAACAAATAAGCTGAGACTCGTCAAATGCGGAAGGAACTATATATCTTCAGTAGCGGAAATGTTTTCACGCTTGTTTTTCCAATGACACCGATTTGTTTATTTTTAATTTTAAATCGTGAGACTTCAATTCTTTTTATCGAATGTTCTAATTGAGTGTTACCTGACAATATTATTTATAATGAGTTAGCATAATTTAATTAAACTTTCGAAAATTTGTCATTGCTAACGGGTTTAAAATTAACATTCAGGGACTGTTATCGGGCAAAGTCTAAATTTAGAAAAGCGGATTCCTACGTGCGCTTCACGCAATATTTAAAGTTTTATAGTGTTAAAATAAATAAAGTGAAATATATCGCTATACTGTGGAACTGTAATTCAACGAGTTGGTGGTGGTTGGATGTTCTTAGAAAAACAACAAATCGTTAAACTCTCACTCAGTACATTCTATTCATGAACGAGTATATTACATTGGGTTACGTGGAGCCAGTTACTGAAGATCACGATAACCAAACGAATATCTTTTTTAACCGTTCCACGCCATAATACAACCGACCGGTTTAACTACTCAGTGTCGAGTGTTTTTCGATGCATTAGCTAAAAGCACATGGTCTATATAGTACTCGGTGGTCCACCTATACAATACGATTTGTTTTCGATTGTTCTGTTCTTTCGTAAAAACCGTCAGGTTTCGATCAAAAACGGACATTAAAAATACCAGTGGATATAATGACGGGATGAACAAACAAAGACAATTCAAACTTATGGATTTCGCATAATAATGTATGGTACCTCAGCAGCTCGTCATTTAGCGCAACGAACATTGCAACAATTGATGACTTCTACATCGATGATGTTCCGACAAGAGCATCTATGGAATAGGATGGTAAACGAAACATCCATCATTTGTCAGACATATTAAATAAAGGAGGAATGAAACTTAGAAAGTTTTCTTCAAACTCTATTGAAATGTTTCAGTCAATTAAAACCGAATATCGAGAACCATAAGTGAATGTGGAAGAAAACAGAAAAGTTACCGTCATGTTAATATGAAGTAAAAATCGCAACACGTCTATCAAAGCTTTACCATACCTCGTATGGAATTAGGCGCAGCGCTGCTTTTTGTCACGGCTAGTTCAAGAAAAGATAGATGACCTGAAGTTAAAGATCGATAAAATAACGTTATGGCCAGATTGATCAATCGTGCTCGGGTAATTTTTTTATCTAGTGTAAACGGAAATAATAATGTTAAAAGTGTAAACTGTAGTAAAATCAACGTTAATTTTATTTCAAAGAGTTCATATTTTTCATTCATAATTCCAGAACTACTTCCAAAAGTGAAGGTCTCTAGCATTTTAAGTAATAACAAAAACAATAATAATTTTGGTGTGTGTGCAATTTGTTGTAATTATCTCGCGAGCTTTATTGTGGTTCTTCTTCTTTTTCTGGATTCTTTGATTTTCTTCTTGGTTTTTTCTGATTAGTGCTGCACGAGTAAATAATAAATTTTTTGTTTTACTCTCAAACTAAGATTTAATGAACCATGATGGTAAAAAACGATTAGTCCGCGGAATTCATGGAATTTGACGGAAGCTCATTAATTATTAATAAATTTAAGCTTTGTATTGGTTTAATTATAGATTAATACGGTGGAGTTCAAGTTTTATTGTTTATGGAGTAAATAATTTCAATTATAGTTAATTTAGGTTATTATAGTATTTATTTAAAGAAGAAACATTTAGTTTACGGGAAGTGCATTGCAATGTGTGATCGTTTCAGTTTATAAATAAAGTTCATAATTTTGTAATTATGTACTGGTTTACTCAGTCAAAATAGGGAAATGGTAGCATCGTTAAATTTATTTTAAACTCACGTACAATTTAAAATTTTAGGAAGTACATAAATTAAATTATAATTTGTTTAATGTTATCGCACTTATGTAGTCATACAAATTGCGAATGTTTATGGGATAAGTAAAACATTGTTCGCAGGCATTGTGACATTATGTTGAATTATTATTGAGACTGAACTCTTATCAACATAGTTATTTAAGAAATTATTTCTTACATAATTAATTAAAAAATTTTTTACATTTTTGCAAACTCTGCTTTTTATTGAAATCGTCACATTTTTATCGTTACTAATTATTTGATATGGTAATTCTTGCACATTAATTTACCTCAATTTTCTTCCTAAATGAGTAAAATATATTTAAGTTTACCTTAAATTCAACAACTGGATGAGTTCGATCTCAGATGTTCATATTCCAGAACTTTTGTCAACAATCATTTTATAACCTTATTTCCATCCAACAAACCCAATCCCATCAAAATTGGTTAAGAATTGGCTGAGTTCCGTCCCAGTGGCGCTATTGTTCATTTCCCTTGGAATAGGGAATTGGGAAAAATATTTTCAGAGCTTTTTTGTCTAAATTGTATTTTTCTGGATTACTGAGGGAATAAGTTTAGTATAAGTATTTCTGAAACAAAGTTAAAAGGGAAAATATTTTTCCCTATTAAAATATTGGGGAACAAAAGTTTCCCAATTAACTTTGTTTTGAAAATCTTTGCACTAGACCTATTCCTTCAGTAGGCCAGAAAAATTGAATTTTGACAAAAATGCTATGAAAATATTTTTCCCAATTCCCTATTCCCAGGGAAAGCCGGAATAGTGCAACAGGTGGCCATATACCACAACTACGTTCAAAAATCATTTTATAATGACCAACATGCCAAATCCTATTATAATTGGTTAGGAAATGGCAGTCCCATGTGACTATATTCTAAAACTTCTTCCAAAAACCCTTTCAGAATCCCATTTCTTTTTAACATACCCCATCCCATCATAATTAGTTAAGAAATGCCTGCGTTCCACCAGACTAGGCCATATTCTAGAACTTCTTCCAAAAATCATTTTAAAACCCTATTTCCATTCAACTGCCTAATTTCTTCATGATTGCCAAGGCATGACAGTATATGACACACTTAATATCAACATTACGGGATCTTCGTAATATTAGTGAATCGAGGTTTTTATATGTAGGTTAGGATATATGCCCAACAAAATGATGAATTTAAAATAAACTTAAAAAAAATTTACTCATTTAGGAAGAAAATTGAGGCGAATTATTTGGTCAGTAGCGAGAACTGGACAACTTCGAAATAAATTGCATCCTAGCTCAAAATTTAATTTTAACTGATGTGGTGAAATTGAAAGATTTGACACAGGGCTTACCTCGAAAAATGTGTTCAAAACTAGACCGTAGCTCAATTTTTCAAAAATTTCCATAATATGCAAGGATTACAATATCAAATAATTTTTAACGATACAAATGTGACGATTTCAATAAAAAGTAGAGTTTACAAAAAAAAAAAATTTGTAACTCAAATATGTAGGAAATCATTTCTTGAATAACTGTTCATAAGACTTCAGCCTACAGCGGTGGCAATATCTCGTATAGGGACAAAATTATAATTAAACAATTGAATATTTAAAATAAGAATTCATATTACTTTTTATTCTAGTTTATATATACATAATAAAGGAACTTCAAATAATTATGCCACATTTTGGGTTTCGAGTGAACTATTGTCTTTAAAAAATAAAACAAAATATTCCTGAAGGAAATATTTATAAGGACAGTTTGCTAATCTGTATTATATCAGCATCTTATTGTTATTCTAATAATTAGTATTACCTCCTGCTTTTATAATAACTTGTTGGTGGCGACGAGGCATCGAGTTGATATGGTTTTACAGCAAACTTTGATAAATATTTTTCCATTCTGTGACAATGGGTTTACGTTATAGTTGAGTAACCGTTTCAAGTTGGCGGGCGTTATGGTAAACGAGGTTAGAAAGTTATGCCCAAACGTTTTCCATTGGATTAAGATCTGGACTAATCGCAGGCCACTGTAAAACATCAGTACCACGTTCTGCAAAAAATTATTTTGTATGTCGAGCTGAATGTATTGCAGCAAGATAATGCTCATCTTGCTGGAATACCTAATGTTTACTAAGCGTATTATCCCCAAAATCAACTAAAACGTCTTCCAAGAGATTTTCATACTTGGCAGTGTTCATTTTAGTTGATACAAAACAAATTGGAGCACGTTCTGTGTAACAAAATGCATGCCATCAGCGAGCCACCCCCAAAATTTCGTGATTGACGAGTAAGCCCGTTCTGTCGAGTATCCTCCCAATACCATTACAAACCATCAAAGCCGTCAAGAGAAAACTTTTTCTCATCGCAAAATATGACATTATGCCACTCCTCATCCCTAAATTGGTAAACCTCAGCAAATCTCAAACGAGCGATTTTATGCCTTGGTAAAACTCGCCGACGAGCATCTCTTTTTAAGTATTTCAGATGTTCCGATTCTTTTAAAATTTGCCGAATACGCCTTTATTTAATTGGAAATTGAAGAGACTGCCCTATCTGTGCAGGAGACATTGAATCTTTAACTGCAAGTCTTTTAATCTCTCGTTTGTCATGATCAGTTATCGTGGATTTACGGCCACAGCGCTTTTTAATGTCATAATTATCTCGTAATGTTACGTAATTATGCACAAGGATTTTACTTCTACATATTCTGCTAGCAATTCCACGTAATGCCAAGCCACTTTCATAAAAAGCATCACTTTTGTCGCGCTCCACCAAGGTTAATTGCTTTCCTCGTGGAATTTTGTAATTATAACCTACAAAAAATATATTAACCATTTATAAAAAATTTCGAACTAATTTTCAATAATAATATTACGAAACTTTTCACTTTTACCTCATAATTAAAAAAAAAATATGTTAAATTTCACTTTTGTCCTTATAATTATTGCCTTTTAACGTTTGTTTTCAAATCAAAATTTATAAATGAACTGCACTAGATTGTTCTCTGTTACGCATATTATATATAAAATACTAAAACACAAATAACTGTAAATTTGAAAAAATATACAGTGGTGGAGTTAGGAGAAATTTCTAATTAGAGTTTGTCCCAATATATAATATCACAATGTCTGCGAACAACGTTTTACTTATCCCATAGACATTCGCAATTTGTATGACTAAGTGTGATAACACTATCAACAATAACATTAAAACAATTATTATTTAATTTATGTACTTCCTAAAATTTTAATATTGTACGTGAGTTTAAAATAAATTTAACGATGCTACCATTTCCCTATTTTGACTGAGTAAACCAGTACATAATTACAAAATTATGAACTTTATTCATAAACTGTAGGTAACTATCGCACATTGCAATGCACTTCCCGTAAACTAAATGTTTCATCTTTAAATAAATACTATAATAACCTAAATTAACTATAATTGAAATTAGTTACTCCATAAACAATAAAACTCGAATTCCACCGTATTAATCTATCATTAAACCAATACAAAGCTTAAATTTATTAATAATTAATGAGCTTCCGTCAAATTCCATGAATTCCGCGGGCTAATCATTTTTTACCATCATGGTTCATTAAATCATAGTTTGATAGTAAAACAAAAAATTTATTATTTACTCGTGCAGCACTAATCAGAAAAAATCAAGAAGAAAATCAAAGAACCCAGAAAAAGAAGAAGAACCACAATAAAGCTCGCGAGGTAATTACAAAAAATTGTACACACAACCAAAATCATAAGAGTCTGTAATTTTTTATTGTTTTTGTTAATAAACTTAAATTGCTGAACGCACGGTATTTTTGTTTTCGTTATTTTTAACATTCAAAGACCTTCACTTTTTGCATTTTACATCACGTGTAGAAAGTTTGCAAAATAAACAAAAAACGTTAATCGTTTTGATACTCGTCGTACTTAGGTAATTTTATACATCATTTTATGGATAAAAAGAGTATCGAAACGCTTCCTAAAATAGTCGTTAATGTATCTGAATCAATCGCGTGTCAGTATCGATATAAGATATAAATCTTAGTGCTTAAACTTTTTGAGTTTTTAAGAATTAAAGAAGAATTTTTAAAACTTGTTTTTTTTTTTAATAGATGTTGCAAAAGTGGAACATCAATTAATTAACGATGATAGGAAAAATGTACATGTAACGGCACGTGTTTAACTGGAAAATACCGGAAAAAAACAGAGGTGGTGGGTATGAATCCCACGGTGGAATACCTTTACACAATTTGTTGATGTCATTGAAGTGCTGATTTCTTCCACTATAAAGAACACCACGGGCCACCCTGAAACGAAATATGGGCAGTTCCAATAATTATTCCGAACGGGCATTTCATCGTAGAAATGGTTATTTCAATATATACATGAAATTGTTACAAACAAAATACAAATACAACTTCGAAAAAAACTAACCCAATATGCAAGGCCGATGAAATTCCGTGTACATTCGCATGCAGAAACCACACTCTTTTACATAACTTATTACATTTCTCTGTCCTAATTAAATACAACTGCCCAATTCTAAAGGTGTCTGCCTTTGAAGTCTTCTTACTGCATTGGTGGTGTCCAACAAAATTCGTATGTTTGCATTTTGGTGCCGATATATCCCCTGAATGTGTTTCAGCGATGTACCACGGTGCATTGAGAATGCCACGCAGCACTTTGTTTTTAAAAGGTTGTTTTCTTGGTACAACCCCAAAGTTGAATACCATAGGTCCGTACTGGTTTAAGTATTTGCCGATATAATAGCAATTTATTGTGTATTGTAAGCTCAGAATTTCTACCTCTTAGCCAATACATTCTACTATATTTGATGTTCAATCCTTCTTTTTTCTTTTTAACATGCTCCCATCTAAGCTTGCAATCGAGAGTCATGCCTAGGTATTTGGCTGTATTTGCATTTGGAACCTGCCTTGAATTGAATTCTACTGGAATCCAGTTAACTTTCTGGTTTGTGAAGTTTACGTGAACTGGTTTTGCTTCGTTTAGGCTAATGCGGCATTTCTTTGTCCAGCTACTCACTGTGTCGGTTGCTTGTTGAAGTTTTGTCGTTGCTTCTGAGATACACTTTCCAGTTGTCAGAATAGCTGCATCGTGTGCAAATGTTGCTATGGTAGCACCTTCTGTATCTGGTATATCTCTGGTGTATATCCTTGTGGTATGTCTGCTGCTATTCTCTTTAGTTCAGAGTACTCTTCGTTATATTTTACACTGAAATGCCAATCTGCGATGTACGATTTAAGAATTTGATAGAACTGTTTAGAAGAAGAATATACCGGAACATATTTTCTTTTTCTCTTCTATTATGTCCATTATTCTGTGAACTTCTTCTATCGTAGACTGATTTTCTCTAAATCCAAATTGGTGTGGTGGAATTAAATTTCGTTCTTCTATTATTGGCTTGAGCCTCTTGCACAGTAATTTTTCAAATAATTTTGAAATGACAGGATTAGTGAAATCGGAATGTATACGACTTTTTGTCGTTTACTGGTTTGCCTGATTTAGGAATCATAATTAATTCAGCAACCTTCCATTTCTGTGAGATATATTTTAGTCTGAAGGCAGCATTGATTATTTGAACCAATTTTCGTAATCTCTTCTCGGGAATGGCTTTTACGACTTGGCCAGCAATGCGATGATGGTGAAATACGAGCATAATTAGAAAACTCTTAAAATTAATAAAATTTTACTTTAATACTTAAAAAAACATTTTAAATAAACACAACATTTCGAAAATAAAACAAAAAAAGTTTTATCAATAAAAAAAACAGTAACTGCGTACATGTTCATTCGTCGACGTGTCACACGAAAATAAATTTAAAAAACATTTGCGAAAGAAAATTATTTTTCACCACATTTCCGAGGAGTGTATATTAGAAGTGCCCTCTATACTTGGCGGATCGAAGACGAATCGCAAGAGAGGAAATTTATATATGAAACCTTTCGCAAACGTATCGCATTAGAGAAGCGAAAGCGACTCGTTAGTATTTCGTTTGGCGTATGAAAATTTGATTAATTTACGAAATGTTTTGGAATCAGGAACGAAATGCAGGTGATATGAAAACGTATAACTAGCAAACTGCTTTTTATCACGTAGTTAGTTCATTCGAATATACTTACAATGGCTTATAATGCACTACAATCTATTATTTATATAATAATTGGTATTATGTTCTTTATCACTTTGAACATTATTATTGCTATGAATTATTATATAATAATTAGTATTCACTAATTTAATACACACGTAAAAGAATATAAACATTATATATAGCCAAAAATCAACTTATATATGGACGTGGTAGTGTTGGTGTCACATAATAAACGATTTACCTGCGTTACGTTTTCGATTCGCTTTGGTGATGCCTCGAAAATTTATTTAGAGAGTGACACTCGGTAAAATTAAAATGGTTGACCCAAGACCATCAGACCGTTGAACCATATAAAACCGTTCGCGTGTAAGAATTTCACTGTCAACGTGAGAACAAAACTATAGATCAAGTAACACACTTATTACAGATAAACCGCTTTGTTCCCGCAACAATCAAACCTGAAGAGGATCTTGCTGGACATGACACGCGGAGTTAGAGCTTGGTTTCGATAAATCGTAGCACGCGTTTAGCTAGAAGCTCAGAGGGACACACATCAAGCACTACACAAAATATTGCATTATAACTGATTCATGAAACACAGTCAACGACGACCTATAATGTTCACCAGCTGAACTAGTATTCGGTCAAACGATTAAACTACCTGGGGGATTCTTTGTGAAACATCCACATATACATCCTAGTTACTACTGAAACAGTGATTGACCAACTGCAATACATGATGAACAAACTCATCCCTATGGACACGCGTGAAACCAAGCAAAACGAGATACGCGCGACCAAATCACTGGAAAAAAAGTTCTCTTACAAAATGATGCGCCGTTTTCGTAGGCACTTTGTGTTGCAAACCAAATCATCCCTCATCATAATGATACAACTCCCAAACTCCATACTCAATCACTACTCAATCACTTCCACTACAAGAAACATCACGTGAACCAAGCACGGTCAATTCACTATAGGTTTCAGTGGTTGACACTTAGGACATTTTTGGCTAATTGTGATACCACGCGGTCTCGCCACATCATTAACCCAATTCACCAACTCACACAACTACAGTATACAATTGTACAGTACCTCCCGGTCCAAGTGCCGAAGCCTTAACCACTGCACCACTTGTCCGGTCAATTCACTATAACAACTTCGAAAAATATATTTTGATTTCACTATAACTTCTTTTATTTGACCTCTCAATCCCATCAGAAACACAAATGAATTAAAATCATATTTGTGGTTCCACAAATTAAAATTCATTTGAAACTAACAAATAGTATTTAAAAATGCAAAACGATGGTACATCTACTACATAGTAGATGGCAATATCGTCAGTAAAAGTAATGGGAAACTATTTCCCGTGTTTTTTTATTAGCGCCCGATAGATTTATCTGGAGCACCCTATTTTATAAGATAAAAGTCGTGTTTTATTATTCGAGCAGTATCCGGCGCCAAATGGAAAATTTCTACTGAATCTGAAGCTATTATGCACTGGTGTCTATACCATACAAATAAAAAATAAATGCATCCATAAAACAAACATTTATCACCTGAAATATACTAATTGACATTTATTTTGACATGACGTTATAAAGAAAAAATCATCTTGCTGCGTTTTAAATTTTTATTGTAAGACTAAGTTTCTAATGGATTCAGGAGTTTACAAAATAAAGGCCTTTTCAAATTTCCCATTGAAATGGATAGCACTCCCGACTAATAGGTAGAGCAAAATATTTTTATGGCCATTTTTAACTAAAAAGTTGAATGAAAAATCTTAGCACAGATTTAAATAAATTAATTATATACAAAAATAAATTTATATTTAAGTTTTGACATAGAAAATTAGCTCCGGATGCATCTATCGGGCGCTAACAAAAAAACGTAATTAATTTATTTAACTCTAAGATTTTGAATCCAACTTTTTAGTTAAAAATCGATAAAAAAATATTTTGTTCTATCTATTTATCGAACGCCGCTATCCATTTCAAAGGGAAATTTGAAAAGGCCTTTATTTTGTACAACCCTTAAACTAAAACAAATTTCATTCTCGTGTAGGTACAAATTTTGACGTAATGTCCATTTTCTTTTGTTTTGTAGTTTCGGAAAAAAATTTTATAAGAAATTGTTTAATTTATTAGTAAAACGTGGTTTCTGTGTATTTTTGAAGAAACCCAAGAAAAAAACAAATGACAAACAGCAATAAACTAAAACGTAGAACTGTAATTCGACTGTATGACGTTAAGTACAATGGAAATTTTCAAGCTGCAGTTTCAGAAGAAATTTCCCATTCGGCGCCGGATAATAGAACACGGCTATTGCTGTGTTTTTATTCGCTATCCGGGGCGGGCTATTGAGCGCTTATGGTTTAAGGGTTGTACAAAACAGAGGCCTTTACAAATTTCCCTTTGAAATGGAGAGCGGCGTCCCATAAATAGATAGGGCCAAATATTTTTATATCGAGTTTTAACTAAAAAGTTGAACGAAAAATCTTAGTTTAGAGTAAAATATTGTAAATTAATTACATGCAAAAATAGCGCGCTAAATATAATTTTGACATAGAAAATAGGGTGCTCCGGATAAATCTATCGAGTGCTAATAAACAAACACGGCACAATCGATTTTAATAATATAATTTTGAATAAGGTTCATGGAGACACGAAGCAAGCAAGATTAAAAATTTTCTTCTTTTTTAATTTTGGACTTGAACGTAGGATGGAACGACGCAAAACAAAAAAGAACCGCTTTTGTTGTATGTATTATTCGGCGCTTAATAGTTTTGAGTTTGGTAGAATGTACGTCGATTTTCTAGATCATTTTGTTTATGTAGGTAATCCGAATACTACAACAAATAGGAACCATAGCTTAAATTAAAAAGTAATAATCGCTGAAACATTCGCATAATTTGTTGTAATGAACTTGTGGCTGGTACACACACTAAATCAAATTAATAAATTTCATTTCTCTCAACCGCTTACAGTCCTTTAAAAAAAATCTTTTTACGCCGATGATAATTTTCAAACAAATATCAACCCACACAGAACCTTGTAAGTAGGTACGAAAAGAGTTCTTTTCGATTTGAAAATTATTAAATGTCAGTCTATATATTCCGTAATCTTCTTCACTCCATATCATATATTCACACACCCTTGCAAGTAAGACTTCTTCGCGGACTTCCCTTGTTGGACAGCTTCAATGTACCTCCCTAACCATATAAAAATGCGATTCAATAGGATTGGCGTTTGCCAAGTTTCTAGTTAGAATCCAGATCCTTTCTTCAATCTAATTATTAAATTTGAATAGACGCATATACATATATGGGTTTCATTCAGCGAACGTACCAAAATCTGAACTATAGTACCAAACCCCATTCTAATTCGATCGACTTCCATTTTGCATTACCAAATTCCAGTACATCGATTTTGTCCCAAAATGTGTGAAACAAAATGAGTGTAACCGGAAAGATATAATAGTAGTATTTGTGTTTGTGTTGTTAGTGACGCGCGTATGTTTGTTTTATTTAACTGTCATTGTTTTTGTTTGTTCTATTACCTATTGTAAACGCCTTATTTTTGTGTTGTTTACAAGATAGTGTTACTTTTTAAATAATTTATGTCGATTTTCTTTATATTTAGTAAATAATATTTTATTTTTAAAATTTATGAAATTTAAAATAAATTTACTTATAAAATTAATTATAAGCAGACGTAATGCGTTGACAAATGAAAATAAGCACCATAACAATTAAACCGATTCGCCCGGATCGCATTATTTTGGTACTGTTCATCATAAAAATGACACAAATTCGAACAAAAGCAAAATACAAATACAAAGACATAATTTGTGTATTAGACACTGTGTATATATTCGATTATTTTTTCTTCACTCATTTTAAATGAGTAACTCACGGGACAAAATCGATATACAGAACATTTCCAAAAGGAGTGTTAAAAGTGACGGATTTCCGAAAATATAATACTTTCCGTCTAATATTATGCCAATTGTAACGAAGGTTCTAATTATTATGAAAATTCTATTTTTAGAAAACCGGAAAAAAAATTTAAAAAAATTTCTCGGTTTAGTTAACAAAAAAAAATTTATAATCTGTTTAGAGGTTCACAGGACTCGTGTGTATGGTACACTAAAATTGAATGAGTTAGAGTTCGCGTTTGTCAAGGTTACCAAACTTTTTAGTATTCATCAGATTTGTAACCCAGTCCATTTAAAATAGCTTACTTTCGTATTGAAATTATAATTGGCTATTTTCCACAACCCATAATTAGTTCGATTTTTTGTCTCAATGCGTAGTAATTCGCCGGTATTTCGTATATAAGAAATATTTTCCGGGTAAATAAAATTTTTTTAAATATATTTTCTAAGTTTAATTGCTCATCTCAACTTGATTATTGAGGTTTGGTCAATCCTGAAGCGGTTACGAAGATTAAAACTTTGGGTTTAACACACAATTTGGCACAATTGAGTTTGATATACTATTTACAAAGAGATTTGGAAAATTCATCACGCGATGTTCACATGAAAATGGACTTTTGAATTGTAATCGTAGCACTAAGTTTTATTTACATTGTCTCACGTTCATCTGCGATATACGGAATGAAATTTCGCAGTGCATATCTTACCAGAACTTTCTAAAACAATTTTAAGAATGCAGCAAAAATGTTTTATAGATAGGTAAGTATATATGCAGCTGAATAACGATTTGCATTTAACACCCTTGTACCGTATTTATAGTTTGTTTTGGAGCGGACTACCCGTACTTGCGCGCGCAATAAACACCAACCGTATAATGCATCGAAAAGTGAATGGTAAACAATTACACCTCGTTGCTCTTGTGCTGTGTTTTGATATACGAGTCTATGCTACATGAACAATAAAAGCTGTTTCGATGGATTTTTATAGCTTAAGTTAAAGGAAGTAAATTCTTAACTTTCGAAAGAAATCTTATGTTTTGTTCTTTAACACTTTGCATCTTATTTCGCATGCACGAGTTCTAGTTTTAAGCCGGAAATGTTGATTTTAAAGAGGTGCGCCATTTCTTGTGAATGCACTACATGAATATGTTTAAGTACATTCAGTTCTTCATGGTCATGCATTACACACTTAAAGTTTAAGATAACAAGAGTTTTATTTTGATCATGAACTTTGCTCAAATATACACTCATAGTAAGCTAACGCTTGACTTGCTGAATTGCAGTCCAAGATTTTTCTGTTTTTTCTAGGATTGAACACCATCCAATGCCACATATGTTTGTAGAAATTTTCTTACTGGAATAACTGTACATAGCCCCCTTGAGCTTCTACTAACTAGTGATCATTATGCTGTGCGATAGTTGTTGTGACCATGATCTAACATTTAATGATTGTTTTTACTATTGAGTGTGCCTTTATTATTAGCAGCGAAGGGGTTCGTCTTTGTTCAAGCATTTTTTAACAAAGACTATGAGCCAACTCTAATTAATTCTGTAATTACAGGAAAGTGATGATAATAACGTTACTTTATACTCTATGTCTATATTTTCGAATTGATTTTCAATTCGACAGTGGCTAATGCCATTCTCACCTCTGCTAACAGGTGCTTTTCTTTTAACATAAGTATTAAAATATCTATACTCTTAAACTTAATCGTAATAGGGGAAAAATCTTATTGTCTTATTACCAAACAGAAAACTCAATACAAGCCTTTTTGGAGCTTTGAGCTCGAAAACACATCATTCTGTTGGCTTTCTCACACAGAATATAAAAAAATCACAGTTACTGTAAAAAAATCAATAGTCTATAGTCTCTCTGGAATCAACAAACTAATACTGTGTGCCTGACATCATTTTTTTGTCTAAATTTCCCACTAAGTTAAAAATCCAGTCATAGATCTTACTAAACAAAGCATGTCTCAGTTTTAATTAAAATTTGCTAAACAAATTAAAATGTATCAGTCCCCCTTATGGTAAGTATTTCTAAGTTGATAAAACTGAACTAAGTTTTCAGTTTAGAACTAAATATGAGGCACATTTTGGTTTGTGAACCTCCTCCAATAAGGAAATTGTCGAATTATTGCTTTTTGTTCATTGTCCTGGTTGTGACGTTATCCATTCTGCCTTGATTGTTTCCGTGCACTTATTACGCTTTCTTTAACTTTTCTTAAAACTTTGGAAATAATCGTTGAAAGGTACATTAGAGATCGACGTTTATCTTTTCTTAACGTAGCACTCAACATTCCTACAGTGTTGGCAAATCGTGTGAAACTGCCATGCATAAACTTGTTACAAAGATTGAACGATTGTTAAATGAGGAGATTAGCAGGAGCACTTCCTTGGACATTGCATTGGTTTCACAAATTTTAGTAGGTCTTACTTTACTGTAACTGAGCTGGATTATCTTTCTGTTTCCTTTGCAATATAAAATGGTTGGTTCCGTGGGCGTGTTTTTCATCTCTCTTGAGGATATTGAGTTTATCATGAATTATTGCACTCTAACAGAGCCGGTTTCATTGCTTAGAGCTATGCTGATGAGTGATGATGTACTCGTTACGTTTTCGTATAAATATATTGTAACAATGTGGACCCTTGATCATATTGTTAAGCTACAGTAAAGCCTTATAGCTAGGAACTATGAGGATGCTCTGGTCATCAATTAAATATTCTATAAGACTTAATGCAGCACGCTTCTCAAGTTGTTGAGATGTGGTGTCTATTTTACTAGATGAAGAAACAACGGTGATATTTCTTTTTTCTTTTTTGGAGAAATGCCCACCAGAAACCTGCAAACATCTTGGTTACCTTAGGCTGTAAACTTTCCTAGATGCTTCACCTTGAAAATAAACTTCAAAAACAAACTGCTGTCGTCTGAGGTAAAATCGAATTCTGCTTTAGCAAAATTTAACGGTCTACAGGACATGACACGAAGGACTATTATCAACGCTATGTTCTCGACTGTGATCCTCTCCTTGCAGACGATTAAGTTCATTCCGCCGCTGCAGTCTTTCATTCTGGGTACAGTTTGTTCTGCCACTTTCAGACACAAGTCTGTTGGAGCGTGAAATAACCTCGGTTTGATTGCGCGCATACAAAAATTCTCGATTTGAAAATTGAAAAAGTTGCTTATGGCAACACTATACATGTTTATGTATACTATTGCAATATTTAATTAACAATTAAAGCAATAAATCTAAATTAGAGTATAAATATTTCCGAATTCCAACTCCACCCTATAAAAAAGTTCTAATAAAAATCACAAAAATTTCTTTAATTCTTCCTCCATCATCAGACATAAGCCGATAGTCCGACCAAAAAATATTTCACGTAAAACTTTTAAAAAAACTACTCGGCGATGGGTAAATAATTAATGTCATTTTCTTGCCCCAACCCGGAAAATTTTTCTGTCGTCATAGTATCATGAAAATGCCCTATTTCTACTGTCTTTCGGAGCTGAGAGTAAAAAGTGTGGCATTTTTGGCCGATAGCCGGACTGATAGTCAAAAATGTCATGTTGCCACCTCATTTTTCGGGGATGAAAATTGCAGAAATTACATTAGATCTGCTTCTGACTAGACATAAACGGATAACCCGGCCAATCTCAACTCCATGCTATAAGGATTCTAAAAAAAATTTTAAAAATTTCATAAAATCTTCCTCCATTGCTAGACAAAATCCGATATTCCGGCCAAAAATTTCTTCGTTTAAAGGGATAAATCTCAACTCCATGTCAAAGAAAATTCTGAAAAAATCACAGAAATTATGTTGAATCTTTCTAGATCACTAGACATGAAACGATAGTCCGGCCAACGAATATTTGCTGAGTTTGTGGAACTATAACTCAACTCCACTCCATAGAAAAACTCGAAATAATTCACGATGTTCGACGGCACACTCGATAATCCGGGCAACGAATAGTTACCGAGACTGAGCGAATATTTATTTTAACTCCACTTCATAGAAGAATTCTAAAAAAAACACCAAAATTACTTTAAATTATCCTCCATCACCAGACATTAGCCGGTAGTCCGGCCGTCGAATAATTGCTGAGTTGGACGGAATATATCTCAACGCCATCTCGTCCACCTCACATATAACACGATTAGAAGAAAAATCGGGTATTGGCAAATAGTCAATATTATTTATTTGTCCCAGCCCGAAAAATTTTTCTGTCGTCATAGTATCATCAAATTGTCCTATTTTTACTATCAGCCCCGAATGTTTGTGTCACGATAGTTGGTAGCTGTCATGACAATAAATATTTTCGGAGCTGAGAGTAAAAATGTGGCATTTTTGGGGTCTCATAGTCAAAAATGTCATGATATTAATAATTAGTGTTGCCACCTCATTTTTTGGAGATGAAAGTTGCAGAAATTACTAACCCCGCCAATAAATAGTTGTTGAGCTTAAAGGACTATTTATCTCAACTTCATGATATAGAAAAATTCTAAAATATTACAAAAAATACGTTAAATCTTCCTCGATCGCTAGAAAAAAAACCGATATTCCGGCCAACGAATAACTGCTGGTTTGACAGACTATATCTCAACTCCACCCCACAAGACGATTAACCGTGAAATAGGGAATTGGCAAATAATTAATATCATTTATTTGTCTCAGCCCGGACAATTTTTCTGTTATCATAGTATCATAAAAATGGTATATGTATTTGTACTCTCAGTCCCAAAAAATGTTTGTGTCGTGATAGTTTTAGCTGTCATGACAGTAAATATTTTCTGAGCTGAGAGTAAAAAATGTGCCATTTTTGGGGGGCTGATAGTCAAAAATGTCATGATTTTAATAATTTGAGTGGTCACCTCATTTTTCGAAGATGAAAATTGGGCTACACTCACATCCTTCTATTCAGTTCTTCGTACGAGAAAACATTATGGACAATGACAAACTGTTACCGGAATTCGATATCAATAATTCTTACTCAGTAGTTTACCCTACCCTCGAGTTAGGCTAACACTTTTCGACTTCGTTTTACTAGGTGCTTGTTCCATGAATTATTTTTATCACTTATTTTGTTATCATTGTCTGACTTCAATTATATCATTACAGAAATTAAAACAATTGCACTCTGCACGCACGACTCTCACGAAACAGAATAATTAGACTTTTGATAGACACGAAAATGTGAGTCATTTTTATAATTTATCTTGATTGGAGTTTGATCGCGATATCGCACCTGCGAACATATGTGATAATATAATAACTTGCACTTTTTAATTTCCTATATGCTATTACTTCCGGTTACAAACCATCCGCCAAATATATATTGCGCTGTTAGGGCACCACAACTTTATAGATAAATGGACGAAAAAAACCGCGAAAATTTTTTTTACATTCCAGATACATTTCATAAGACTATACGAACACTTTTGTTGTTGTTTTATTTTATGTACGAGTATGGATATTTAATTTAATTTCAAACATGTAAGTATCGATAAAAACGAAATAAAATTATTAAATCACGTTTTATAGTTTTATTAATCACATATAATGTATATGTAAAGCTTGCCAATAAAAATTCGTTAAATTGGTTTTCGTACTTTCGATTTAGAATAAATTTAGAATGTGATTTTTGGTCGAGCAGGTAATCGGTGATTATGTAGGTGGTAATTCTTTTTTTGTTATTGTTGTAGATCAGGTACTTGATCTGTTATAATAATGCACACTACAACGATCGAATAATTGAACAGAAAAATTATGAGAAATTTTGACGCTATCGACTGTATATGTGGTAACTCAAGGCCGTGTCTACTATATGTAGTTCCTGTACACAGCATACTTTGTGTTAACACTCGTAATTATATAAGAAAGCAAATGCTATTCAGTAACAAGACTAAGTCGTTTCAGATTAATACAATCACGGATATTTGATTTTGGCGGGTGATACATTCGCGACGATATCATTTTACATACCAACCAATTTTTTTTTCATATTTTCAATTCTTTGCGGATCTATTTCTGACATGTGTGAGTGTGGAATTTTAGATTAATTGATTGCTTATATCCTCTTTGAGTATTTAAAATGCTGAAATTCAAATGAGAATGATTTAACATTTTTATAATTAATTCATAGCATCAATCAAGCTTTGGCCCTTTTGATTTTTATCTTATATGTATATCAATCTTAGGTTTTATGATTAGTAATAAATTTGTTAAATGATTTTAAGCACAGACAAAGGGTAATTTAAATGTTTTGTAAAACAATATTACAAATATCTCGCTTCCGTAGTAAGTCATTATGATTATGCCTCAGTTATAGATTTAGGTTTTCCTTAAATATCGTTCAGGGCTTATTAGCCTCACCTCTCTCGCGAATCGATTTGATTCAGCCTTCCTACTGTTTTTTTATAATAATTCAGGTATAGTACATAAATACACTTGATCTTAAAAATGAATGACGAAAATAGTTAATATATGAATATGAACAAACTGCTCGAACGGTTTTCATGAAAATTGCTGAAAAGTGATTTTGAAATCTGCGAGGGTGTCCTTCAAAATGTTTTCCTAAGCTCAAACGAATTTCATAAAATTGGTGGAAGGACATTTTCGAAGAGCTCAAATCGAGTGCGATGGGTCATGATTTCGATGAAATTCATGATGTATGATTTCGAGAAAATTTCGCAGATCATCCGACTTTGACAAACATTATGTGAAAGTTAGTTTCGAGTACCAGCAATCGATTGCAATCGATCTTAATTTTGGGAAAATTGGTTTGGGGTCCCTCTTCTAGATTGGAATTCTTTATTTTTCTTTATTTTTTTTAATTTTGGATTCCTTACTTTTTTAATAAAAATTTATTTTTTTATAGCATGATGTTCCCAATACAGATGGAACAAGGCAAATTTTTAAACCGATCAAAATGAAATATAGTCAGTGTAAGATGTAAATTCTGCGACAACTAAGCAGAATAAGGCCATTTATTAACCCATTATGATGAAATTGGGTATTGCGACTAGAAATAGTAGCCAAACAGAATTTTAGAGGAAGTTCTGAAATATGGGCAACATGGATGAGGCAAGACCACTTATGATATTTCATCCCCGTCTCCACAAAAAATACCAGTACCAGCATAAGTGTTTAAAATTCTTCTCAAACCTTTTATTTTTTATACACAAAATACATTTTTCAGCCAACGATTTATTTTTCATCTCGAATTTTGTTAATTTACTCATCCCATGTTTGTTCGTAAAACTTTTATATTCGAAATTCATTGGACAAGACAAATCGTGTTGTTAAAATCTAAAAAAGGTAGGTCGATTTGCAAACAAGATAACACTCCAAATTTCTTGAGGTGTCGTACATTAATTATCAATTCTTCTGAACGTAGCAACTTCCAATATGTAATTGTACGTGAGTGTTCTACGAATTTAAAAACTTGAACTTCTGGCCCATTAATCTCAAAACATGAACTTTCGCTGATCATTCAAATTGCCGCCGTATTTGTTCCATTAAAAATAACAAAAATTCTACTGCATAAGAATTAAAAGTTCGGCCGATATGTTGATTTAAATAAGTTTAAGATACATACGGCTATCTACTGTGCGAGTATAAGATCCAGCTGATCGTTGGAGTTCCCGCCTACGATCATCGGAACTTCATGTTTCTTAGAAGCTACTTTTTGGTCATGATGATGCACGAAAATAAAAATTATGGACTATTACCAAATTTAAACCTGCGACAATTGGGATGATAACACTTGGTGGTGTATACAACAT